>OZ010575.1:11239171-11276671 GCA_963932145.1 Acanthosepion lycidas | reverse complement strand
CTTGTTGATACACTGTGATGTTTGCTGAATGCGAGACAGATTTCTTTAATCACCATGTCTTGTTTTTTCTCTATGAAACATGTTAGGATAAAAAAAAGTAACTGGCTGCTTGTGCCAGCTCGGTTGTTTAGGGTCACTCCCATAATCTTCTTGGTTCGCATGCTGGATTCTTATTCTTGGGTGGCTCCTAGTACCGACCATTTGCTGCCGGGTTTGATATCTGGCTGTAACCTGAGGACAAACTCATCGGCCGAGTCCCTCATCGTCATGTTACGGTGTACCTTCCCGATCTTGGACTCCACCACCAGGTCTGTTTTATGCTAAACAGCAATGACCTGACGATTGCGTTTAGCATGAAACAAACTAACGCCTCTTGGTGTTGACTTATGACCGTAAACATTAGCCTTGAAATAGACACCCTACCCAACCTTAGCAAAACCTCTCAGAGGATGATGAATCTATTGATAAGAATTAACTCCCTGACCACTTAACGAAGGAAAATAGTCTAGCCACTCCCACAATAACAAATTCTGTAACGGACCGTGCCTAAAAATACACGTAAACCGAGAGATAGCTTATTCCTAAAATTTCGCTTGAAGATGAAACGGGACTAAACACCACAATCCAAGTTAATTTTATTAATTATTTGGATGATTTCGGCCCTCGTTTTTGAAACATGAGAACTCTTATGTAGCGAAGGAATCATATTTTTAAACAAAAAATATTATTATAATATAAGCTCTACTTCTGTATGGAGCACTGTCTTCTTAAAAATAAAAACAAAAATACTAAGGAACCCCGGATTATGCACCGAACGTGTTCTTTTCTATTTTCTGCATACCTGCACAAAGATATATATATATATATGTGTGTGTATGTGTGTGTGTGCGTGTGTGTGTGTGTGTGTGTGTGTATGTGTGTGTGTGTGTGTGGTTGGTTGGTTAGTTGGTTGGGTGGGTGGGTGGTTGTGTATCTACACACAGACCTTGAACTTCACCAGCAATGAGGAGACTGGAAGTTGCAGGTTTCGGGGATTGGTATAGAGTCCCACTGTGGAGAAGCAGGTGTGTGTGTATCTACACACACACATACACACACACACACACACACACACATATTAATAATAATAATAAAAATTATAGCTGGCCACTTGTATTGGATGATACCCGTCTATTAGTATGACTAGCTAATCCCTAATTCAGACGCTCGCTCAGGCACATTTGTGTTTGTTCAACACCCACGGAGCCCACCTGTGATTTATACTGCAACCTTGCTGAGCAGACCTTAGTTACAGTTTCTGGGAGAGAGCGTGTCATCTAGCATGATCAACAATCTGAACAAGGCCAGCACACTCAAATCCTCGGTCACGATGACTTGTGACTTCGTGCTAACACAGCTATCGACGGTCCCCCAAGTGTTTTGTCTACCTAATTTCACTCACAAGGCTTGGAAATATGGTTTTCAGGCACTTTCCAAAAGGTGACCCACGCTTGGATCGGTCCCCTCACTAGACCGATAACGTCAGGAAATCTCCTTCCTGACAAACCAACCGTGGTGAGATTCGAACCCGGTCTTATGGTATACACACACACACACACACAGAGACACAAACGCACTTACACACACACACACGCACTTACACACACACACACTCACACGCACTTACACACACAGACACACGCACTTACACACACACATATATATATATATATATATACACGCATATATACTCACATATATATATATATGCACACATATGTATGCACACATATAGATAGTTATATATAAATGCACACATATATATATATATGTATATGAACACTCGCAAACTCATATATGATTTGATTTGAGAAAAGAGATATGTTGTTCGATAAATTATATTGTTGGTCATTTCTTATAGGAAAATGTATTTCTTATACTTTAACTATAAAAAATATATTTTTATAGTTGCATCGTGTTTTGTTTGGAGTGTCACTATTTGCCCATAACTGTAAGCACAACAAATGCTATC
Source organism: Acanthosepion lycidas (assembly GCA_963932145.1). Taxonomy (NCBI): domain Eukaryota; kingdom Metazoa; phylum Mollusca; class Cephalopoda; order Sepiida; family Sepiidae; genus Acanthosepion; species Acanthosepion lycidas. The sequence goes on along the minus strand of OZ010575.1, from coordinate 11,274,660 downwards.
ACCATTGGTCAGGTTAGACACGGGAAGAACAACAATTAAGAGGTGGTTCCATGCTCCTCGAAACCTTCAATCTCCTGATCAGAGGTCTTCCTGCCCGATTTAGTTTATCGTCATACCCAGGACTTTATTATAAACTAAATATTTAGTGTGTCTTACTACAAAATTTCCTTTATTTTCTTGTAAACAAAATCAATTAGAGAAGATCCAACTCAATTCATATGACGATTGGCACATGAGAGAGGAGTTTTATCTATGACAGTCCAAAAAAAACAACTTAAAAATGAAATCTCCGTGAAACCTGTGAGTCACTTTGTTACTCTGGGACAGTTAGAAAGTTAGAGAGGGCGAAGAACATCTTGGATATGTTGGGCAATGATCCTGCAATAGCATATATATATATATATATATATATATATATATATATATATATATTAAACGCAGAAAGATTTCATCTATACATTTTTACTTAAATATTACAGAAAAGGAAAATTTAATTATTTTTTATTTAGTTTTGTCAGGGTACTTACATTTTTCACGTTTGTTGGAGTAATGTCCATATTGTCTCAAGCGCTTTTGGCCATTTGGTCATTTACAACGAACTTTCGCATTTGTTATTAATAATTTCTCTTCATATCCGACTGTAAAATTACTGTCAGCAACAAAGCTAGATGTCGAAAATTCATACAAAAAGAGACGTACCCCTCGGCAGGAATCGAACCTGTACTCACTTTTTCAATCATTTTTTTTTTTTATTTCAGTGAATTTGATTGGTTATGTTAACGACATATTAACTACTTCCGGGCCGTTTAATGCCGATCTTTTTTTCAATAATGTATTGCTGGTAATTTTTTCTAACGTATTTTAATATTTTCATGCTCTGACACCAGTTCGGGGGTTCGCTGTTTGCCCATAGCTGAGACCTTAAAAACTGCTACTACACTTGGTCAAGCTGGACCTGGAAACAAAAGCAATTAAAAGGTTACTTCCTCAAAAATCTCCCGATCAGAGTCTTCGTAGTTTATCGTCATTACCCAGGGCGATCCCCTTTTCCTAGCAAGGAAACTACTTTAAAACTAAATCAAGATTTTATAAGATTGTAACAGTGTCAGCTTTTCAGATAATTTTTTAAAAATATTTCATTAACGTATTCTGGTCGCGATATACTACTCTCAGTAAACATCTTAATTAAAGGAAAATGTATAATTGTAAATAATCGTAATTCAGGTAAATATGTGATCTATACGCTTATATAATAGATAGTAATTATCAAAACACAATTATTTCGTCTGTTTTGAAATGTATGGGCCGAGAAGAGGTCAGGCTTGAAAACTGAAAAAAAAAAAATATATATTCGTGTAGGTCAAAAGCCGTTGTTAGTCAAATCAACCTTTTCCCAGGAAAGAAAAAAGAAACAAAATTAATTTTCTGAAATATCTTTTTCTCGTTGGTTAACACTTTTCAAACCGACCAGTCCGAGTTGAACAGCAAAATACTTTTCCTTTGCTTCCAACCGAATCTGATGCTATCAAACAACCGCAGAGGGCTATTTACATTATTCAGACTATTGTCCTCATCTTTTACGCCATATTTATCACAACGTCTCGGCCCTTCAGTATCTGTCTATATATCTGAGATGAGGTATTATGTACACTATTTACATTATTTGGACTATTGTCCTCACCTTTGTCGCCATATTTATTACAAAGTTTCGGCCCTTCAAATATCTGTCTATATTTCTAAGATGAGGTATTATGTACACTATTTACATTATACTATTGCCCTCATCTTTGTTGCCATATTTATCACAACGTTTCGGCCCTTCAGTATCTGTCTATATATCTGAGATGAGGTATTATGTACACTATTTACATTATTTGGACTATTGTCCTCACCTTTGTCGCCATATTTATTACAAAGTTTCGGCCCTTCAAATATCTGTCTATATTTCCAAGATGAGGTATTATGTACACTATTTACAATATTCGTACTGTTTTCCTCATCTTTGTTGCCACATTTAACGCAGCGTTTTGGCCGCTGTACGTCCCGGCCTTCTTCAGATGGTTGGAATGTCGAACTGAACTCTTTATTTCGCTCACTGGGGTAGACTGTTCTAGTTCCACGTGCCATGTTTAATGGATGTCAGTTATCAGTTATCTCCTGTTACTTCTCCTTTCCAAGTTTTCCACTGTCTTAACCAGGTATTGAACTCCCAACTCTTTATGTCCTGTCAATGGATCTAACCAACGCCTTTATCTACTCTGTCATGTGTCCTTAAGGTTTCAGTTCGACAGTCCAACCGCCTGAAGAAGACCGGAGCTTACAAGGGCCGAAACGTTGTGATAAATATCGGAACAAAAATTAGGACAATAGTCCGAATAATGTAAATACTATACATAATACCTCATCTCAGAAATATAGACAGAGGCCGTAGAGGGGTATACAGCTTCCATTTACCGTAGCCTTCCCATGAACTTAGCGATATACGAAGTCTGATTTAAAACTATCGGGTCTATTGCTATTCGGAACAGAACTAATGTACACAGAGAGTGACCTTGATCTCGCATATAGACACCAAGTTAAAACGTTATCGCTCACATCTGTTGTTTATAGAAGGACTTGGAAGGAAAGTGTGTAGAGTGTAGTCGACTCACCACACCACAGAGGTAGCATCAATGATTATTGTACTACATTTTCCACGTCGAACAACGACCATATTCCCCAGATCTCGCACCTTGAAAAGGAGCAACATTTGAAGACGTCGGGGAAAATGAACAGAATGCTACTAGGCAGCTGCTCGTTATCCCCTGTAAAGAAAATGGCTGTCATTTCACCGTGTGATTAATATTTCGAATGTGATCTACAGCATCACATATCTACAAAAACATGTCATCTATAGCAGCATGGGGCTTAGGTGTTAAAATGAATAGTAGATTTACCCATTCCACTATTAATTTCTATCTCTGATATTGAGGACTTTATCCCATAAATATAGCATACATTAAAACTATTTCTTCATATATATATATATATATATATATATATATATATATATATATATATATGAAGAACTATAGTTTTAAGGTGTGCAATATTTATGGGATAATGTGCTCAATATCAGAGCGTATGTAAATATAAATATAAAAGTCACCATTGAAATCAACGCTCAGAGGCGACAGGATGTTTCATGTTGGATGCAGTCGTCAGGCCGCGAATGCTGGATTTTTCCGCCCGAATAGATTACCCACAATCCACCACTGACCCATATATAAAAATAGCCGAGGAAAAATCAAGCATTCGCGGCCTGACGATTGCGTCCAGCAAGAAACTGCTTGTCGCCTCTGAGTGTTGACTTCAATGTTAACACAATATATATATATATATATATATATATATATATATATATATATATATATATATATATATATTAATTAATATATATATTTACGTTTTTGAAATGGGTAGTTTTTAATTTTAATTTAAAATTGTATCGTACAATACTTATTAGTTAGAATAAATTCTATTTTAGTATAAACGTAACTTTAAAGCATCTAGTGGTTATCATAACCTTACTTCGTTGTCAAGTTTTTGATTTCTCGTATACTTGTATTTTAAATGGTCATTTCAGCTCATGTAACAGTGTTTCCCCTTACGAGGGGTTGTTAATTAATTTGAACCTTTTAAAACCTTTATTCTACAATATACATTCAACATCATCACTTGATAAGACACCAGAGGTGTTGAAACAAAATGGCTATTTTTGTAGTGATTTTATAACATATTTATGTTATAATTTTCAAATATATATATATATATATATATATATATATATATATATATATATATATATATATATATATATGACCATTCGATCTCATAATTCTCCAACAAATAAAATATAGACGAGATTGAAATGTTTCCATTGATAACCTCTGGTATTTTTAAGAAGACTGCTTTTAGCGTCCAGCCACGATGGTTCGAGCTTTGAGTATTGGTTCTATCTTGAGGATTTTCCTTAGTTTTCTTGAAAGTTGACGATGCTACAGATATATTATTGATTAAGATTCGAATATTTTTAAAATGTACATCACGCAGTTCAGTAGAACTTCGCGTGTAGATCATTTTCCTAAAATGTCGATCACACGATGGAGAAGAATTATACATGTAGGTCACGCGTTGAAGGTAGCATAAAAAACATGCAAATATATATATATAAATCTAGTAGGTAGGTTCTTTCTGGCTCACTAGGATTACACAGACACACACCTACACACACACACTGATATATATATATATATATATATATATATATATATATATATATATATATATATATTGATGCATGTTTCGTTAAATAATATAGACAAGTTTTGTCTATTTTACGTAAATTCCTTTCATATCGTCTGATAAGTTTAATAACATTATCATTAAAAGACAAAAGAAAATCACAATATTGATACATATTTTAATCCTGTCTAAGCTTCCGGTTTACGTAAGCCATTGTTAAAGATGACAGTTATTATTATCAAAGATGACAGTTAGCTTACAATATATTAAACAATACACGGACAAAACAATAATGATAGTCTGTTTTTGTTGCACGAAAGATTTCGTTGCTTTGAAATCTTTCATGCAACAAAAACTGATCATTATTATGATAATGATAATGTTATTAATCTTACCAGACAATATGAAAGGAGTTTACTTAAAATAAATAGACAGAACTCGTTCATAATATTTAATAAAACATGCATCAATGAAAAATGCTGCATAAATACACACAATATATATATATATATATATATATATATATAAATATATATATATTATGAAATGGAAAATGTCCGATAATTATTTCAAGACATTTTTATGATTATACGTTCTTTTTATAGATAGAATTATTTAAGTAAATGCTCTGTTTATAATAAACAGAATTAACGACATTTACCGGTCTGATTGTCCAAGAAATTTTCACAGAAAATATGCATCTTCCGACAGGAAATGAACCTGTATCCTATAAGGAACCGGCATATAGCCTGACGTGCTTTTATCGATTGAGCCACAGTGGAGTGTTTCGGTTAACGAGGTCCATTTTAATGTTTTTACACTATAATTCTTCATGATTTTCTCTCACTCAGAAATGCACGTCAGGCTGTAGGATGGTTCTGTGTAGGATACAGGTTCGATTCCTGTCGGAGGACGAATAATTTCTATGAAAATTTCTTGAATATTCAAGCCGGTAAATTTCGTTAATATTGTTTTTTTATAAACAGAGCATTTACTTAAATATTTGTATCTATAACAAAAGTACGTATAAACATTATATATATATATATATATATATATATATATATATATATATATATATATATATATATAAAACAAAACCTGAAGAGTCAGGAACGACCTACCTAGTTTTCACCAGATTACCCTGAAGATCCGTTTAGGTGAAACCTAGGTAGGTTGTTCCAAACTCTTTAGGATTTATTTCATTTCTTCCAGCTCTACTTAGTGTATTGAGTACAACACATTGTAGCTTTATTACTCGTTTTTGTTTTTCTTTTTTGACTAAAAATTTCAGGCACTGAACGATTTATTTCGCCCTGTTTGCATGTTTCTAGTTCTTTTTTTCCAATTTTTTTCTTGGGTACCAATTTGTTTTGATATACTTACAAGCTGTGCTACCCGAGCTCTTTTTTTCCAACCGAGTATTACTAGTATATATATATATATATATATATATATATATATATATATATATATATATATATATATATATATTCCGATGTATGAATATGAGTTTGTAACCCTAGGTTTCATTTCACGCTTTTGCGATCATCAGGCAAACTGATTTTTTTTTTAAATTGAATCTATTTACTTTAGTTTTTGCTTAATAATGTTTCTGGTTGATGAGGGTATTTATTAGGTTAACCTTTGAATCGTTGTATCTTGGAAATGATTAAAGATATCTTACTGGAATTTTCTGAGGTTTTTATAACTCTATCGGGCTCTACATTGAGCAATAAGAATGTATACTTACTATCCAGGCTTAACAGAAAAATCGTGATGAATTTGATCATAAACGAAAATGTCATGTTCGTTCTTAATTAATCATAGCTAAGGATCGGAAGATCATGATGGATTGAAATAACGTTTCAATACACAATTACACACGTACACACACACGCATATATATATATATATATATATATATATATTTCATGATCATTTTCCAATATATTCAAGATGATCTTCACCCTCTCTAACCTTCTAGCATTCTGTCCTGGAGTAAGAAGGTGCCTCACACGTATCATGTACGATTTCATTTTCAAGTCTTTTTTTCACTGCTCTTTGGACTGTCATAGCTGAAATTCCTTTCACGTGCCAAACGTCTTATGAATTCAGTTGGATCTTTTCTAATTGTTCACTTTATCTCCAATTTGAAATGATGACCCCTCTTCCTGTTGTGACATCCTTATCCAAAAACTCCTCTCCGGTTCTGGCTCAGACATATAATTGTGTTTGTCCGAAATAAATTTTTGCTTTTGTGGTTAAACCATTAACAAACTGGTAAACGTTGATTTTTTTTTAATTTTATGTTGCATGAGAAGTTAAGCAAAGTTGAACCTGTACACTACTTAGATGGGTGACTGCTTTGGGAATACCAAGTGCTGTAAGCTTGGATCTATAGGTGATATGGTTTACGGTCATATCATATTGATCACCCTTTCCTGGACAATCATCAAAGTTAAGCAACGTTGAACGTGTACACTACTTAGATGGGTGACTGCTTTGGGAATACCAAGTGCTGTAAGCTTGGATATATAGGTGATATGGTTTACGGTCTTATCATATTGATCACCCTTTCCCGGACAATCATCAAAGTTAAGCAACGTTGAACGTGTACACTACTTAGATAGGTGACTGCTTTGGGAATACCACGTGCTGTAAGCTTGGATCTATAGGTGATATGGTTTACGGTCTTATCACATTGAATCACTGTTTCCCAGACAATCATCAAAGTTAAGCAACGTTGAACGTGTACACTACTTAGATGGGTAACTGCTTTGGGAATACCAAGTGCTGTAAGCTTGGATCTATAGGTGATATGGTTTACGGTCTTATCATATTGATCACCCTTTCCCGGACAATCATCAAAGTTAAGCAACGTTGAACGTGTACACTACTTAGATAGGTGACTGCTTTGGGAATACCAAGTGCTGTAAGCTTGGATATATAGGTGATATGGTTTACGGTCTTATCATCTTGATCACCCTTTCCCGGACAATCATCAAAGTTAAGCAACGTTGAACGTGTACACTACTTAGATGGGTGACTGCTTTGGGAATACCAAGTGCTGTAAGCTTGGATCTATAGGTGATATGGTTTACGGTCTTATCACATTGAATCACTGTTTCCCAGACAATCATCAAAGTTAAGCAACGTTGAACGTGTACACTACTTAGATGGGTGACTGCTTTGGGAATACCAAGTGCTGTAAGCTTGGATGTTTTTGTGATATGGTTTACGGTCTTATCATATTGATCACCCTTTCCCGGACAATCATCAAAGTTAAGCAACGTTGAACGTGTACACTACTTAGATGGGTGACTGCTTTGGGAATACCAAGTGCTGTAAGCTTGGATCTATGGTGATATGGTTTACGGTCTTATCACATTGAATCACTGTTTCCTAGACAATCATCAAAGTTAAGCAACGTTGAACGTGTACACTACTTAGATGGGTGACTGCTTTGGGAATACCAAGTGCTGTAAGCTTGGATCTATAGGTGATATGGTTTACGGTCTTATCATATTGATCACCCTTTCCCGGACAATCATCAAAGTTAAGCAACGTTGAATGTGTACACTACTTAGATGGGTGACTGCTTTGGGAATACCAAGTGCTGTAAGCTTGGATCTATAGGTGATATGGTTTACGGTCTTATCACATTGAATCACTGTTTCCCAGACAATCATCAAAGTTAAACAACGTTGAACCTGTACACTACTTAGATGGGTGACTGCTTTGGAAATGCCAAGTGCTGTAAGCTTGGATGTACAGGAGATATATTTTACGGTCTTAACACATTGATTCACCGTTTCCCGTACAATCATCAAAGTTAAGCAATGTTGAACCTGTACACTACTTAGGTGGGTGATTGCTTTGGGATTACCAAGTGCTGTAAGCTTGGATGTATATGTGATATGGTTTACGGTCTTATCACATTGATTCACCGTTTCCCGAACGATCACCAAAGTAATACATTTGGATACGGTATGAATGCAACTTTTTTCCCCAGCTGTGCGTGAATTAGTAGGATTTTGGGCTGTTAATCATTATTATTGCTAAAAAAAAAATCCTTACTTCTTAAAAATATTTTCTGGCTTTAAATAAATTGCAATGAGGTTTATAAGCCGAAAAACCAAATCGAATTATCATTGATTAGAGTTAATTTCAAATCATATCAATATTTCATCTCCATCAACATTTCTATAGTAGGTGCTGTAAGCTAAGCGAAAAATCTTGACTAAGATATTTGTCGGACTATTTTAGACAAGTTTGAATGTCCACGGAACCTTCTCCATAAATTACAAAAAATTCTGTCCTTAATAATCTGTCTTCTTTTCTTGCTTTCTTGATTTTCGGTTATCTTTCCGTCAGTACCATCGTCGTAGATTTTTTTCTTCCTCTTTTATTTCCCAGCATCAAGAAGGTACTGCGGATTAATGGATAGTGATTCGGATTATATTCACTTTCGTGGCTAATATCCTTGTGAAAGGCTTGAATCCATATCTTCCTCCCTATAACTAAATAGCAGGGCAGATTGGGCCCTATAGCTTTGGTTGGTAACCAGTCTAATAAGAAAAACTCCTAATACAAAATAGCCTGATGAGGGTTGGGCTCCGTCAAGCTATCTTGCCCAGAAAACACCGCCGCTTCTGTGACTGGAGTAGGAGTGTGCCCCCTAAACCCACAGGGGTTACGACATTTTCCCAGGATTCAAAAAACAAATTAAATATTTCGTTTTCTGAATCCAAAGATTTAGACCTGAGCGTCTCGTCGTGGGGTAATGGGTAACAAGCTGGCTGACCATTTTTACTCAGTATGCACACTTTTATAACCTTGTGCCAAACTAAACAAGGTTTCGGTTTATGATATATTTTTTAAACAAATTTTCGATATTAATCTTTCTTCAGTGTGATAACGATTTTGTCATCTTTTCACCATCTTCATAAATCCAACTTGCCTGATATAATCCTTTTTTTTTTTCTTATCCAGATAATATTCCTGGCCTGCGTTTTTTGCATTCTTAGAGGAAATTGATTTATTCCCATTATAAGATTTCTCTGAAGACATAAAAAATGATAATCGAAAGCTGCATTATCTGTGGAACAAACGCACGCAGGGACGCAGCCCTAAATAATATAAAGGGTGATAAACCATAAAAAAACAAATCAATTAATAAAAACCTTACGTACTATAATCTTAGCCACTTTATGTCAAATATCATTCCCTGGCAATCCTCTTTATCTTCATTCCATACTTACATTCATATCACACACTTCATTCAATAATCCTCGACCCTGAGTGGCTTTCGAGCCTTGTATTGGGTGAACTTTAGTATATGGGTAAAAATTCCCAGATGACCCATAAAATATTTTCTAGTCGTCAAGATGAACAACTCTGCTAATGATCAACAGGTAAGTTCGATTCACACGTTGTACAGTATGCCTTTATATGAATTCGCTATTTCTATGGTAAGAGTTTAAGTGAGCTCCACTCTTTAGCACCACCAGTTCAGACATTTCCAACTAGAACTCGCCATGACACATCAACGGAGTTGAATCACACGCGTTTCCCCCGTATACAAGGAGGAGGTTCCAGTTAGACAGACTTTTCCCGAGAACTACTACACTGAGGAATAAATGCCCGCAGCCCTAAATAATATAAAGGTTGACAAACTGTAAAAAACAAATCGAATAATAAAAATCTCCGTATAATAAAATCTTTAGCCTCCTTAGGTTCATAATCATCTTGTCTATCATGTCAGTCTTTTCATAAATAAAAGTTAACTCTGTTTCTATCTATCCATTCCTAATCTGTTCATTATCTATCTATCTATCTATCTATCTATCTATCTATCTATCTATCTATCTAATCCTAATCTGTTCATATCTGTCTATTTATCTAATCCTAATCTGTCCATATCTATCTATCTATCTAATCCTAATCTGTTCATATCTGTCTATCTAATCCGAATCTGATCATATCTATCTATCTATCTAATCCTAATTGTTCATATCTATCTATCTATATGTCTATCCTAATCTGTTCATATCTATCTATATATCTAATCATAATCTGTTCATTATCTATCTATGTAATCCTAATCTGTTCATATATGTCTATCTAATCCGAATCTGATCATATCTATCTATCTATCTAATCCTAATTGTTCATATCTATCTATCTATATGTCTATCCTAATCTGTTCATATCTATCTATATATCTAATCATAATCTGTTCATTATCTATCTATGTAATCCTAATCTGTTCATATCTATCTATCTATCTATCTATCTAATCATAATCTGTTCATTATCTATCTCACAATCTAATCCTAATCTGTTCATATCTATCTATCTATCTAATCCCTATCTGTTCATATCTGTCTATCTATCTATCTATCTGATCCTAATCTGCTGATATCTCTCTATCTAATCCTAATCTGTTCATATCTATCTATCTATCTAATCATAATCTGTCCATTATCTATCTATCTAATCCTAATCTGTTCTTATCTGTCTATCTATCTAATCATAATCTGTTCATATCTATCTATCTATCTATCTATCTATCTAATCCTAATATGTTCATATCTATCTATCTATATATCTATCTAATCCTAATCCTAATCTGTTAATATCTGTCTATCTATCTAATCCTAATCTGTTCATATCTCTCTATCTATCTATCTAACTAAGCCTAATCTGTTCGTATCTGTCTATCTAATCCTAATCTGTTCATTATCTATCTATCTATCTGATCCTAATCTGTTCATATCTGTCTGTCTGGTCCTAATCTGTTCATATCTATCTATCTGATCCTAGTCTGTTCATATCTATCTATCTAATCCTAATCTGTTCATATCTATCTCTCTATCTATCTAATCATAATCTGTCCATTATCTATGTATCTAATCCTAATCTGTTCATATTTTTCTATCTATCTAATCCTAATCTGTTCATATCTACCTATATATCTATTGTGAGAGTGTAACATACCTACAACATGGACTATATAACACTCTAGGAGAAGAGGAGGAAAAAGAGAGAGAGAGAGAGAATATTCTAATACCGTAGTATCAGCCGCGTACGACTACCAATATTGGACACTAGAACACAGTAAGCTCAGCTTACGTTTAATATATCTTTCTTAACTCTAATCCGTGCTCCGTGTTTTCCTTCTGTGCTCCCGACTTTGGGCCCACATCACTATCTAATACTAATCTGTTCATATCTATCTATCTATCTATCTAATCTTAATCCTAATCTGTTAATATCTATCGATCTATCTAATCTTAATTTGTTCATGTCTATCTATTTATCTATTCCTGATCTGTTCTTATCTATCTATCTAATCCTAATCTGTTAATATCTATCTAATACTAATTTGCCCATATCTATCTATCTATCTATCTAATCCTAATCTGTTCATATCTATCTATATCTCTATCTATCTATCTGTTTCTAATCTGTTCATATCAATCTATCTATCTATCTATCTATCTATCTATCTATCTATCTATCTATCTATCTATCTATCTATCTATCTAATCCTAGTCTGTTCATATCTAACTATCTATGTATCTAATCTTAATCTCTTCATATCTATCTATCTATCTAATTCTAATCTATTCATATATATATATATATATATATATATATATATATATATATATATATATATAATCCTAATTTTTTCATTATCTGTCTATTTATCTATCTATGTATCTAATCCTAGTCTGTTCATATCTGTCTATCTATGTATCTAATCCTAGTCTGTTCATATCTGTCTATCTAACTATCTATCTAATCCTAATCTGTTCTTATCTATCGATCTATCTATCTATCTGTCTAATCCTAATCCTAATCTGTTAATATCTATCGATCTATCTAATCTTAATTTGTTCATATCTATCTTTTTATCTAATCCTGATCTGTTCTTATCTATCTATCTATCTAATCCTAACCTGTTAATATCTATCTATCTAATACTAATTTGCCCATATCTATCTATCTATCTAATCATAATCTGTTCATATGTATCTATCTCTCTATCTATCTGTCTCTAATCTGTTCATATCTATCTATCTATCTATATAATCCTAATATGTTCATTATCTATCTATCTATCTAATCCTAGTCTGTTCATATCTATCTATGTATCTAATCTTAATCTCTTCATATCTATCTATCTAATCCTAATCTATTCATATATATATATATATATATATATATATATATATATATATATATATATATATATATATATATATATATAATCCTAATTTGTTCATTATCTATCTATTTATCTATCTATGAATCTAATCTTAGTCTGTTCATATCTGTCTATCTATGTATCTAATCCTAGCCTGTTCATATCTGTCTATCTAACTATCTATCTAATCCTAATCCATTCTTATCTATCTATCTATCTATCTATCTATCCAAAACTAACCTATTCATATCTATCTATATATCTATGTCTTATCCTGGTCTGTTCATATCTATCTATCTATATATCTATCTATCTATCTAATCCTAATATGTTCATTATCTATCTATCGACCTATCTATCAATCTATCATTCTAATCTTAATCTATTCATATCTATCTATCTATCTATCTATCTGTCTATATATATATATATATATATATATAAATACATACATATATATATGTGTATATATATATATATATATATATATATATATATATATATATATATATATAATACTAATCTGTCCATATCTATCTAATCCTAATCTGTTCATATCTATCTATCTATCTATCTATTCCTAATCTGTTCATATCAATCTATATATCTCTCTATCTATCTATCTATCTATCTATCTATCTATCTATCTAATCATAATCTTTTTATATCTATCTATCTATCAATCTATCTATCTAATCCTAATCTATTCATATCTATCTATCTATCTATCTATGCATCTAATCCTTATCTATTCATATCTGTCTATGTATCTATCTATTTCATTCTTTATATATATATCTCGCTATCTGTCAGTCTGTTTCTCTCTTTTGTTGTGTATCATTCTGGTTTTTTTCTTACTTTTGCAATATGAATTTCTTTCAAGTTCTGTTCACTTTTAGCGCCTCTAATTATTCCCATATTGTGGAATGATGGGATGACAGTTGCTTCAGAAAATCCCTACGCCATCCTTCAAGACTATATACGTATTTCAAACATAAGTATTTCAAATGATTATCATTTAGTATCACTGTCCTTTCGACTAATTTTGATTCAAACAATTTACTATTCAAATAAATGATTTTCGAATAATTCTCTAGGAACAGTTCTGGATATGTGACATTGTGAATATGTTACCATAGCGTCACAATCAACTATTTTCTTGCCCAACTCCGCCCATTCTCATGTTATGTTAACGTTGTTATTGTAACGTTGATAAGTGCTATAATTGACACATTTCCCACTGTCCAATTGTCAGTTCAAAAAACCGTCAAATATCTGCGGAAATCATGAAATGTCTTTTCCTTTCCTTTCAAAATTGAGAATCACTAATTTAGACGCTGATTTAACGCTATGATATCTCCCTGGAATCCACAGTTCATTTTTTTTTATTTAAAACTTTTATTATATCGAATACTTCGTGTTTGAAATAGACGCCCCATTTTTATTTATTAAACAGTGTATGACGTCTATCGGCTTGCGCATTCGACAAATCTTGCTTAAGAAAATGCCGTCCCCCGATAAGGATCGAATGTACGCCCATGATTTTAGGGAAACAATTACTTTTTAAAAAAGTCATTAATTCTTTTAAAATTCCTTTTCTTTTAATGTAACGTTAAACTGCACTCTGTTTACAACATGAAAGAAAATGTAGCAGACATATTGTTAGAAGTCTGCTAAAATATAAGTTTTTGTAAGAGAAACGTTGCAGTGACGTCATTCTTCTTGATCGGTAGTTTGACCTTGTGCCAGACTAGGACATTTTGCGCAAATCCTCTCAGAAGCTTGCTGAGTCAGAGAACTGTGCATTTCGCCGGAGTGCTAGGTTTATGCGTTTGGAATGTAGGGTCGCTTAACATCACGGCATGCGTGCAGGACTTCACCCAGGGGCAATTGCCTCAAGAGCTTTTTAGTACACGTTGCCCCGTAACCGACTAAACCCATCTTCAGAAATTGTGGTGGTTTAACCATTTGCTCACAAGTACCAAGGTACAGGTTTGGAGCCCAGATAAAATACCGTGACCCGTAACCCAACAGGGTCGTAGGAGCACCACACGTGCCACAGACACAGCTGCGCAACATAACCTGATGGAAATCAAACTTCTTTAAAGTTTCCTTCTCCTAGACCGATTTCCACCCAAGGCTATAGAACACAATCTGTTCTGCTGGGGGCGTGGGGGAGGATTCATACGTTTCCCAAGGGTATTAGCACGTAAGTGAATGCAATGTATCTGACTGGATTCGAACTCAGCTCTCTGATTCCTCAATCCAAGCCGCTATCGATTACACCACCGTACCTCCAAAGAGACAAAAAGCTTAAAAAGTTCACTGAAATTTGATCTTGTGCCATGCATTAATACAATAACTAAATATTATGACCTATTCTGACCACCATCTTTGATGTGGTAGAGGATTCCAGACAAGTGTGTTTAATTTGGGCGGGTTCGGTCGGCAAGCAAAAACTCTAACGAATTCATTAACTTTGTTCCATGTATAAAATGCCAGATTGCAAGTAATAAGAAAACACGGCAACTGGGTAATCTCCCTTGAGCTGTGTAATTCATTAGCGGTACACCAGGGGAAGTCAACCCAATGAAGTGATATTAACATAGCCGCAATAATTCTGATAGGAATTTAGTTCAGGTCGTATTACAGACTGGGCTCTTCGAACACAAAAAATAGATAGATAGATAGATAGATAGATAGATAGATAGATAAACGGACAAACTGATGATAGATAGATAGATAGATAGATAGATAGATAGATAGATAGATACTTACATACATGCATGCATAGAAAATTGGATAATGATAGATAGATACATAGATAGACATATTAGGTTGGTGCAAAAATAATGACGCAATAATGTCGTTTTTTGACGTTATTACGTCATTATTTTTGCACCAACCTAATACAAATGAATAATGATAGATAAATAGATAGATACATACATACATACATACATACATACATAAAAAATTAGATAGATAGATAGATAGATAGATAGATAGATAGATAGATAGATAGATAGATATGTATAAAAGTCGTATGGAGAGAAAGGGATAAATGCGTATATATCTGAAGCTATAAAAATATATGTGCGTGTGTGAATTAAAAATTATTTATAGATGTGTGTGTCTCCCAATCCTAATGTGCGTATTTTAAATAAATGTTCACAAGGCCCAAGAACCAGATTGTTACTGATAGATGTCGTAGTATGGACACTGCATCAGCCGGGTTTACAGTAGCGTCTAATACTTCTGTATAGACCCGGTTTACCCCAGCGTCAAAAAGGTCAGTATAGGCACGGTTTACGCTAGCCTCAGAAACGCCGTTATAAGCCCGATTTGCATTAACTTAAAAAACCCTGGTAGAGTCCAGGTTTAAACTAACGTCCAAAATGTTGTTATAGTCCGGCTTTCACTAGCCTTAAAAACATCGTTATTGGCGCGGTTTACACGGGCGTCAAAAAATGTCGATATACAAGGTGTCCCAAAATAATGTATACACTCTTTGAATCGTTATAACTTATTCAATTTATGTATTTTGACTTGTAAATAAGATTAATACAAGAGAATGAATACACATTTAAAGAATTTGAGAGTAAAATATACAAAAAAACATAGAAAATTAATTTTAATAAGATAAAAGCTACTGGCAGAATATTCACATAATGATGAGTTCACATCAAATGCTCAAAATGGTTGCCGTTCTGTTCAATACACTTTTCATATCTTGAAGAAATAGACCTACAAACGTTCAGTAACATTTCTTTTGGTATTTGAGCACTCTCTTCTTCAATTACTACTCTCATTTCAGTTATTGTTTCAGGTTTCATGTTGTAAACACTGTCTTTTAGAAACCCCCCACAAAAAGAAATCCAAGGGTGTCAAATCTGGTGATCTCGGTGGGTATTCAACAGTCCCTCTTCTTTCAATTCATCTGTTTTGCATATTTTCATCCATATAAGTTCTCACATCACGCTAATGTATTAACTATTAATATTTAAAGAGTGTATACATTATTTTGAGACACCCTGTAGATCCCGTTTACACTAGATTAAAAAAAAGTAGACGTACGCAGGTTTAGGGTGAATTCTCTATTTATTGTATGTTCCGGGTCCCCTCATGACACGGGCGATGATAGATTCCCCACAACCTCCTTTTTCTTGAAGACATTAACAAGCGATTGTCTCTCTGCCAAGCCTTCTGACCTCCATTCACACAGACCCATCCAGTAGGTGATCAGTTACCGCGATCTTTCCCTTTTACCTTCAATATGCTCTGCAAGGTTCCAATTGTCCAAGCCATCTTTTCTCATTATGTATCAAAAGCTGTCTTTTTCTGAAGTGTTCATTTTACTCCAATTTTTAATACTTCCTCGTTGTTTACTCGCTCAGTCCAAGGAATTCGCTTCTTCTTTCTACAGAACCAGCTTGCTCTTCATTTGTGAGAAGATTTTCCAGCATTCACTGCCATATAGGAGCACTGATATTACGTAACAGTTCAGCACTCTTTTCTTTGTTTCTCTTGTTTCAAGTCTCTTCTTTGTCTGTGCGGAAATTATCCAGCATTCACTGCCATAGAGGAGGACTGATATTACATAGCAGTTCAGCACTCTTTTCTTTGTTTCTCTTGCTTCAAGTCTCTTCTTCATCTGTGAGGAGATTGTCCAGCATTCACTGTCATATTAGAGGACTGATATCACTTAAGAGTTCAGTAGTCTTTTCTTTATTTTTGCTGAAAGAATGACGAAGGGTATACCTTTCGCTTACTGTTACTAAACATTAACAAAAACAGAATTCTTTTTTAAACACTCTTAGAAATACAAAATGCCCTACTGAAAGAGAAATACTCTAAGAATCGAAGAGATCAAGAAATAGAATTGAATCAGAGTGACCAAGTGATATCATAGCAGTGAATAAGCGATAGAAATAGAGGCAGTAAGGTGACATAATATAAAATAAGGATAACAGAGGGAGCAGAAGGTCGGTTGAATCGCGCAGCAGGAACAGAATGTGGAGAGATGAGATAAATTGGATTATTTGGAAAGATCAGCACAATCACGATTTGCCTTGGAAGATATTGGGAAAAGGCATTTATTGTGCAGTGATTGTTGCAGCTACTGCTGCTGGTGTTGATGGTGGTGATGCAACATTTTTCAAATGTTATGTCATCCGAGGATCAGTTCTATATATATATATATATATATATATATATATATATATATATATATATTATATCGCGACACGTGGCTTTTAACATTCTAATATTACTGATGTTGCCAGTATTGAGAGCATTAATTTTGCCGTTGCTCGGTCCCTTCCTCAAGTCGTAGATTTCCCTGATCGTTACTTTAACCAACCTGCTCAAACATGCTTCTTTACTTGATTTGTTCCTTACTTCCTCTCTGTCCTGAGTATGACGATAAACTAAATCCGCGTCCATGGTAAGACGATAAACTACATCCGGGTCCTGGGTAATAGTATAAACTACGTCCTCGTCCTGGTTAAGACGATAAACTACATCCGCGTCCTCGGTATGATGATCAACTACATCCGCATCCTGGGTAAGACGATAAACTACGTCCGCGTCCTGGGTAAGACGATAAACTACATTCGCGTCCTGGGTAATAGTATAAACTACGTCCTCGTCCTGGTTAAGACGATAAACTACATCCGTGTCCTGGGCATGACGATCAACTACATCCGCGTCCTGGGTATGACGATAAACTACGTCCGCGTCCTGGGTAATACAATAAACTACATCCGCGTCCTGGGTAATAGTATAAACTACCTCCTCGTCCTGGTTAAGACGATAAACTACATCCGCATCCTGGGTATGACGATAAACTACGTCCGAGTCCTGGGTAAGACGATAAACTACATCCGCGTCCTGGGTATGACGATCAACTACATCCGCATTCAGGGTATGACGATAAACTACATCCGCGTCCTGGGTATGACGATCAACTACATCCGCATCCTGGGTATGACGATAAACTACGTCCGCGTCCTGCGTAAGACGATAAACTACATCCGCGTCCTGGGTAATAGTATAAACTACGCCCTCGTCCTGGTTAAGACGATAAACTACACCCGCGTCCTGGGTATGACGATCAACTACATCCGCATCCTGAGTATGACGATAAACTACGTCCGCCTCCTGGGTAAGACGATAAACTACATCCACGTGCTGGGTAAGACGGTAAACTACGTCCAACAGCAAGGCCTCTGACCAGGAGGCTTTGTGAAGCGTGGATCTTAATTGCTGGTGTTCCCAGGTCCACCTGTTAGAGTCCCAGCTATGGGCAAATAGTTAACCCCCCCACCCACCTGACTCAAAGCACTATGAAAGTGTAAAAATAGGTTTTAATACCAGATATATTTGTAAAAAAAATTAGTATCAGCAATAAAATTTTGAAAAAAGAAAATATCACCAGCAATAAAAAATCTTGTTAGCATTAAATAACTCATTGAGGTTAATATGCCACGAAACACAACAAACAAACCCCTCTCCTAACTCTTGGCCGAGCTTCGCGACACAGACCTCTTCGCAACTCGGATCACACAGAAGTATCTGTTGGTACTTCGTTTCAGTTATCTATTGGACAGGAGGCTCCTATTCATAAGATCACTTTCCGTTACTAGCATACTGATTGGGATTCACTCCGTGACTTTCTTCAAGATACCCTTTGGATTGATATTTTTAACTTTCAGTGTGAGAACTGCGCTATTAAGGCTTTTCCTTGGGTCAAAGCCGGGATAGATACTTTCAACCCTTCTTAAAAATACCAGGCGAAACCTCCATGTTTAACACCAGCATGCTCTGCCGTTATAGCCCACAAGAACCACTATTTCCGCCTATACCAGCGTGACAGTTCTGATCACAACAGGCACTTATTCGTCGTTGCTCGTAATAAGTGTAAACGTGTCCGCGAAGGAGCTAAAACTTTGATTACTGAGAGAATGGGACACCGTATTGTATCTATTAACTTCGGTTCTCCTGATTACTGGCGGTTCTGTAACAGTGTATTAAATAATTGTAAGTTTTCTATTCTTCCGCTCTTCAATCAGTTTGAGGTGTTAGCATCATCTATCAATTAAGCTGAATGTTTCGCCCGTAATTTCTCTGTAAACTCTGTTCTTGACTCATCTGAAGTGTCCTTGCCTAACTTCCTACTTTGAACTAGGTCTCTGTTGAGTGATATGCATATGACTCCTTCTAGGGTTTCGGCTATCATCCCTAATGTGGTTCCCCACAAAGCATGTGAACCTGATGGTATCCTTTTAATAGTCCTTAAGAAATGTGCTCCTGGACTGGCACCTGTTCTCTCTAAACTGTATAACAACTCACATTGTCTCTTGTTTTCCTCCTTGTTGGAAATTCTCCTCTATTGTTCCAGTCTTCAAGAACTCAAGTGAGCCGCCGACCCTGCCAACTATCGACCTATTAGCCTTCTACTATTTTTTCGTGATCTACTAGAGGTCCTAATCAAAGCTGAATTCGTTAAGTATCTGACATCACAGGCCTTCTTTCAGACAAGCAATATGGCTTTCGTTTCTCTCGGTCATCTGCTAATGTATTGTCGATTATCGCGGAAAGACTATATCAAGCTTAAGATAAGCATGGTGAAGCTTGGGCTGATGTTTTGGACATCTCTAACGCGTTCGACGGGGTTTGGCATACAGGTCTTCTTCACAATTTGAAAAGTTACGATGTCTCTGGATAAATTTTTGACATGATCCAGGTTTTCTTCTCACATGAAATGAAAGTAATCCTTTTCTACTAAGGCCGCCGTACTTTGTTTTTAATTTTCATTAACGACCTCGCGAATGACATCAGCACTCAGCCTGGTATATATGCCAATGCTACAACCATTTACTCTTGTCTCTATACTAAGTCTGATCAGTTGGATAAAGTCAAATTGGCGGCTGATATAATAAACGAACTTCTGTCTTCTGTTAACTGGAGCAAAGAATAGCTTGCTAATTTCGACGGTTCCAAAACTGTTCTCTATTAATTACAACCCTCGCTGCCTTCCATCAGTATGGCTGAGGGTAACCCACCAGGAGTGTGACACGTTTCGGCTTCTTGGACTAACATTATCGGACGACGAGGTGGGAAGACTATATTGAATCCATTGCTAGGTCAGCTGCTTAGAAAGTTGGTTCATTGTGTCGAGCTAGACAGTTTTAGTCTCCAGAATCTATCTTACATATCTATAAGTTTGCAATTCGCCCATCTTTAGAATATTGCTGCCACATATGGTCCAGTGCTCCTACTAAGTATTTAGAGATTTAAATCAAAAATTCAAAGCAGAATCAGTAATATTATTGGTCCTGATCTGGCATCTCGTTTTCAGTACCTTTCCACCGCTGTTACGTCACTTTCCTGAGATTTTCTAAAACGACTTTCATGGTAACTGTTCGGATGAGTTCATCGCTATGGCACCCAGATTTTTTTTAATTTAAGCACAGTACTCGACTGGCGTCGAGATTTCATCGATTTACAGTCGAGTTGGCTAGCTGTAACTGTAAGTTCTATGCTAACAGTTTCTTTTCTCACACTTCTCGCTTGTGGAACTCCCTTCCGGATACATACTTTTCAGCAAACTTTGATCTTAAAATATATAAATGCAATGTCAATCGCTATCTACTGTTCTAATGATTACTCTTCTTTTGTTCTTTTGTTCTCGCTCCTTAGTACTGTTTCTGTTTTCTAATTCTTACACACCCAGTAACCTCTTGTGTCTTAGTGGCTTTAATGCCTTACTTGGGGTAAATTCGATTAAAAAGCAGAAAAAGGTAACGGACATATATATATATATATATATATATATATATATATATATATATATATATTAATAGACATATCTGGCGTTTTAATTTAGGGTTAGCAAATGAGTGCTCATGAGTATAAAATCTCTGTTTCCATGTCCCCGCACAAATTCCAACGTGAAATTTATAGTTTGTCTTATTTGGTTTTCTTGATATATAACTCTGGTATATTTACATCTTCACTTTGCTGGATAGTTTTCTTTAGATCTACAATTACAGGTGGGTTGAATACCAGGTTTGTTTTTTACCGCATACAAATTTCTTAAAATATTGTTATAATATTAATTAAATTAAAGCCCCAAACAGCTCTTTCAAAAAGATTTTGGCAATTGAAGGAGGAAGGTTTGAACCCACAGATAGTTTGGAAGAGTAGAGGTTTCACACATATTCGTAATAATCCTAGAGATAAGCGTAATGTTTAGAAGAAAAATTAGGATAATAAAATACAATAATAAAAGTATTCAATCAGAGAAATGAATTAGCCTTAAAATGTCGCCATAAAAACAAATTCAAATTTCCATTATATAGGTTTTGCATTATTAGCTACTATATTTCTCTAATTCTTCAAATTTCGAATGTATAACTAATTCTAATTTTTCTCTCTCTCTCTCTCTATATATATATATATATATTCTATTTTGAAACCATATTAATTATATCTTATAATTGTTCTAAGAACTCTCTTTCCTTTTATCACTTACATCTCTTTATCTATATATTTTAGGATTGTTTTTTTAATATAAGTTTTTATTTTTAAGTATAACTTTGTATTTTTAGGTATAACATTATATTATTAGATATAACTTATTTTTAGATTTAACCTATCTTTAAAGTTATTTATTTTATTTATTTATTTATTTATTTCATTATATTTTTATTTTTAACTTTGTATTTTTAAGTATAACATTATATTTTGAATATAACTTGTTTTTAGATTTAACTTATCTTTAAAGTTATTTATTTTATTTATTTATTTCATTATATCTTTTATTTTCAAATGTATAATTTATTCTATTTTCAATGTTATTTCTAAATATATTATTATTCTTCAATATAACCTACTGATTTTATATTAAATATGATTTATTTTTTAAATAGAATTTTACTTATTTTTAAGATAAATTATTTAAATAAGACTTATTTTAAATATGACTTATGTAAATATATCTTGTTTTTAAATATAAGCTGCCTTTGGAAGAGTACTTTCAAGTATGATTTTGTATTTTTAAATATAAATGTTTTTCTAAACCCTGAAATTAACATTCTTCATAGAAACCCAATTTAATGTCATAAGTTTAATATACGGGTTTAATTTGATAAAACCTATCCCCTTTAAGACTAATACCTTCCACCCTCCTCTTGACCACTGTCTCGTGCCTTTCGTCTGAAAAAAACATTAAAATGGATAAATTCTGTATTAGTTTTTCACACGCGAACCCAGTGTATACCGGGGTTGAATAAAACTGATGAATTTTATCTTTTCGTCGGTTGAAATGAATTTATTCCCCCATCTGTGGTGATTTTGGATTTTATTGTGTATTAGAACAAAGTAGACGAAAGATCTGCGCGTTGAAACTCCGACTGACGAAAGATGTCTGCCACACAATCCAACATTGAATACATCGACCAATTGCATACGCATGTACGCAACGACACATGAATATGCATATACGCCCAGTTCCACACTATTCATATATGTTTATGTTTGTGTGAGCTCCTGTGAATGAACATGCATGTATGTAAATCTGAGTACGTCAATGAGTGAGCTGGCGTGAATGTATGTCTGCGTACGTATGAGTGCCATTCCGTCGACAATCTTTCCTCCCACTACCATAAAAACACCGATAACTAAAAAAAATTAATTTTCAGATAAGCACAACAAATGTGTCTTAGATAAAAAAATAAAAAATAAAAACAAAATGACCCTGATAAAACAAGACTCTGAAGATGACATTGTGCTACTGTCGAAAGTACTCGGAATAAAAAGGATATGCATCAATATGATACTTTCTTCCTTCAAGAAGTACATCCGTTAATAAGAGAGGATGATATTAAAAATAGACAAAACATGTCTAAATTACGAAATGTGACAAGTCATATATATATATATGTGTGTGTGTGTGTGTGTGTGTGTGTGTGTGCGTGTGTCTGTATGAGTGTCTGTGTGTGCATGTATATATATATATATATATATATATATACGTACATAGATAGATAGATAGATAGATAGATACCATATCAAACAGCAAAAGTGTTCAATTTTTTGAATACGCTTTGAAACGTTGTATCTTAGAAATGATTAACGATATCTTATAGGAATTCTCCCAGGTCCTTACAACACTGTTGGACACTACTTTGAGCAATAACAATGTATAATTACTCTCCAAGTTTAACAGAAGAATAAAGATGTAATCAATCATAAACGAAAATGGCATGTTCATCATTACTTAATAATAGCTAAGGATCGGAAGCTCATGAAGGATTGAAATAACGTTCAAACATATATATATATATATATATATATATATATATATATATATATATATATATATATATATATACATATATATATATATTCCAGTATCATTTTCCAGCTTCTTCAAGATGATATTTGCCCTCTCTAAGCTTCTAACTTTCTGTCCTGGAGAAACAAGTTGCCTCAGATGCTTCACGTATGATTTCATTTTCAAGTCTTTTTTTACTGCTCTTTAGGCTGTCATACCTGAAACTGCTCTCTCGCGTACCAAACGTCTTATGAATTTAGTTGGATCTTTTCTAATTGATCTCTTTAGCTCTAAGTTGAAATGAAGATCCCTCTTCCTGTTGTGACCTCCTGATCCAGTTTTCATCTCCACTGTTCCCTCATTTTTAAAACTTTTTCACCATTCTCTTGATGGTTCTTGAAAGAACTTTGAAGATGGAAGCCAGATTATGAATGTTGGCAGCATTGCTGAAGGACTGAACGATCTTTTTCCTCTCACGATTGCTCAGTTGGTAAGACATAGTGGAACTGACATAAAATGATTTTAACCTCTTCTCTTTCTAGCTGAATAACTCAAAGGGTTTTTCAGTGATTCTTACGACAAATGGTGTCAAGATGGCTAAACGTCTTATCTGAATACCTGGAAAAACGAAAGTCAATGAGTTTAGTGGGATTTTTTTTACATGTTGAACATTTTGTAGGATGGCCAATAATGCTGTAACACGATTTGTATAATTTTGCTGTTTCATAAATAAAACTAACATACATAGATAGATAGATAGATAGATAGATAGATAGATAGATGTACAGACACGTGTAATTGATACCAAGACAAGAGAAAGTGGAAGCAAATAGCCAGAAAGCCACTTATATAGAACTGAAGCGAGAGAAACGAAAAGATCAAATCCCTCGATCGATTAATCAATAAGATTGAGTAGATTGATCTAATGATGTCTATCGATCAATAAAGCTGCCAATCACAAAGCAATAAACATTATTGCAACGGAGACAGCAGACAAAATTAGCAGCCAGGAAAATCTTCCCGACATCCTATCGGCGACCTATTCACCGTAAATTGCCGACATCTTTAAATTGGTATCAAAATCGAATTGGCCATCGCCGTTTCTTCCGACAGGGGACAATGGCAAAGTGGTCCTAAATACGAGTAATTTCCCCCGCCCCCTTTTTTTTCTTTTTCTTTAGATTGGGTTTATTACCAGACATTAGATGTTTATGGGCCGACAACTTTCCGGTGCTCTTTTCGTTTCGGGAATTGACAATTACAATTGAAAAACGAAAGAAATCTGAAGATTTAAACAGACATGGGAATATACCGACATCGTCGATCATTTGTCCGAAATAACGCTTACCTTTTAACAAATATTTAAAAGGGGGTTTGTACTGACGGCACTGTTTATTCCCAATCAGAGAAAATTGATAGCAAGCAAAAATATTAGTTTTGTCCGTTTGATAACTTTAGATAGATAGATAGATAGATAGATAGATATTAATAGACTAGAATAAATAGATAGATATATAGACAGATAGATAGATAGATAGATAGATAGATATTAATAGACTAGAATAAATAGATAGATAGATAGATAGATAGATAGATAGATAGATGGAACAAATACATTGAGTCAATGTATTTGTTCCATCTATCTATCTATCTATCTATCTATCTATCTATATATATATATATATATATATATATATATATATATATATATAAAGAAATATAGTCTTAAGGTGTGCTATATCTGTAATTCTATTTTGGTGTCGGAATCTTAGCTTTTATATATGTAGCGATGTTCGTTTCAACAAGGAGCGAGTAGGGATATTCTTGACGCTTTTCAGATCGACCTCATGGGCCGTCAGAGAATCTTGCACCCCCCTCCCCTACAAACAGATGTGAAGATGCGCACATGAATTGGTTTGGACCTTTTCACCACCATGTTAAGGTGGGTTCTGTTTGTGGTCATTTTGATGATGATGTTTGCATTTTCAACGCTAAATGCTTGTATGTTGTTGACGTTTAGTATGATGCTGGTAGGAATAATAGCTGTGATATTAATTATTATTGATAATGTAGATAATAGATATTAATGCACACTATTTACATTATTCGGACTATTGTCCTCATCTTTGTCGCCATATTTATTACAACATTTCGGCCGTTGTACACACCGGCCTTCTTCCGTTGTTTGGAAGATCGTACTGAACCATTTATTTCGCTCACTGGGGTAGACTGTTCTAGTTCCACGTGACATGTTTAATGCATGTCAGTTATCTCCTGTTAACTCCCCTCTCCGAGTTCTCCACTGCCTTAACCGGGTATTGAACTCACACTCTTTGGGTCCTGTCACTGGATCTAACTAATGCCTTTACCCAGTGTGCCGTGTTCATTTCGACATTCTAACCACCAAATATTTCCGAATGTCAGAAATATAGATAAAAAAGGACCGAAACTTTGTAATAAATATGGCGACAAAGATGATGACAATAGTCCGAATAATGTAAATAGTGTACATAATACCTCATTTCAGAAATATAGACAGATACTGAAGGGTCGAAACGTTGTGAAAAATATGGCAACAAAGATGAGGACAATAGTCCGAATAATGTAAATAGTGTACATAATACCTCATCTCAGAAATATAGACAGATACTGAAGGGCCGAAACGTTGTGATAAATATGGCAACAAAGATGAGGACAATAGTCCGAATAATGTAAATAGTGTACATAATACCACATCTCAGAAATATAGACAGATACTGAAAGGCCGAAACGTTGTAATAAATATGGCAACAAAGATGATGATTATAGTCCGAATAATGTAAATAGTGTACATAATACCTCATCTCAGAAATATAGACAGATACTAGATATTAACGCGTTAACAGTAAATATATATGGGATAACTTTATATAAATTTTGATATTTTGAGAAAATTTTTGAGAAAAAATGTATGACAAATTGGAATAAGTTTTCGTGTGACGCATTTCGTCTCTTTGATTTCATCGGGCTAGGTTTGTTTACATTAATGCGACTACGCATGCGCACGAACGATAGACGCTGGGAAATTTTAAACTTAAAAAATTTTTTAAACTTTTTTAAAAATCTGTTTTGGATATATAATCTACCCAATTTTTTATTAGATTTCTTTTCCATCATCTTTTCTTTTTGTTTCCATCATCTTTGTTTTTAAATATCCCGCATAGTGAAAAGAGAAGATCACTTAAGAATGGTGAAACATTTTAAGACCAAGGCTCAAATTTACTCTGGTTTAACTTGCGATAAAAGCCCTTTCTAGACATTTTCTTTTTAGTGAATTATTTTCTCTTTTAATTAGAGCAGCAATTTTTATGCCAAAATGGTGGTCAGTTTCGTTTTGTGTATTTTTTAATGTCTCTTTTGGGCTCATATAATCTTTTATTTAAATTTCTTAATGTCTCTCCAATATATTCTTTCTGGCAGTCTTTACATTTAGAGGAAACCACACCTTCAAATTTCGGTTTGTTTTCGTTCTTTTTTTTTCTTTTTTTTTTCTTTTTTTTTTCTTGTATCGATTACGTCTGTTATTGTTTAAGCTGTTATTATTTGGGGTAAAAAATCATTTTGAATTTAGAAAAATTCTTTTCGAATATAGTTTCCAGACATTTTCTTCTTAGTGAATTATTTTCTCTTTTAATAAGAGCAGCATTTCTTATGTCAAAATGGTGGTCACTTTCGTTACGGCAAACAATCAATGCGTTTTGTGCATTGTTTTTATATATATATATATATATATATATATATATATATATATATATATATACATATATCTTTTGTGTTCATATGATCTTTTATTTAAATTTCTTAAGGTCTCTCCAATATATTCTTTCTGGCAGTCTTTACATTTCGAGGAAACCACGCCTCTTCAACTTTCGCCTTCTTTTCTTTTCTTTTCTTTTTTTCTTTTTTTTTTTTTTTTTTGTTTGTTTGTTTTGTTTGTTTTGTTTGTTTTGTATCGATTAAGCCTGTTATTGTTTAAGCTGTTATTATTTTGGGGAAAAATGATGTCGAATTTAGAAAAATTCTTTTCGATTGTAGTTGATTCGTTGAGTTTGTCAGGAGGGTCCGCTTTTCTATTTTGAAATATTTATGAGCCTTTTGCATTGCATTGAATATAAAATTCATTTGTTTATGTTGCCATCATTTTTGTTGTTAAATTATCCCACATTGTGAGAACAAAAGCTCTGCCAGGAATGGCGAAGCGTTGTAAGGTCCCTAGACTCAAATTTCCTGTGGCTGAATTGGCGATTAAAGCATTTTCGTCTTAGTAAATTCTTTTCTTTCTATTGGAGTAGCACGATCACCTAAGATTAACAAAACTATACGGTCTCCCTAAAATCCTCAAAACTGGCATCTCAATGCATCCCATTATTTCAGGAATGGCTGACGCTATAACGAAAATTCTAACCCCTCTCCCTGGAAAAATCAGTCCATCATATATTTTAAAAATCAGGGAGCTGTTACGTGATATTTGTCCTTATTTACAGTAGCGAATGTTGGACGATTTCATTAAAGATGAAGAAGATACCCGAGGCGACAAATATATGATTCTATAGAAGGATGCTAAGGATATCATGGGCCGAGCGTGTGAGGAACGATGAGGTATTAGAGAGGTTGCAAACAAGGAGGAGGCTTATACTTAGCATCAGAAAGAGGCAGCTGAAGTTTCTGGGACACATGATGAGGAGCGCCTAGAGAATCTGATACTCACAGGTCGAATAGAGTGAAAAAAGAGATAGGGAAAACAACGCACAACATACTTGGTGGTCTTAGGCAAGTGGATGAGAGAACGTGGTCTGTGGGAGGAAGCAGAGGGAAGGAACTTGCTGAGAACTGCAAGGGATAGAGGGAGGTGGAGGACCATGATCATCTAGGTCCTGAAAGGACATGGCACATAAAAAGCTTTGAATATTGATTTTGAATGTCCTCTGCGTGTTGGGGTCATCGCTGCGGTCGTCGGACCCATAGCGGTGGTAAGAGGTCGAATTGAAGGCTTATACTTAACATCAGGAAGAGGCAGCTGAAGTTTCTGGGACACATAATGAGGGAGGAGGGCCTGGAGAATCTGATACTCACAGGTCGAATAAAGAGAAAGAGGGACAAGAGAAAGCAACGCGTGACATAGCTGGCGGGAGTGGATGATAGAACGTGATCTGGGAGAGGGGGCAGAGGGAAGGAACTTGTTGAGAGCTGTAAGGGATAGAGGGAG
Organism: Acanthosepion lycidas; assembly: GCA_963932145.1. Lineage (NCBI taxonomy): Eukaryota > Metazoa > Mollusca > Cephalopoda > Sepiida > Sepiidae > Acanthosepion > Acanthosepion lycidas. The sequence goes on along the minus strand of OZ010575.1, from coordinate 11,245,572 downwards.
GTGGAAAGCCATGAACGCCTACGTCCTGAAAGAACATGGCATATAAAAAGAAAGAAAGGGAAACAAATATGGCCAGTCTAGATATAAAATCACTTTACACTAACATCCGGTTGAAAAAATGCTTTAATCTCTTTCAGAAAGCATCTAATACAATCAAAGACAAATCCCTCACTTCCAATAGCTAAAATAATTAAGAAAAATCTGCCAATCCCGAATCATTACTGTTTCACATTTAATAATGATTTTTCTAAACAAAAATTTGAACTAGCAATGGGATCGCCTCTTAGTGCAATAATGGCATGTATTTTCTTGGAATTTCTCGAATCTGGTCCTTTCCAAAAAATCAACATACTTCTAATATATTAATGATGCTCTGTAAATATATCCTCGTGACAATGACTTATCTGTTCATGTAAATAAACTAACTAAAGTCGAACACAATAGAATTTACATACGAAATGTTAATACTTCCAGGTCGTCTATTACACAGCATATAATAAATAGCAGGAATTGTGTCTTTGAATTTAGTGCGGACCGTTTTTCTATCTTAGCAAGGTCCCACTCAACATTTCAGCTTAAGGTTCGGAAGTCCTTATATATCACATACTGCAAGCCTTCCCTCTCTAAACAGAGGGGTTGTTTCCTGGGTTTGAATGTTATTGGGCTCTAATTTTCCTTGATTTGTTTTCCCATTAGTCATCCGCTATTTAGTTTACACGTTTTTTATTTAATTCCCAGGAATAACTTGATAAGACTGGGATGAAACCGATTGTTTTTTAGCTATTCGAATTTACATTAAAAATGCCTTTGAAATTACGCTTATTCCTTGCTATTATTAAATTTTGTACGACAAATAACTTGTTGAAATATATATATATATATATATATATATATATATATATATATATATATATATATATATATATTATGAAATGGATTAAGTACGACAATTATTTTTATAGATACAGTTTATTTAAGTAAATGCTCTGTTTATTTTTTTTTCTTTAATTAAATATTATTAATTACATTTTGAATACTCGAGAAATTTAGTAGAAATTATGCTTTCTCCGACAGGAATTGAACCTGTCATTTGGTCTGACGTGCAGTACCATTCAGCTACAGATAAGCTGAAAGTCCAAATTACGGTCTATAAACACACAATCTTCGACGATTTTTCTCGATTTTTCTCGATCGATCACTTCTGCTCACGAAACGTAACTTAACGTAAAGAATGACAACATATGAAATTGATTATTAAAATAAGTGTCAGACTTAATGAACACGATATGGGAACCAGTAATTCGGAGTGCTAGAGAAAAGCAATAATAACAACAAAAATTGCAATATGAACCCTGGTAAAATGTTTACTTAAACATTAAGTCTATAAGTCCCTAAAATTCATATACTGATGTCATGAAGGACACAAGGCCCAGTGGATAAAAGTGTTTGTTAGATCCAGTGACTTGACCAAAAGAGTTGTGAGTTCAAATCCTGGCTACTGCAGCGGTGAACAAAAAACTTGCAGAGTTGAGTTGAAGGGAGATAACTGAGACATCCCGAAGAGACATGGCACGTGGAGCGAGAACAATCTACCCCGTCGGAAGAAATAAAGGGTTCAGTTCGAAATTCTAATCACCTGAAGAAGGCTGAAGCGTACAACGACTGAAACGTCGTGAATATGGCAGTAAAGAGGACAACAGTCAAAACAATTTAAATATTTATATCCTATTTATTTATTTACTTTATTTATTTATTTTATTTTGTTTTATTTTATTTTATTTATTTTATTTTATTTTTGCTTTTTTTATACAGGTTATTTGTATATCTCCATTGAATATTTTTTCGGATAGCATATGTTGAAGTAAGTTTGTTTTTTTTACTTAATATCCTATATTACCCAAAAATTTCCGATCGCACACAATTTTCTACACAGTTGCTCATCGCCCAACCAACAAATGAAATCGCCCACCGGTGGGCGATATCGCCCAGGGAACTCTATTATAGATTATTATTATTTGAATATTAAATACTGCTTTGAATAGTAGAATATCTTGTCTACCGTTTCAAATGCAAAACACTGAATGAAACAACAAATGCATAACGTACATATAGAGTAGTTATATAAATAAGGAGCGATAAATATATTGACATTTATTTTAATATGAATTACCGCTTTTAACATATTGCATATGCATACGCTTTCATAGAAAATATAGAATCTAAAACGCAATCACTACGTGACTACAGAGATAAGAAGTTTGGAAGTAATCCGAAGTCTATATGTTGTAACCTAGAAAAGGTTACTGAGGAGGAATAAACAAAACGGAGATTGGAAATGAAATGGTAATCTTTATAACATCAACAAAATAAAATACTCGCCAGCGGCGTAAAGTAGGTAAACCACTGTTAGTGGTGGACTACTTATACATAATATTACCCCCACTTGCAATAGTGTCCAACGTACTTAAGAGGATTGGGACATATTCATCAATGTTCATAGGTACGTTATATAACAATAGATAACAATGAGATAGATAGATAGATAGATAGATAGATAGATAGATAGATAGATAGATAGATGTTGTAACCTAGAAATGGTTACTGAATGTGGAATAACCCAAACGGAGGTTGGAAATGAAATGGTAATCTTTTTATGATCAACAAAATACAATATTCGCCAGCGGCGTGAAGTAGGTAAACCACTGTTAGTGGTGGACTACTTAGCGTATCACAATATTTATTTCTGTAAAATTCCAGCAAATGTGGCACAAGGCCTAAAAAAGGGGATGGTGGAAAAGGACGGTCTTCATCTGTCTTAATTAAAACTTAGCTAGCCACAAGCATTGACCCAAGCATACAAACAATATTCCTAACACCAAAAAACCACATTCTTACTAGCCTTTCTTACAACATCCACCATAATACCTCATTGTCTCTATGAAAATCCTAAATAGTCCCTATATGTACAAATCGTCGTATATGTGGGGGGGGAATAAAAACCAAATTACCCCCATTTACAATAGTGTCCAACGTATTTATGAAGATTGAAACATACCCATTAGTGTTCACAGGTACGGTATATAACGCTATAAAAGCCCTCCCTGCTAAACCACTATTTCCACGGAAAGTGCACGAACTACATTCCCTAGTCCCGCCAATTCAGAACTTCACGGCAAGGAGACGCCATGTCACTTACATAGCAGCAATCCACACACACCATCCGTATTCAATCGGCGAGAAGTAAGTCCCACTCTAAAAGTTTCTTCCCGAGAACCACTGTTCCGTGGACCCGACTCCCAAGATGTTTCCTCGGTCACAATAATTTGTTCAAGGCTAGCGTTAACCCTTATCTTCCACTTCTATCAACAGAAATTGCCTAACGTAACCCTCTATCTGGGCTGGCCTTGCACAGGGTGAACTGTACTGTAAAAAATAATGTCAATTAAAATCTAAAATAATGTTGTGAATATTATAGTATTGCATGTTGCAATGACAATGAAACCTACGTAGGCAGGAACAGATGAACGAGCAATAAGGAAAATTTGATCCAGTATGGTTTAATATAGAATATTAAGGTCTCCTGTCGAACACTTGGTAGATTAAATCGTAGATGATTTGCAGGAAACGTCAAGTATGAAAGAGAATTAGGTGAAGTAAGGAAAGAAAGAGTCGTTTCGGAGACTCATTCTATTAACGCTAGGAAGAAAATGCGCTTGACAGATTCACACAATATAATGATGATTAAACCTTTTTTTTTTCTTATTTATTGTCCTTAGATGCCACCATACATCAAATTTCTAATTCTTTTCACTCAGAGGATAAATCGAAATTCTGAGGGATTTTTTTTTGTTTAACCTTTTTTGTGTTCTTTAGATTGAATAAACAGCGACATCAGATGAATTTAAAATAGAGTCTCCTATGATTGGGTGTGTGGGGGTTGTGACCGAATCGTCAGAAGGTTCGCTTTCCGACTCGGGTTCCCCGAGAATGTGATTTCGGTTGGCCCAAGCCTTGTGCAGGAAATTGCGTAAACGGAAGTGACCGGAAGACATCACAGGTCATCGTTACCGAAGTCTTGAGACATACTGGCGTTGTTGAAACTGTTGATCATTTGTCATATTGTGCTCTCTCTCTCTATCTATCTCTCCCTCCCTCCCATCCCTAGAAAATAGACTTGGAGTATAAACCACGGGGGATCTCTGCGAGTTTTAAACAAACACAAATGTGTCTGAGCAAGAGTCTGCAACATGGATTGCTAGCTACCCTACCAGAAGAGTGTGCTCCGAAAACGAGTAATATGTACGTGATGTGGCTTCCCTCTGTCTTTTCTACAAATATTTTCATGGCAACTGATCTGACGAGTTACATTCACTGGTACCGCAACTGCATCCATTTAAGCGTGGTACTAGGTTGGCATAACGATCCCACCCTTTCACTGTCGAAAGAGTAAATTCTAACCGTCTCTTCTACTCCAACAGCTTCTTCTCTCACACTTCCCGACAGTGGAACTCCCTTCCTTTTACTTACTTCCCTGACAGCTATAATCTTATGCCTTGATCTTGATCTACGCCCTTTTTATCCTTACCTCATACACGCCTATTCACTCTTACTTTCACTCTCTGTAACCTTTTGCGTCTCATTGGCCCTCCCGCCTTTCTTGGGGTGAAATACTTAAAAACAAAAAATTATATATATATATATGTGTGTGTGTGTGTGTGTGTGTATTTAGGCAGCATGAAACAGCCTGTCGCCACTGAGTGTTGACTTCAATGTTAACTTTTATATTTATATTTATATACGCTCTATCTCTGATATTGAGCACTTTATCCCATAAATATAGCACACCTTAAAACTATATTTCTTCATATATATATATATATATATATATATATATATATATATATATATATATATGCGTGTGTGTGTGTGTGTGTGTGTGTGTGTGTGTATGTATATTATAAAGAGAAAGAACAGTAAGATATATAATCCGGTGTTTTTATTATTTTATTTTTATTTTTACGAAACAGTGTTCAATGCAAATATATAGAGCATAAATATTATAAATTTACTACACGATCAAAATTCGCTGGAAAATAAAACAGAACCAAACACTTCAATTCTATAATTGATTTTGAAGTTTTAGCTTCTGTATTTGAAACATGGTAATTCCTGTGTAGCGATGAAACCATATTTTTAAATTAGTAAATTTACAATATATATATGTTATTCGCAGACAATACTGTTTCGCTGCATCACAGCTCTGCAGTGCAACTAGACATCTTCAAACCAGTACTGAAACCCGACCGATTGGATGTCAGTCAGAGTTTCTACCACTGAGCTATCATTATTCAGTTGAGAGGGACAGCTAATTCTAATACCAATCAGAGGTCACCAATTCATTTTACTGAAGAGCTTTGCATTAGCGCAGGTGGTTGTTTGTTTATATATATATATATATATATATATATATATATATATATATATATATATATATATATATATATATATATATATATATATATATATATTAATAAAAAGAAAGAACAGTAAGATATATAATCCGGTGTTCTTATAGATATTTTTATTTTTACAAAATAGTGCTCAATGTAAATTTACAGAGCATTAATATTGTAAGTTAATAGACTTAAAATATGGTTTTTCGCTACACAGTTCCAACCATGTTTCAAAAATGGAAGCTAAAAGCCCCTAATTTAATTTTGTACTTAAATTAAAGACATTACTTCCATTTCATCCTCGCTTGAGGATGAAATGGAAGTAATGTCTTTAATGACTTTAATGTCTTTAATTTAAGTACAAAATTAAATTAGGGGCTTTTAGCTTCCATTTTTGAAACATGGTTGGAACTGTGTAGCGAAAAACCATATTTTAAGTCTATTAACTTATAATATATATATATATATATATATATATATATATATGAAAAGGAAGTTGAAAATGCAACTGAAAACATTGAGAATAGTTATTTAGTGCAACTTTAGTAATAAGTTCAATTAAGTTAGATGTGACATAATTCAGTGAAAGAGATTAATGACAGCAAAGTGTTAAGTAGCATCAAGTTGTTAAGAAAAGCAAACTCACTGTACTATAGCACTCCCAGATTTCGTCAGTACAATCTTACGATCATCACCTTTTTACATACACTCGATCTCTGATATTGACCACTTTATCCCATAAATATAGCACACCTTAAAACTATATTTCTTCATATGAGTAAAAATCCGTGGGTAAATAATCAAAGTGAATCCTAACATATAAATATCAAAACTGATCCACAACGAGAGCTCAATGTATTTATTACAGAGCATATATAAATGTTACATATAAACGAAATTCAGTAAATCAAAATAAATACTGAATTTAATTATATATATACTAGCTTT
>OZ010575.1:11199171-11234171 GCA_963932145.1 Acanthosepion lycidas | reverse complement strand
TTAAGTAATCTTTTTTTAATATATAATATCATACATGCATATGTATATTTGGGAAATATATGAAGTAATTTCATGTTTCTTTCTTCATGGTTTGGCATTCAGAGCTGTTTTTCGCGTAGACTTTCTGCCTCCCAAGGCTAGAGAAACAAGTTTACCCTGCAATTTAATCAATGTTGGTGGTGGTGGTGGGAGGGGAGATGAATTAAAGCAAAAGTGGTCACAATATACAAACCCTGTTACTGTAGGGAATTCGTTCCTCATTGAATGCTCTATAATTGTGTCGTTGTGCCTGACTTGATATAACATCTTGGGAAATACAGGTGAGTGAAATACTGTAACTTTACCCTACGGTTTGGGATTCAAAATTCTCTTTCTCCTAGACTGACTTCCAGCCAAGGCTACTAAGCCCAGTTTACCTTGCTATTTGACAGCCATAACTGTGACATTGAGCCTGACTTAATATAACTTCTTTGAAAATATAATAGAGTGATATACGATGACTTCCTCCGCAGTTTTGAATTCAGTTATTCTCCTACCAGCCAAGTCTACTGAACCCAGTCTACCCTCCTGTTTGTAGACATACTAAGGTCTAACATTACAATCTTGTTAAATTCTTAATTCCATAACTATAAACGTTTTAAAATTATAAATCACCTCCTTTGATATATTCCCTACCCTCTTATGTACCTCGCCACTAATTAGATTATGATTCTTAAATTTTTTTTTTTCCACATATATATTACCGGTAATATTTTCAGATAAATTGTTTTACACCCATATTTATTCTACACGCTATACTGTCCAGGAATATTTTAAAAATTCGATTATAAAAGGTTATATTAGTATCCCTTAATTTTTTAGAGGAAATCACCACTTCTAAATTTATTAATCCACAAAAAACTTTTATTGATTACAGAATTAGTAGCGATAACCCCAACAGAAATATATGCAATTCAGCTCTAGACTTTTTATAGTAAACAAAAACAACATTCCCAATTACTACTAGAACTATTACTAGAATTTTACCTACTCTAATGTATTACTATCCTCTATTTCCACCTTTCCTCCTCTACCTTTCACTCTTAGGGCACTTATGAGATGATGTGCCTAAACTTTTGACTGGTGTTTATCGGCAAGAAAAAATCTCCACAGACCAGTCAGCATTCAACACCCCATCCATTCTTCACCAAACTGCTATCAACAAGCACTATTGTTTCACTCCATCACCTTTTTGCTTTATGTCCATTTTTTTCTTTTCAAACAAATGGGCAAAGGAAGTGACGTTTCACATACGGCTTGCCTACAAGCAGGATTCTTCATAACCATTTTCGATTCTCACCTGTCGAAGTGCAGTTGAAATGCACTGAAACAAAGTTGCATCTTTGTAGTGAGTAAAATAGTTTTGTCTAAATGATAAAATTATAATATATATATATATATATATATATATATATATATATATATATATATATATATATATGGAGAGAGAGAGAGAGAGACTTGGTGTGGATTGAATTCAGATTTTCGTTCTCCTTAGACTGAATTCCAGCCAAGTCTTCTGAGCCCAGTCTACCCGCCTATTTAATTCATACGTTAGTGGTGGTAGGGGAGCTGGATTAAACTGAGAGGGAACACGACGTACTATAGGGAATTTGTTGCTAAGTTAATGAATTAGCTGTTTACATACGATAATTCGAAGGCTTATCTCGCGAACAATGTCTTCGATTCTGACAACTCTTTCATTATTGCTGTCTTCTACTAGAAACTGTTACGCTTAATAAGTAAATCTTTATTGGAATGGTTGATTCTTGTTAGGTTTTCGACATTAGTGTCCTTGAGTCAAACTAAACTAAGATCTGTAAATATCCATAGACGGTTGAAAGGACGATTATTCCAGTAAAACTTGTTTTTTAATCTCTCCTCAGTGTACGGAGGTTTTACGACGTACTTAGCTAAGCTGAATTTTCTGGTCTTTTATGAAAGCTGGAGTGGCATATATTTAAACATGGTGATAGTTGTTCGTTGTATGGATTAGATTTCAGCGAAGCCAGTTATGTTCTCAATGGAGAAAGCCAGCAGCTTAGGAACTAAGTTAAAAACCAGGATTTTGTAATGGTGATTCTTAAAGACAGAGACAAGTTGGCAATTCTCTTTCCGCTACTTTTGGGAATAAAATTGGCAACAGCACAACGTCGAATCCTAGGCTGCAATTTAAAGTCTGTGATTTTTACAATTAGTGCCAAGAATTTAAGAAATTCTTCGTTTTGTCCGAAGCTGTTATTTTTTTTTTTTTTTTTTTTCTTTTATCGAATAACGCCGGCAAATTTACAAAGAAAACGTCACACGTACTGAGCTCGGTTTTTAGTTATTTTTTTAACGCTGTATACATTTTACTATGTATTTACGATGATCGTTTTTTAACAAAATATCACCAAATACAAGGCTCGAGAATAAGTCAAGATAGAGTTTTACAGTCGAAATGATAATGTTCTGTGACATTTCTTCTTTTTTTTTTAATCAATTCACCCCAAGTAAGACAATGAATCCACTAAGACACAAGGTGCTACTAAGTGTGAAAGAATCTGAAAAAAAAACTATTAAGGCGAGAGGACAATAAAAGAACATAGAGTAAAAAAAACAGAAGATAACGATTGACATTGAATTTAAATTAAAAGATCAAGTTTGACTAGAGAGCAGGAAGCTGGAAGAGAGTTCCACAAGCGGGAGAAGAAACTGATAACATAGAACTTACGGTTGCATCTAGGCAATTCAAGTGTAAAATGATGAGACCTTGCTGCCACTCTAGTACTGCGCTTAAATTCATAGTGCGAGGCTCCCAGAGAAGAATAGGTATAGATGACAAATGACCCTTGACTTGAAAACATCCAGTGTAAAATATTCAGGAAAGCACCCACGTGGGAGTCCCGGGCGAACAACTTAAAAATGGGATGTAATGCAATAACCAGTCCCCCCTATGAATGATTACTCTATAGGTAGTAAGTACCTATAAAGTCAACTGTCTAGGGGAGACTTGAGGAAGAGTGAGAGAGAGAATAGTGCTCTCGCCTGTTCTTCACTGTCGAACTCTTTACCTTGAGCAGAGAGGAACCCGGACGAGGCTTTGCCGAAGCTGGTTCTAAGGGAATATTTTTTGCCGAGCCTACGGGCTCGGAGAACCCACGGTAAACTCGGCCTTGTGCTACATAAATCCCTCGTGGTGGGGGCTGTTAAATATTAAGAATGAGAGAGAGATGACACACGCACGTCCGACCTTCCAAATAGTGGCACTCACTACTAGATTGACCTGTGTGTATAACTGTACCGTATTTCATATTGTACTGGTTGTGTACAATAAACCTTTCTTCTAGTATCCACCTGGTGTTAAGAATTTATTCCCTTAGCACGGAATATAACAAAATGACTGATAGAAATAAAATAAATTATAAACTAAATAATTATGGGATGTCATATCATATATCAGGTTATTGCCTTTTTTACGGGATATCCAGCCAAACTGGATAGAAAACACGAAGCATCTGGTCTACATCAAATCATTTTGGTTTTCAAAGAGGTTCCCAGGAATGAGAGAGAAAGAGAAAATTGCAAATTTATTTTCTTTTATTGATGCACATATTTTTATTTTTTTTTTAATATTTCGCAAGACAACGTTTTAAAGACGGTCAAGATAAAGGATTAGAGTCGAAATGTCAATAATGAAAGGTGTCTGAAATTATTGGAAGATAATGTGAAGAAAACCAAGAAAGATAACAAATGACGCTTGACTTGAAATCTTCCAGATTAAAGTATTCAGTTAAGCGGTCACATGACTCGTTTTCGATTAAGACAGTAAAGACGAAATATTTTCTAAAGGTGACACTAATTTTCATTTAATCTTCAGAAGGTTGGTTAATTCTCTTCAAATGCTGCGAACAAAACTGCCTCGTTTTAGATTACAACAATAAAGACGCAAGGAAGTGCCTTATGTTCCCATACATTATTCGTTCGAAGAAGACAGCCTCATTTTCGTAGTAACTATTATTTCTTTTCCATCTCTGCATATCATAATAAGAGTGATTTATTCTGAACATTTGCATCGAATAAAACAGCCTCGTTTTCGATTGCGCAAGCGAAGACTAAATTTTTACTAAGAAAGTGTATAATGACGTCACACATGAAATGGACACAGTCCGACAATTATTTTTTAAGACATGTTTTTATGTTTAAACGTTCTTTTTATAGATACAAATATTTAAGTAAATTCTCTGTTTATAATAAACAGTATTAATAACATTTACCGGCCTGAATGTCCGAGAAATTTTCACAGAAAATATGCGTCTTCCGACAGGAATCAAACCTGTATCCTATACGGAACCGTCATATAGCCTGACGTGCCTTTACCGATTGGGCCACAAAGTTGGAATCGTGCCTTTCCCAAGGATATTTGTTTGTGAGTGAACGTGATGAACGCAAATGAAATTAAAATTCGGCTCTGCGATTAACAATTCTGTGTCGCCATCCATTACACCACCTTCACATCCAAGTTTACAGCACTTGCTATTCCCAAGCGGTCACCCATCTAGGTACTGACCATGTTTGACATTTCTTAACTTCGGTGATTGTAGAGTTACTGAAGAACTGTTGTTTTAGGAGACAGATATAAATCGACTTTAATACAGATAGATGGTGGCTATTGACTCGTTAATGAGTTTGATCAATATTTCTGGCTCTAGGATAAAGATCAACGGCTTCGCCGATAGTACAGGAACCGATGTTTCAACATTATATGGCCGTCAGTCCTCGAACCTTGGATTTAGGCAAATTTAGTATAAAAAGGGGTCAATGTCGAACGATTATGAGTTAAAAGTCATTGAAGTCAATTTTGTAAGATAATGATGTGTTGGGCGTGTTTCAATTGGTAAATAATTTAAAAAAAAAAAGTGTCTCCTTTTTACGAAGGAAAAAATGCCTGTAAAAGAACTATCATATTCACTGGCATGTATGGCGCATGCGCAAAAAGAAATCGCTTATTTTAACGGAAAATATTTAATGAGCATAACTCTAATATTAGGTTGGTGGAAAAATAATGACGTAATAATGTCGTTTTTTGACGTTAAAAATACGTCAAAAAACGACATTATTACGTCATTATTTTTCCACCAACCTAATAACATTTATATTAGGTACCCTCCCCGAAATCGCTAAAAAAAATCAGCACACCGTAAAGAAAACGCGCTTCAAACGTAAGGAAAATATAGTTATATCGTCAAATTTTTTATAAGAAAGATCAAAGTATTTTTTGATGATTTAATTAATTTTTTTACTCCTTTTGAGAACATTCAAAATTTTGATTAAAAAACTTGCTTTTCCTGTGTCAGCGATTGTACAAACTTTTAGCATAGCAAATTTTCGCCTCTTTCTTGCGGTGACAAAAAATTTGGAAATTCTTGCATAAATCAAATAATTGTCGGATTTTAATGAAATTTTCAGGTCTTATTGACAAATGAATTACACTATTTTTGAATTATTTTTTTTATTAGAACATCGTGGTAAAAATATTTTTAAATGTGTTTTACCCTCTTACTTAATTTTATGAAAACTTAAGAAACACCAGGTGATAATTTTTAGTGACTATATTAGCTAAAAGTAGAATTCTTTGAAGAATTTAAATCGCCGAATATTTTTTGCAAAATTGGATCCCTTCTTACCGAAAATCTTATATGAATATAAAATCAAAATGTAATAAAACTAAGGCATTATTTAATTAGAGATGTTTTTAAATGCTTTTATGAATAATATATATTAAAGACAAAGAAGAAAAAAATTTCGATGAAAAATGGATTTTTACAAGATTTTTTTTTTATTTTCTACAATTTTTAAATTAGAGAATTTATAAAGATTTAACCCTTTTAAAATTCGGTTTCAATGTAACAAGTCTTAGGAAATATTTTTATTAAGTAAAACTATATTTACTAATATATTTTAAAACTTATTACACTCTGATAACGCCGAAAATTTTAAAAAGAATTTCGATTTGTTTTTGTCTGTGTATATACGTCTAGTATTTTTAAGTATGGATTTACAAACCAATAAATCTATGATTAAAGGTCACGTGTCTTAAGGGCTGCCTCCCCTCTTATAACATTTGCCATCTGCTTCGCCATACTTAACTATCGGCCGATCGTGAGAATGACACGTGCTTGAATATAGTGAAGAAAATTGAGATCGATTCACATTGATTTACGATGAGGGAATTAATAATAAATATAATTGTTATAATTAATTTATTATAATGATTTTTTACACTATAATTAGTTTTTATTTACTTACTTTTTAACGGACACGAAGGAGTGACAGTATAACTCATTTTATATATATATATATATATATATATATATATATATATATATATATATATATATATATATTTAAGTAACCAAAATCTTGTTAACCCGTATGTATAATCCCAAGGAGGATGAAATCCTGAGAGCCCAATGCTAATTCAGAGCGAATAATTTAATTTAAAGAAAAACAGACCACTTCAAGTCTCCATTGTAATAATTTATTTCACCAGAGACTTATTTTTCACTGGATCTTCAGACATCACTTTCAAAAGGTGAAACGAATAATGAAATAAAAATTTACACTTTTGACGGGCATTAAGCTTATATAAGTTAACATAGAACGTAGTGAGGGATGGTGTGAGAGACATGGTCGAGTTTAGAGAGGGAAGGGAGAGTTTTAAAATTTATTTTTATATTTCTTTTTATTATAATACTTCATATGACGAAGGAGGAGGTAAGGATTTAATGGGTCAACTGAATGGAAATGTTAGGGGGAAAGGAAAAGGAGAAAGAAAGGGAAAAAGAAAAAAGGGGGAAGTAAAGAGAAAAGAGATGTACTTAGGGTTTTCGGAGGAAGAAGAGGGGTGGTATAACTTTAGTAATTTAGATAAAAATAGATTTTAACGTTTGATAGTAATTTAAATGTTTTAAAAAACTCCACAAAGAAATTAATTTAATGCTTGTTAGCAATTTAAAAATTCAACTTCTCGACAAATAAATTAGAGATTTAATATAAGTTGAATACTATATTACTAAACAACAATACGTGGTGCCGTTCAATTAATATTACAATGAATTATTCATACAAAAAGTAGATTAGTAAAGTTAATGATATAAAATGGCGAATTTTCGGGATAACAACTGAGACTCTATTTATTGAACAATTTATTGCATACCACATAGACTGATAAACTCCTACAAAAAAAAAATTCTCAAATTGCCATATTTGTAGAAAAAAACGCACTCTCTTAAATTTTCAAAATATTCAACCTTAGCGTTGCGACTGCTCACTCCAAAAGTTTGCATCCGTTAGCATTTAAAAAATTAAAAAAAAAACATATTTCGATTCGCATTTAATTTTTTCGTCTCGGATGCTACCTGTATTTTACCAAAAACACAAAATAATTTCCATACCTGAAGATGACTGAATGTACAGTTGAAAGTACTTTCGTTTTAAAGAAAGACCTTATACAGCTTATAATTTTTAAAAACAAGGATCATAACATTCATCGAGTGATTTGTAGGTTAATAGACCTTTAAAATTTTGTTTACGAAAGGATTTCGACATTTTAGATCATTAACTTTACTAATATACTTTTTGTATGAATGATTCATTGTAATATATATATATATATATATATATATATATATATATATATATATATATATATATATATATATATATATATATATATATATATTTCCTTGTGGACACGACAGTTCCAAGAGGGCTGTCGTCTTCATATGTGTGATCATGAGTGTCAGCTACTATACAGAAAAATTAGTGCGTCATGTATGCCGTTAAACTTTAAATGTCGTTATTCTTGTTAATTTATCAGTTAGAAGCGATTTATCAAAGACTTTGTTTTTCCTTTGATTAAGTAGGGCAATATTTTGCTTGTCGATTACTTAAGTTGGCGGGCCTAATTATGCAAATAATAGAATGTCGAATTCATTGTGTAAGCTTCAACAATGTTCTTCTTGTGCGGTGGAGAAGGCGAATTGAAAGCAATCGGATTTTGTTAGATGTTTGTTGATAGACGGGCCTCTATAAATATTGTCTCTTCTTGATTAGACTTAATTAAGTTGGGAATAGATAGAGAGAAAGAGACGATAGGGAGGAAAAAGAGATTTAAGAATCGTGAATATATATATATATATATATATATATATATATATATATATATATCCGGACAAAGAAAACATACTTGAGATGAAACTTCGCTACGTAGGAAAAAGATATGTTCTGATATAGATAGATATGAACTGACTACCAATGGAGGTTATTTATATATATATATATATATATATATATATATATATATATATATATATATATATATATATATATATATATATATATATATATGTATATGTGCGTGTGTGTGTGCGCCTGTCTGTGTGTTTGTGTATGTGTCTGTGTGTCCGAAATCTCTCTCTCCCCCTCTCTCTCTCTCTCTCTCTCTCTATATATATATATATATACATATATATATATATATATATATATATGTATATATATCCACTTCAAGAAGAACAGTTATAACGCAAATGATGTATATATATATATATATATATATATATATATATATATATATATATATATATATATATATATACGAGTAAATAGATAAATAGAGAGCTATGAACGGATAGTAATCCGGGATGTATATGTGTCTACCCGAGTATATCATATATATATATATATATATATATGTGTGTGTGTGTGTGATAGATAGATAGATAGATAGATAGATCGAAACGAAATGAAATTATATATATTTATGTATATAATCTCACACACACATACACACAAACAGATATATATATATATATATATATATGATCATATAATATGTATAATCAAAGAGATAAGAATGAAAGGATGCCGGGATGAAAAGAATTTTGTGCGAAATCTATTTTCTCTATATTAAAGATTCGTTTCAGGATAAAAATGATTAATTTGTTCAAAAGATTGATGTTTCAAATATTGATGTATGTTATTATGCCTTGCCTTCGATAATAAAGAACCACTATTATTATTATTATTATTATTATTATTATTATTATTATTATTATTATTATTATTATTATTATTTTCTGATTGTGTGTTGGTCACATGATTAATGAATGTCGGGCTTACATTGGAGACCAAGTGAAAACAAGTCGACCTAATTCTCTTGACTTCTTCTCAATGTCGGATCTGATCTGATCAATGCAACCCCCGCGTTCCCCGTTGTTTCCAACTCTTTTCCTTGACATTTTGTCCCTTCAACCATTTTATCTGCTTAGTTTTCTTTGAAGTAGTGTGGAATATCAACATCTTGATTATGTCATTATTTTTTATTCCCAAGCCCAGTAGCTGTTATCACTCTTTTCCAGTATTGATGGAGGTTTCCTTCCTAACCTTTTGTTTGAAGTACTGTGGAATATCAGCATCTTGATTATGTCATTAATTTTTATTCTCAAGACCAGTAGCTGTTATCACTCTTTCCAGTATAGAGGGGGATTTCCTTCCTAAGTTTTATTTGAAGTAGTGTGGAATATCAACATATTCATTATGTCATTATTTTCTATTCTCAAGCCTAGTAGCTGTTATCACTCTTTACAGTATTGATGGAGGTTTCCTTCCTAAGCTTTTGTTTGAAGTCGTGTGGAGTGTCAACATCTTGATTATGTCATTATTTTCTATTCTCAAGCCTAGTGGCTGTTATCACTCTTTACAGTATTGATGGAGGTTTCCTTCCTAAGCTTTTGTTGGAAGTCATGTGGAAGATCAACTTCCTGATTATGTCATTATTTTCACTTCGAATAAAATGTGCTATCCATCTTAGATGTTGCTGTTGTTCATTAAGTCTTTAGGTGATGTGGTTTCTGCAATTTTTTTTTCTCAAGTGAAGTGATTTCTGCTATTTATTTTAGTGTTCTTGGTGAATCTGTAGCGCCAGTGCACAAGGTTTCGAGAAGGATATTCGTCGCAAAGACCTACAGGTTTCATTCGCTCGAAGACACCTTTAACCATTGAAGCGAAAAAGCAGTTGTATAAAGTTGACAGTTTGGCAATTAGAGATCTTCCACACGAAAGACAGGATCTGAGAAGACTATTTAAAATCCACTATAGATTTTAATTATTTTATTTTATTGATTTCTTTTGTATTGTTGATGTCTCTGGTTCTCTGCCCTAGACTTGGCAACTTGTGCCAATCGCAACGTCTGAAAATCTTATCACTGAGTGAATGAACCGCACGCCAAACAAACTGGTGCCAGGATGCAACTATACGAAGACCGTTATTATCTACCATGGCACCTACCCTGATAAAGCATCTGCCCTGCACATGCACCACAGTCAAATGCGTTCGATATTGGGAAATGATTTAATAAAAGCCGCCCATAAACTTGCAGGTGGTGCCCAGTTAGTGATACCCTCATGTCGAGTATCTCAGTCCCTTCTGTTTACAATTAATTATAATATATATATTTTTTAATTATTAATTTATATTTTCGTGAGACTGGTTTGTCCTAATGTTCTTTCCAAAGAAAGGAAACGAAATTAAGATGAAGAGAAATGTCTGTAGCTTGCGTTAACATTCGTCCTCTTTCGATCATCTTGATCTTAGGCTGTCAATGCGTTCTGACCCTCCACTTTGCCTGCTTAAATAAAGAATTGTAAAATAAACTTGCCGGAGAATATATTTTCTTTGTTATGAGCTGTCTATTTAAAGCAATGGTTCTCAAATGGTGCGCCTTAGGAGATACGCACTGGTGCACCCTGGAAGATGTCTTGGTGTGCCCTGGCATCTTCCAGAGAAATATGTATCCAGATAAAAGGAATAAATATATTTACTTTTTACCAGAGCCATTTATTACCAACAATACAAAAGAAAAAAGAAAATAATTACAATCTATAGTGGATTTTAAATAGTCTTCTCAGATCCTGTCTTTCACATGGAAGTCCTCTAATATACAACTGCATTTTCAGCTCAATGGTCAAAGTTGGCTTCGAGCAAATGAAGCCTGTAGGTCTTTGCGACGAATATCCTTCTCGAAACCTTGTGCGCTGGCGCTACAGAATCACCAAGAACACTAAAATAAATAGCAGAAATCACTTTACTTGAAAACTTAAGGAACAACAGCAACAACTTGTAGCAAACCACCTGCATACGGATAGAAAAAGGTATCATTAGAAGAATAAGAATAGGAACGGGCGTAAGACAAGGATGGGTCTTCTCACCGGACTTATTCAATATTTACAGTGTGGATATTCTGAAAGAATTAGAAAACCTGCTAGGATTCCTTATCGACAGTCACAGTCTTGACAATATAAGATATGCAGATGGTACTGCTATATCAAGAAGCATACACTTCCTGAATTTGTTGTCTTTTATGATAATATCAGGTCTATTGGCTTTTATTTCCCCTGTCAGTTTGAATTGTCCCAGAGGATAGTTACATCGTTATTTTAGGTAACTGTGTCTGGTTGGTGCTCATAACAACTCTCAGTGGTTTCGATTTTGTGCTTATAGAATATCTTTCCGTGGACATATATCGCTATCTTGTTATGTTTGTGGGTATATTCATTTTTTACCAGTTCCGGACATCCTGAAATAATATGGTCGAGAGTCTCATCATATTTTCTGCAGATCCTGCATTTCGGGTTAGTTCTATCGTTGATTATGCAACAGTGATAGGATCTGGTTGCGAGGCTTTGGTCCTGAGCTGCAATAATTAGGCCTTCTCTCTCTCAACTTTCAGCCCGATGCTCCTCAGCCACTGATGTCTTTTCTTTTCGTCCACGTCTGATTCTTTCGTTCTTTTTAGGCATTTGCCATGCAACACCTTATCTTTTTTTTTTAATTTCATTTGGCCAAGTTGTTTTGCTTTCTGTTTTACTCGTTTGGTGTAGATGGCATTCGCTTCATTTATTATTATTATTATTATTATTATTATTATTATTATTATTATTATTATAGAACAGTTAAGAGAAAAGTGCGTTTTAAGAAAATATAAACAAAAGAAAGAACACAGAAATATTGGAAGAGTTACGTCAGTCATTTTGATTATTATTATTATTATTATTATTATTATTATTATTATTATTATTATTTTATTTTATTTTGTGTTTTTCTTCAACAAACCTTGTCGGTGTCATTACCCGAAACTCCAAAACGGATGTAAAATACGATGTGTGACAGAAAAGAAACGATGCTGAAATCCCCAAAAGATTTATATCAAATCCAAACTACAAGTTTTCTTGTTCGAAATTATCGGCCCTCCCCACCTCTTTATCCATTCTTCTCCGCCACGCCTTCATGCACACCTAGAGTGATCCCCACCCTCAGTGTTCTTTGCAGCTCCGTCGTCACGGCGCTCTTGATGGTTTCCACGTCCGGAAAACTGATCCCCTTGGTGAACCGCTTAGCTTGGGGAAATGGGGTAAAACGCACACACACACACACGAAAGAGGTTCGAGTGAGTAGGAAGGTTGCTTCAAGTTTCCTCTTCATCTAAAAGCAAATTGTTTGTTCTTCATTCACCCCTATACAAGAAGATTGATATTACCTAGCATGTCAACACTTTCGAAGCGGTTCATCTGCGGTCCCGTCTCCATGTGCATGCTCATCAATAAACGAGAACGTCTTTCTTCGTCCATAATTTTCGTATAATTTTCCTCGGTTGCGACTCTGTACTTTGATGGAGTCGCCTTATTGTGCACTGTCGAAAGACAGAGGCACAAGTGAGAGATGATAAATAATGTACACTATTAACATTATTCGGACTATTGTCGTCATCTTTGTCGCCATATTTATTACAATATTTCGGCCGTTGTATACTCCGGTCTTCTTCAAGTGTTAGGGATGTTGAACTGAACACTTTATTTCGCTCACTGGGGTAGACTGTTCTAGTTCTACGTGCCATGTTTAATGGATGTCACTTATAAGTTATCTCCTGTTAATTTCCCTCTCCAAATTCTCCACTACCTTAACCGGATATTGAACTCACACTTTTTGGACGGCTGTCACCGAATCTAACTTGCGCCTTTATCCACTGAGCCATGCTCAGTTCGACATTCCAACCACCTGAAGAAGGCCGGAGCGTACAACGGCCGAAACGTTGTAATAAAGATGGCGACAAAGATGAGGACAATAGTCCGAATAAGGTAAATAGTGTACGTAATACCTCATCTCAGACATATACACAGATACTGAAAGGCCGAAACGTTGTAATAAATATGTCGACAAAGATGAGGCCAATAGTCGGAATAATGTAAATAGTGTACATAATACCTCATCTCAGAAATATAGACATCCACTGAAAGGCCGAAACTTTGGAATAAATATAGCGACAAAGATGAGGACAATAGTCGGAATAATGTAAATAGTGGACATAATACCTCATCTCAGAAATATAGACAGAAAGGCCGAAACGTTGTAATAAATATGACGATAAAGATGAGGACAATAGTCCGAATAATATAAATAGTGTAAATAATACCTCATCTCAGAAATATAGACAGATACTGAAAGACCGAAACGTTGTAATAAATATGGCGTCAAAAATGAAGACAATAGTTCGAATAATGCAAATAGTTTACATAATACCTCATCTCAGACATATAGACAGATACTGAAAGGCCGAAACTTTGTAATAAATATAGTGACAATGATGAGGACAATAGTCTGAATAATGTAAATAATGTACATAATACTTCATCTCAGAAATATAGACAGATGCTGAAAGGGCCTAAACGTTGTAATAAATATGGCGACAAATATGAGGACAATAGTCTGAATAATGTAAATAATGTACATAATACCTCATCTCAGAAATATAGACAGATACTGAAAGGCCGAAACGTTGTAATAAATATGGCAACAAAGATGATGATTATAGTCCGAATAATGTAAATAGTGTACATAATACCTCATCTCTGAAATATAGACAGATACTGAAAGGCCGAAACGTTGTAATAAATATGGCGACAACGATGAAGACAATAGTCCGAATAATGTAAATAGTGTACATAATACCTCATCTCAGAAATATAGACAGATACCGAAGGGCTGAAACGTAGTAATAAATATGATGTCAAAGATGAGTTCAATAGTCCGAATAATGTAAATAGTGTGCATAATACCTCATCTTAGAAATATAGACAGATAAATAATGTGTTGCAAACTACTCGAGAGAGAAGTTTACACACTCATCCGACGCATCTAAAATACAGACAGAGGATGGTCCTGGTTCAAGAACGAACGCCCATAAAATAAGCTTCATTATCCAATTTAACAATAAAATAAGACAAAAAGAATTATATGCTCTTCATCTGCAAAATTCATCTTGTCGTTCTCCGATAAAACCTTTTCTCCGAAACAATCGTACATTTCCCCTTCTTCTAGATTTCTTCTCGTTTGTGACGTGTACCTCCTCGCAAGATGTAGGTGATCATAGCTCTTCACAATATCCTGTCTTTCACAGCTCTTAGAAAATTTTATCTTCTGGTCATTTCTCCTAAACCTTGTTCCTCCATCCATTTACTAAAGCTCAATATATCATGCGTTTTTCTCTTGCCTTCAGTCTGTCCTCTGA
Organism: Acanthosepion lycidas; assembly: GCA_963932145.1. Lineage (NCBI taxonomy): Eukaryota > Metazoa > Mollusca > Cephalopoda > Sepiida > Sepiidae > Acanthosepion > Acanthosepion lycidas. The sequence continues at coordinate 11,219,523 of OZ010575.1, read as the reverse complement.
GTATCAGAATTTCTAATCCCTCCTTCCTCATTATGTGTTCCAGAAATTTGAACTGTCTTTCCCTGATATTAATTGTAAGTTTCCTTTTTGTTTCCATTTCCACTAAAACTTCGTCGTTGCTCATATCTTCTGCCTATGGTATTCTCATTATCCTTCTGTAGAACAACATTCCTGTTGCTTCAAGTCTCTTCTTCATCTGTGTGGAGATCGTCCAGCATTCACTGCCATATAGGAGGACTGATATTACGTAACAGTTCAGCACTCTTTATTTCTATTGCTTCAAGTCTCTTCTTCATCTTTGAGAAGATTATTCAGCACTCTCTGCCATACACGAGGATATATACCCCGTAACATTTCACTACTCGTTTCTTTGTTTCCAACGATTTTTTTCTTTTACTTAATACCTTGCTTAGCTTTTGGAAGGCATCTTTGACTCTCCCAATACGCCTTCGGATTTCAGTTTCGCATATTCCGTCCTCTGTTTGAAATGCTTTCTAGATATTTATATTTTTGTACTTGTCTGATTTTGGGATCTGCAATTTGTAATTTGCATAATGGGCTCAACCTTTTGCTAAATTTTTGTACTCGTTTGATTTTGGTATCCCCGATTTGTAATGTGAATTTCGAGCTGCCCCTTTTGCTAACAACCATGCATTCTGTCTTCTTACAGTTGATGCTTGGTCCTTTCTTCTCGCTTTCTTAATTTATTTGATACAAGACCGAAAGAGAAGCAGTACTCCAAAAGAGAAGTGGAGAAAGGCCAATCGACACTGTCTAGCCTACTCCTATTTAATCCGATTCACGATTCATTTACTCTAACAGTTGGCACAAACACCACAAGAACCCATCCTCCTACGTCCAATTTAAATATATACCACAATACGACATGCCAATAATTTCCGAATGTACAATTATATATGCAAAAATAATGACGTAATAATGTCGTTTTTTGACGTATTTTTTATTACGTCATTATTTTTGCACCAGCCTAATAATATATATATATATATATATATATATATATATATATATATATATATATATCAGTCAGAGCTGGTGTCCACTACGCCAACGTGTCTTCCTATTCTTTGTCTATATATATATATAGAGAGAGAGAGACCGAGCCGCTCTCCACTACTATCTCTCTCTCTCTCTCTCTCTCTCTCTCTATCTCTATATATATATATATATATATATATATATATATATATATAAAGGAATATAGTCTTAAGGTGTGCTATATTTATGGAATAAAGTGCCCAATATCAGAGATAGAGCGTGTGTAAATATAAAAGTGAACATAGAAGTAAACACTTAGAGGCGACAGTGTTTCATGCTAAATGCAATGGTCAGGCCTGACGATTGCATATAGTATGAAAGAGAGTATCGCCTCTAAGTGTTGACTTCTATGTTCACTTTTATATATATATATATATATATATATATATATATATATATATATATATATATATATATATCAGTCCGAGCCGTTGTCCACTACTCCAACGTGCCTTCCTATTTTTTGTCTATATATATACATATATATATACATATATACCTAGCCGCATTCCACTACTATATATATATATATATATATATATATATATATATATATATATATATATATATATATATATATATATATCAGTGGTAGCCGTTGTCCACTCCTTCACCGTGCCTTCCTATGTTACGAATAGTGTCCGGTAGGTCACCATGAATATTTAAATGAGATCTAATTGAGCTATGGTCAGTTTTTATCACCCGAAAATAAAAAATTATTGGATCGCACGAGAAATTGTATAAAAAACTAAATAAAAGCACCTTGTCTGTCGTATTCAATGAAATGTGCAGACTAGGAGAAGGACAACTCTGAATTCAAAGTCGTTTGTGGAACTTGTGGCGCGTAGTGCACTAGGACTCTGTATTCGGCCCTTCAAAAAGTGTGGATGGTTCTGCACAAAACCTTCACCACTATAATCATATTATATGAGTAGGTGTCTAGGCTGTCGGCTCCTAGGAACTGAACTGCCTGGCCCTCATACGTCGAATACGACGGGTGAGTCGACCATATAGAAAAATACATAAAAATTTCCTAGATGGGTAACCGCCTGGGAATACCAGGAGCTGTAAGCTTGTGTGTGCGGGTGGTGTAATGGATAATGACTCGGAATTTAAGAAGTGAGAGGCGAGTTCAAGTTGAATTCGTTATATTCACTTACGCGCAAATATTCTGGGGAATACTGACTCTATCACTTCTCCCCCAACTATGGGTTAATTAGTGTTATGGTAATTTTCCCATGGACTTACCCAACTATAAACAAGAGCAGGTACTGCCTTTTGGAGAAGAAAGTTTCCAGTGGTCTGCTTTGACAGTCGGACCGAACATTCTTGCTGTAACACTCTCGTTTGTATATGTTTGTATTACTGTTTCTTTTAATATATTTGTTTAACTCAGTTCCTCTTTTTGTGTCTTTATTTCTGGCCCTAACAAGCCCACAACACTATCGATGTTTGTTCTGTATCTCTCTCTCTCTCTCTCTCTCTCTCTCTCTCTCTCTCTCTCTCTGTTCATTATCTATCTATCTCTGTTCATTATCTATATATCTGTCTCTGTCTGTTATTATTATCTATCTATCTCCCTACCTAACTATCGCTGTTTATCTATATCTATTTGTCTCAGTATGTTTATCTATCTATCTATCTATTTATCGTGGTTATTTACCCACGCACGCATGGACCCTACCAGCTATAAATAGGAGCAGGTACTGCCATTTGGGGAGTGAAGTTTCCAGCAGTCAGCTCTAACAGTCGGACCGAACATTCTTGCTGTGACACTCATTTGTATATGTTTTTATTACTGTTTCTGTTAATATATTTGTTTAACTCAATTCCTCTCTTTACGTCTTTATTTCTGGCCCAAACAATGCCACAACAATTAGTAAGATGTTCATCGCTAAAACCGTTATTATCTAAAAAAAAATAAATAAATAAAATAAAATAAATAAAATTGCTTAAAAAATAATTAGATTTCACTATGAAATAACCCGGCGAGTTTGATCTGCCGTTTAAAAGAGGAAGAAAATAAATAGATAAATAAAATTTACCGTGTGAAAGGAAGGGCAATGGAAAGAGGTGAACCCAATGATAATAAAAAAAATAAAACAAAACATTCAAGCATGAATCTTCCCGCTGCATTCTGTCAGACATTTTGTTGTTTTCTTTCCGTGACCGCTATCAGCACCGTGTCATCTGCATAACTTACCGTTGTTAGACTGCGTCCGCCAGTAATATATCCGGGTAGGATTTCTTTCAGAGTCCGCATTTCCTCAAATAAACCCGTTTAAAGAGCCCGGTTGTCTACAGATCGAAAGGTCACGGATGTTGCTTGACCCCTTTCACCCCAATTAGTCTGTGACGTTGATTTCAAAACGAGAAGGGTCAGCGAACGCGTCCGAATCAAAAGCGAATGAATTGGTTGGATTCGTGACAGCAGGTTGTCGTCGGCTGCCCCGGGTTTGGATCAGGGGTCAGCAATCATAAAATGAATTAAGAGCATGACCAGAATACACACTGGCCATTATTGGTCGAAATTAACTCTTGCCTGTCGGTTACGAGGTAAAAGCAACAAGATCTATTTATTCCCATTTGCTTCCCTTCAATGTTACTAAGTCAATAGTAATTATTTGAAGTCTTTTTTTTTCTATAGCGATGTTCACCTTGTATAAAGCCTGAGAGCCACTCGAGGCTAAGGTCTACAGAGTAAGAGGCCGAGTTTATGCGGATATGTTGGGGAAGATAACGGTTACCTCTAGGCTTGAACAGATTAAGATTGTAGTGATCGGGGAAGCATCCTATTGGAAGCCGATTCCACAAATCAGCGATTCATGGGAAGACTCTGTTCGTGTAGAACTTACATCTCATTAATGGAAGACGATGGGATTGAAGGTGTTTCGCTACAATGTGCGTAACATCGTGTGTTTCAAAAGACACACGGGCATCTTAGACGCAATGGACATTCAATTAAATAAAGTTCGACATCGCATTCAAAATGTGACAAAGTAGCATGATGTGTCTTACGTTGCGAATGTTAAAACGGGTGGAACTAAAAAAATATAGTACGTCTGCGCACATTCGTTTGATTTGGTTTGGTTAATTTTGTTTTACGGGTTATCAACCTCAATGGCTTATTTAATGACAAGATTTTTAGGATAGGTTCGTTTGAATAGAATATACATTTTTTGTAAGAAATCAGTTCTTAGATCAGGGTTTAGGTTTATTTTGTTTTACGGCTTATCAACCTCAATGGATTATTTAATGCCGACAAGATTTTTAGCATAGATTCGTATGAATAGAATATGTATTGTTCGTAAGAAATAAGTTTATAGATCAGAGTTTGGGTTTATTTTGTTTTACAGCATATCAATCTCAATGGGTTATTTAATGCCGACAAGGTTTTTAGGATAGGTTCGTATAAATAAAATATGTATTTTTTGTAAGAAGTCAGTTTGTAGATCAGGATCAGGGTTTATTTTGTTTTATGGCTTATCAACCTCAATGGGTTATTTAATGCTGACAAGATTTTTTAGGATAGGTTCGTATGAATAGAATATGTATTCTTTGTAAGAAATCTGTTTATAGATCAGAGTTTGCGTATATTTTGTTTTACTGCATATCAACGTCAATATACTAGCTTAAACTCCGCCCTATCTGGCGGCATTTAAGTTAACTTCTGCGGAGGCCTCTTGATTTGGCCTTCATCACAATAGGTAGGGAGGAGTAGATGCGATAAGCAATAATAAACTACAGAAGAACTCAAAAGTTTGACTGAATGTAATTAATTACTGGAATTCGATCTCCGGTCTCCGATCCCGCAATTCGGTCTCCGGTCACCAATTGAGTCCATTAATCTGCCCTGCGTTATACACAGGTAGCAACGGGGCAAAAAGAATCCCTTGCAAAAGGTAGCAAAATTTATTTTGCAGTGAAATAATTTGTTAGCTGTACTGACATAGAATTAAATCTTTTCATGCAAAAATATGTTTTAGTTTGTTTTACCGCATATCAACCTCAATGGGTTATTTAATGCCGACGAAATTTTTAGGGCAGCTTCGTATGAATAGAATTGTGATCTTTGTAAGAAATCAGTTTGTAGTTCAGATTTCATTGACATATTTTTGTAAAGAGGTTTTTTGTCGAATGTCAAATGTATTGCAGGAAAAAAAACAAGATTTTTCAAAAATGTATTGTTAGTATTTTTAATATAAAATGCGATTTATAATATTCACACCCCAGTTTTTTGCGGGCTTAACTATTTGCTTATAGCTTGACAGGTGCTACCACCCTGGGTCATGGTGGAACTGCGAAAAAAACAGCACTTAAGATATGGTTCCACACCTCAAAACCTTCTGATCAGTTGCCTTGCTACCGGATGTAGTTTATCGTCAAGCCCAGGACGTCTGAGCACTTTCCATGGTTATAGCGATAAAAAAAAGCGGGACTCTCGTGACGTTTCTTCTGTAAGAAAAAGACTGTAGATTGAAAAGTAGTTTGTCAGTCACAAGGACGCCGAGACGATTTTGGACACTCAAAAGAAAGTGGAATGGAAAAACTGGGCAGCTTCTAACCAAACATGGCAGCAGTACTCCATTTTCGGCCTGATTTGGCTCTTGTAAAGGTAGAGGATAGCATGAGGAGTCAGGTACTTACTGGAGCGGTACAAGCAACCGGCTTTTCCAGCTTCTTTAGCTATAGCTTTTGTGTAGGTATTACACTTGAGAACTTGATTGAGTTCAAGACCCAGTAGTCACTGAATGTACAGGGTCTCCTTGAAGGGATATCTCTTCGTTCGGATTGGTCATAGTGTAGTGAACAAAAAGACTCGAATTTACAAACTTTGCTTAACACACACGCGAAAGCGAATCCAAAACAAAACTCGTGAAATTTCACACCTTGATGCGAAATATTTTTCGGCCAATAGAAAACTAGGGACCATTTAAAAACAAAATTCAAACAATCTTCAATTCTCAGAAACAAATTCTTTTACGGACCTTTTGGCGAGCCGACGCGAAGTTTGTTCGTCATTCAATGGAAATGCCCGAATCATATCCAAGAGTGAATTCCCAAATGACCTTTTCAAGCCCCAAAAACAAAATAAAAGATGGTCAAGTTCGCCTGTTACCAGAGAGAAGCAGACGAGCGCATTAACACGTCCCTTGACAAACGTCAAGCGATCGTTATCATCATCTCTACCTTTCTCCCTCACCTCTTTCATACTTGATAAACGAACGGAATATTTTCAGACTGAGCGATTACTTCAAAGACATTCCTACGCTACGATAACGCTTATACATACATACATGCATACAACCACACATACGTTCCTGCCTACGTACACATAAACTTGCAAGGACTACTACGAAAATGTTGACGACCTTGTGTCAACCAAAATACATTAATTTCATTTGTAAAGACCCAAATTGATGTATATGTATATAAATTTGTTGTACAATTAATTTTCTTGTTTTATACCCCTCTTATGGTGGGCTATCTAACTAACAAGGCCAAATCAAACTAATCTGTTTCAACACTCATACACTTCACTATAACTGATAACCCACTATAAATTAACTCATATCATCAGAGTGAAACTTGAGCACCTTGACGTGGTGTAAAGGTTAACAAGTTTGTCTTGCTAAAACAGTTATAACTGAGTAGAGAGTTTGATCCTCACTGTGTGTTCCATACTTTCGGCCTTGTGTCACATGATCTAAGCTACGCTTTGAAAATCCCCATAAATATTAAGTTGGGGTAACTCGACATAGGTGTTATGGTTAACAAGCTTGTCTCGCTAGAGAACAATTATGACTGAGTAGGGAGTTCGATCTTTACTGGGTGCTCCTTGCATTCAACTTTGTGTAACATCTAAGCTGCACGTAGAAAATATTCAATTGCACACGAGGGAATAGAGCAGATTAGAATATTTTTCTAATTTAAAATAAATTTACAATTTTAAGCCAGTAATGTTTTGTTTTTTTTTTTTTTGTTTTTTTTTTTTGGTTTATTTTTTAATTTTTTGTTTGTTATTTTTTTGGCGCTATAACACTTTCGCTTTCACCCCTGGCTATAAAAAAGAAGGTAATTTAAAAAAAAAAAAAAAAAAAAGAGCCAAGAATAAGATAAACTACCGTAATTCTTCCCCATCCCATCTATGGATTAAATAGTACGGCATACTGGAGTCTCTATCTTTGTGTGGTAACCAGTGTAGGTGAAGAAAATCTCTGAATCCTAAGCCGTCGTGAATGTGAAGGCAACGGGAAAATAAGCAACTATCTTTCCGCAATTTACAAATAATAATGAAAAGGAAGCTATGGAGAGTCATAATTCTGACGTGCTGAAGGAACATGGCATTAAAAAGAAGGACTTAAAATATACCGTCGTTTTTACGGTATTAGTAAAGTATTATGAATATAGGATTATGTTGGATAAAGTGGGGGACCGTTTTTCTATTATTAATAAGTAAGAAACTGAATGCGGTGAAATTGCTGTAATACTTTTAAAATGTGCTTAAGAACTAACTCGTGACAGCTTTTAAATAATAAAACAAACTTCGGAAATGATTGACTCTATATATCTCCCCCTGTTATAGATTAAATAGTGGAGTAGGCTGTGATATCTCGCCCTTCGTAGAAAAACAGTGTGAATCAAACCAAACTCTCAATTCCAAACCGTGAAGAAGACAACGAGAAAACCTCTCAATTATCTTTCGCAAGAAGACCTGGCAATTCAGATAACCAAAAAAAGGAAACAGTGGAGAGCTATGATCGCCTACACCTTGGCAGAACATAACATTTTAAATTATTTTAATCGTGGCGAGAAGAATAATGCTTTTTTTTTATTTTTATGAGATTTTCCATTTGTCTCTACGTTATAACATGCGCCTGAGTGCTTAGAACGTTATTCTAAACATGAGACCCGGGTTCGAATCTTACCAGAGTCGATTTGTCATGAAAATGACGTCTTTTTGATAATATCGGCCAGGGGGGTGATCCCAACGTTTGACAATGCTAAGAAGTATGTTTGTTTTTCAGTAAGGTTCACCCTGTACAAGGTCAGAGGTCACTCGAAGTAAAGGATTACGCTAAGAGGTAGTTTTATATGGTTAACAGGGGAGATAACAGTTGACTCTAGACTTGAACAGGTTAAGATAGTAGCAATCGAGGAAACATCCCCTTGGGAGTCTGTTCCACAGGGAAGTGGTTCACGGGAAGAATCTGTTTGATTGGAACTTACTTCTCGTTGATGGAATACAGAGGAAACGTGGCTGGTTTCCTACTATGTAAGTGATATGTCGGAACGTATTTCGTTCAATCACTTTCGAAGAAAGAGTGCATGAAAACCGTACTTTTGCTTGCCCCAAGCTTTTTTTTATCTATAAGTTGAATGGCAGGGTAGATAGGGATCTCTAGCCTTGGGTGGAAAAACGTTGTAAATCAAACTTATTCCTGAATTCCAACCAATAAATAAGGTAACAGGAAACCAGTAAAATCTATCTTTCCCATTATGTCATAGCGATTCACAGATAAAAGAGTAAGCTCTAGAGAGCCACAATCGGCTAGCGATAGATAGATAGATAGATAGATAGATAGATAGATAGATAGATAGATAGATGTGAATAGGCTGAGATACATATGAACAGATTGAGATAGATAGAGATAGATAAAGATAGATAGATAGGTAGAAAAAGAACAAACTGAGATAGATATGAACAGGCTGAAATACATATGAACAGATAGATAGATAGATAGATAGATAGATAGATAGAAAAAGAACAAACTGAGATAGATAGATAGATAGATAGATAGATAGATAGATAGATAGATAGATAGATAGATATGAACGAACTGAGATAGATAGATAGATAGATAGATAGATAGATAGATAGATATGAACGGACTGAGATAGATAGATAGATAGATAGATAGATAGATAGATAGATAGATAGATAGATAGATAGATAGAAAAAGAACAAACTGAGATAGATAGATAGATAGATAGATAGATAGATAGATAGATAGATAGATAGATAGGTTCCCGCCTTTGAAATAGCGACGCCAATAGTGATTTAAACAGTATGAAATTGTTATGCAGACACATTCTTTTCAACTCCACAAAATGTCGCTTGTAGCCATAACAGGTTTTGTGCCTCTTGAAAAAATATTTCTCTTTGTTAAGCAACCACAAAGACAGACCGAGAGCCTACAACATTGATAAACTTGTATCAAAACAAAATTGTCCACTCCCCTGGGTATTCGGGGTGTCTTCAACAGGCATTTTCAAACAACAAGTGCTGGCAGAATTGGAGTTTTAAATCAAGATTGGTTTAATCGACCAAGATGAACAGATTCCTTACCAATTTACACAACCCCCCCACAAGCATGAGTTAGGGTAATTAAATGAAATAGATTTGCTCCGTGGGATCAGTTACTATTTATAGTAAAGGACACATCTCTCTATAAAGTTTCCGTGTGGTTTATGGTAGATAATAGAGTTATTAAGTTTGAGACTCAAGGTATGTTAACGCTACAAATCACACACACACACACACACACACACACACATATATATATATATATATATATATATATATATATATATATATTATAAAGAGGTAATCATACAAAGAATTAATTAATGGCGAAATCTCTTCGCTAAAAAATTTAATAAAGCATTAACCTACTAACCCTTTGTTGACACGATCCTTATGTTTAAAACTGTAACATGGATTTGATATTCCTGTGCTGGTACTTTCGAAAATGTTCACATTTTCATCATCAGGCATTAATATTTTTTTCCATTTCAGATAAACTTCAAGACGAAATAAATGTACTGTAGACCGAAAGACGTTTTTTAAGAATGTGTTATTTATTAAAGGTTACATAATTTTGGAATGTGAAATATCGTAACGCTAAAATTGTATTTTTAATATTTCAAGAGAGAATATTTTTTTTGATATAGTAATGTGGTAAATTCATGAATTTTTTTAAAGTGTTTTTAAAGTTAACTTAGTGTGAGCAAAAATGGTCCAATTATTATTATTTAATATATGTATGAAAAACTGATCCACAATACAAAATTCTGGAAAAACTACTAAGACATTACTTTAATAACTTTACTGATTAATTCTTTGTATGATTATCTCTTTATGATATAATATATACTGCACTATTTAATATATATATATATATAGAGAGAGAGAGAGAGAGAGAGAGAGGAATTAATAATTCCACAAGCGAAAAGTGCCAGAGAAGGAACTGTTAACATGGAAGTTACGGTTAGTTAGCCATTTCAAATGATGAGACCTAACTACTAATTTAGTACTGCATTTAAATTCGTAAAGTCATGGTACCAATGTGGAAAGCTCATAACCATGAAAATATTTATAGAAAAGGCAGAGTGAACCCACGTTAGGACGGTGAGAAGTGATTGAAGTTGTACGTATCATTTTGTGGAACAACATTTCTGTTGTTTCAAGAGTTATCTTCCCCTGGGTGGAAATTGTCCTGCATCACTGCTATATGGAAGACTTGATATTACATATTATCTTCGTTTCTAACGAATTTTCCTGTTTCTTTATACTTTGTTTAGTTTTTGGAAGGTAACTTTCGCTATTTCTGTCAGCTGATTAACGGTTTATTCAGAACCCCGACGAAGAAATTTGTTCTGCCCACTCGTCAGGAGGTATCAGCAATTCCCTGCCGATTTTCTCATTTCTCATTTCCGTTATTTCATATTAAAATATTTTATGAGCTTTTTTAATGGTGTTAGTTTTATTTGTTTTCTTCTTCTTGTCCATCTTCTTTTCTTCTTCTTCTTCTTCTTCTTCTTCTTCTTCTTCTTCTTCTTCTTCTTCTTCTTCTTCTGTGTGTGTGTGTGTATTTTCTATATTTCCGGAATATATATATATATATATATAAAGAACGTTAAACATAAAAAATATCTTTAATAAAAAAATATATATATATATATATATATATATATATATATATACACAAACATACATATATATATATATACAGATTACCAAATAATATATTTATTTCGCAAAACCTTTATATATATATATGTATATATATATATATATATATATATATATATATATATTGAGAGAGAGAGAGAGAGAGAGTGAGAGAGAGAAAGAGAGAGAGAGGTGGGGGCAGGCAGGTACGGTAGAGTTATGGATAGCGGCTTGGAATGAGGAATCGGAGAGCTGAGTTCGAATTCCAGTCGAATCCATTACATTCACCTACGTGCTCATACCCTTGGGGAAGGTGTGAATCCTCCTCTTCTCCCTCCAGCAATGGGTACATAGCAGGACACAATGAGTTCTATAGCTTTGGATGGCAACTGGTCTAGGAGAAAGACAACTCTGAATTCAAAACCTGCGGAGTGTCATTTGGGGACCTTCTGGCACTTAGTGCACCAGGTCTCTGTATTACGCCCTTCAAAAAATGTGGACGGTTCTGCCCAAAGTCTTCACCATTATAATCAAATCTCATGTGCTGTTGTCGGGCTGTCAGTTCCCTAAGAACTGATCTGCTTGACACTCATACGTCGAATTCGACGGGAGGGTCGAGTATACATATATATATATATATATATATATATATATATATATATATATATATATATATATATATGAAAGCGGAAACTTTAGAAACTCATAGTAATATAAGAATTGGTTTTGCGAAATAAAATATAACATGGGTTTCTAAAGTTTCTGCTGTCATAATTATATATATATATATATATATATATATATATATATATATATATATATATATATATATATGCGCGCGAGTGGGTGTCTGTATCTGATTAGCTAAGAAATAAACAGGAAACTTTTATAATTTAATATGTTTCGCCTGTATTTAGGCTTCATCGAGAATCAGTTTTAAGAAATGATTAATATATGAATTATTTTTTTGACATCAAGTTTAAATGAAAGAACATGTTAAATTTATAAGCGTTTCCTATTTTACCTTATTTTATTATTTTGTCTGATAGGATCTATATTTGACTTCAATTCATTATATATATATATATATATATATATATATATATATATATATATATATATATATATATATATTCTGATGATACTTTTTATGTGTATCCCGTCTAGTTCATATCGACAGATCATAAGTTTTGAACTGCTCAAAGCAATATATGTATCTTTGTGTTTTTTTATCTCATTCTGTTCATTATCGATCTATCTCAGTTCATATCTAGCTATCGATCTATTTAACTATTTTGTTTTCTTCATATACATCTAAGGATTTTATTCTCTTCATAGATTGACAGATTAGAACAGGCGAAGATAGATAGATAGATAGATAAATAGATAGATAGATATGAAAAGACTGAGATAGAGAGATATGAATATATATATATATATATATATATATATATATATATATATATATATATTAGGTTGGTGCAAAAATAATGACGTAATAATGTCGTTTTTTGACGTGAAGAAATACGTCAAAAGACGACATTATTACGTCATTATTTTTACACCAACCTAATATATATAAGTTATGAAGAACTTGGTAATCCGTCTGGGTAATTCCAAGGAGGATGAAATCCTGAGAGCTTAATGTAAATCCAGAGCTAATATTTTAAAGAAAAACAGACCACTTTAAGATACCATTATAATAATTTATTTCACCAGAGCCCTTTTAAAGGACGCGAGATCATCAGATAGCACTTCCAAAAATGAAAGGAAACAAAAAATGAAATTAAAATTGATGGGTAGCGTAAGTTTTTGTAATTTAACAGAGAGTGTAAAAGGTCGTTAAAGAGACATGATAGAGTATAGGGAGGGATTAATTTCATATCTGTCTCAAGTATACTTAGTATTGGGGAGGAGAAGTGATCAGAACTTAACCAGACCTTGACCTGACCAGACCTTGACCTTTTTTTTAAACATCTAAATTACTATCAAGCGTTAAAATCTATTCTTTACATAAATTACTAAAACCCAATTGCAGCCTCTTTCTCTTTACTTCTCTCTCTCTTTTTTCTTTTTCCTTTTTCTTTTCTCCTTTCTCCCCTCCCATGTCAATATAACACTTCCGTTAAGTTAACCGTCTAAATAGCTACATAAGCGTTCTCATGTTTCAAAACAAGAGCCGAAAACTTCAATATAATTATTTGAATTAAATTGAATTAAAGTACTAAGCTCTGTTCCATCTTCAAGCGAATTTTTTACTGGAATAACTTATTCCTGAAATTTACGCGTTTTATAAGCATATTCATTATTATTACTATGGTAACGGCTAGAGCAATTGTTTAAAGAAAAGGGGCGTAAGGGTTAATAATTTGTATCAATATCTCAGTTATATTCACTGACGCCAAGTCAGGGTAAGGTTGGGGTGTCTAAATTTAAAGCGGAAGATGACATCGTCTAGTCTAGTTAAGTGTCTATGGAGATTTATTTATTTTTTTATTTTATTTTTTAGTTTTCTGAAATGGTTTTGTGTATATAAAAAAATTGTCGTAAGTCGCTAACATTTGTTTTTATTTTTTTTTTTTTGACGACTTCATAAAGGGTTATATTTTTTTATAGGGCATTTAAACTATTTTTTTATACTATGGAATTTTAAAAAAATTTTATTGTTTGTTTTTATGCTAATTATTTAATGCGAAAATTTGATGATGTCGACAAAAAACCGTTAACTCATGTCTATTATTTAATAGATTTTTATTATTTAGAAACTTAATAATGTGTACTTTTTCATGTAGGCATAAAGGGCATGGGTCATCTCAAGTTTTACAAGTTCTAGTTTTGCTTATAATTTTCCTTTTTACTTTTGGTGTTTTATTTATTTCCTTTAAATGCCAAAAATATTTAGATAGAGATGTCTGATTTCTTTTATTTATATTGTTGAAGGAGCACTTATGTTGCCTCCATCTGGTTTTAAATTCATTCTTCGTAGACCCAATGTATATCATATTAGTATTAGGACTCTCAATGGATGAGATAGTACATTGGTATACCACAGATTTTACGCGGCATTTATTTTCCAATGGGCAGTCTTCTGGGTTTCTACAATCACATAATTTCTCACTATTTTTGTCTAATTTAAGTGCAGGGTTTTATTAATACTATTCTGGCATGGGGGTTTATTCAGGATTTTATTATTGTGTTTTCTTATACTTTCTAGATTTTCAATGCAGCTGTAACTTAATTTTAGGGTGTTTTTATTAAATATTTTACTAAGTCTACTATTGGTAGGAAAGTGTTTTTCAATTAAAGCTAGGAATTTCTGTCCTAGCTTAAACTAAACATTTGGTTGAACGGAGGGGTATACCAAATGATTTTTCTTTTCCTGTTTTTCTTCTAGTTAGTACAATTGTTTCTATAATTAATGTTAGCATTTTTGTATCCACTATTTTTTAGGGCTGCGTTATAAAAATTACTGTGTTGTTGGAATATTTCTTTATTAGCGGAGTTAATGCTGATTCTATTCTCTATTGAGGTAGGGTATATGTTTAATTATGGATGGAGGCTGGTTTGACTTCGGGTGTATATATAAGGGGTTAGTATTAGGTTTTTATAAGGTTGGTATGTGTTTGTTAAATCTAGAGTTACGTCGAGGAAGTTTACCCTTTTTAATTTAGTACAGACTGTTGTTTTTAAATTTAGATTTTGAAATTCACTATATATGCTCTACTTTTGTATCGAGCACTATTTTTTAAAAATAATAACAAAAATACTAAAGAACTTTGGATTATTTACCTAAAGAGTTCTTTCCTATTTTCTATATATTTTTACACTTATATATATATATATATATATATATATATATATAAAGAGAGAGAGAGAGAGAGAAAGAGAGAGAGAGAAAAAGAAAAAGAGAGATTGAAAACTATAAAATATGAAATATGTATCTCATGGCACAAGGGGTTTCGGAAAAGTTCTCGCCTGGATCAATTATCCCTTTAAAACAAATAATCATATGATCATTTGATCAGATTTTATAAAGTTGCTCGAACCAATGTCTTTTCTGAAAGCTTTCGTATATGTGAAGTGTTAGAACAAGACATAATGGGTTACAAAAACAAACAAGTTCTCTAAATACGTTTTATCCAATATTTTCTGGAGATGTCAAAAGGAATCCCCACAATCATGTCCGTCGAAGGCTGGGCCCTTCTCTTCCATTTTTCCGTCCTTTAAACTAATGTCATTCTTAGGGAAAATATATGACTGGACAGAAATTGGATAAATTTCTATCGAATAGGATTTTAGCAAGTGGCTTACCATCAACCGTGTCAATACTGATCTCAGAACGAGGCTTAACGGCACGTCCAACCCCCGGTAGAGAGTGAGGAAGAAGTTAGTGTTCTAAAAGATTGGAAGCCCCCAAATCAACGGGATCTCAGATCGATAATCTTAAAATAAAAAGGTAGGTTTTCTATTCACATCTATCTATTGATCTATGATTTATCAGTCTGTTCACATCTATCTTTCTTTATTTATTTATTTCTTTCTCACTGTTCATAACTATCTATCTCACTCTGTTCATATCTATCTCAGTCTGTTTATATCTATCTCGCTCAATCTGTTCATATCTATCTATCTATCTGTTTATATCTATCTATTTGTTCATGTCTATCTCTCTCTCTCAATCTGTTCATATCTATCTATATCTAAATACATATATATTAGGTAATAACAATTTTTAACGTCAAAAAACGACATTATTACGTCATTATTTTTGCACCAACCTAATATATATATATATATATATATATATATATATATATATATATATGAAGAAATATAGTTTTAAGGTGTCCTATATTTATGGGATAAAGTGCTCAATATCAGAGATAGAGCGTGTGTAAATATAAAAGTGAACATAGAAGTCAACAGTTAGAGGCGACAGTCTGTTTCATGCTAGACGCAATAGTCAGGCCACGCGTGCTGTTATTTTTCTCGGCTATTTATATATACGGGTCAGTGGTGCATTGTGGGTAGTCTATTTTGGCAGTTATTTTACCGGAAGTCGTTCTTGATTATTTATTTATTTGGGTTAAACAAATAAACCACTTCCGGTAAAATAACCGCCAAAATAGACTACCCACAATGCACCACTGACTCGTATATATAAATAGCCGAGAAAAATAACAGTACTCGTGGCCTGACTCTAGCATGACACAGACAGTCCCCTCTAAGTGTTTACTTCTATGTTCACTTATATATATATATATATATATATATATATATATATATATATATATATATATATATATCTCACCCTGTTCATATCTATCTCTATCACTCTATCTCAATCTTTTCATATCTATCTATATCTACATCTATATCTATGTATCAATCTATCTATCTATCTATCTATCTATATATATATATATATATATATATATATATATATATATATATATATATATATATAAAAAGCTGATGTGGTGAAACCTCGGTAGGTAGAACCTGGATCATTAGGTTTTATTTATTTTGCTTTTGCTTTACTTAGCACTCTTCGTTTTAACCTATTAGTCGCTGTTTTTTTTGGGGGGGGTGTTTTTTTGTACCATAATTTTCAGATACTGTACGATTTTTTTCGCCCTGTTCTAGGTTTTCTGGTCCTTCCTTTTTTTTTCAAAATTTTTTCTTCTGATGCCAATTTGTTTGAAAAATGTGCTTTCCAGGTTTTTTCACCCACTGAGTTTAAATAGATTTACACACACGCATATATATATATATATATATATATATATATATATATAGATAGATAGATAGATAGATAGATAGATAGATAGATAGATAGATAATATTAGTGACCAGTATGGATATTTTCAAAAGGATATAAATGCAAGGGGAGCTCTATGTTAGAAACAGAACAATAATTCTTGTTAAAAAAGGCACAAACACTAAAAGTTCATAGGTAATAATTTATTTCATTAGGATCGTAAAAACGTCCCCAATACATCAGACTTTCTAAAGGAAACAGAAAATATTTCTCCAGGTTTAAAAAACAAAAATTATGTAAAACTGTATACGTGAAAGTGGGGGGAAAAATTGGAAAGAAAGACGCGTAAGAATTAAAGAGAGAGCGGGTGGAAACAAAGATAGAAATAAAGACAGGAAAAGAGAGATTTGGAGAATGGAATGTGAATAAATGCTTCAGAGAGAAGAGGTTATAGAGAATTTTTTTTTAAATTTAGATTGAGACGAATAGAAGTTATTTTCGGTTGAATAATTTAAACAATTCTCATTGTGAATTTACATTGGCTGCATAAGTCACAGTTTTCATTCTCTTGTTTTACAATATTTAAGCATTTGTACCGATTATGGAACTGTCTTTTTCGTCGAAAATTCCTGACAAAATCTTTATTGTCTCCTTGAACGGGATTTCCTCTGGCGTTTTTAGGTAAAATTAGGTTCGTGTATTTAGTGTTCTCCTCTGTACCTAATTTTTAAACTAAAACCCTCAAACCATTGTTCGCACCTTCTCGAAAAAAATCGTCTCATATCTACGAAAATAGGCAAGGAAAGTTACTAAATTGTCCGAGTCATACTTGGCTTTTGATAACGAATTCTATATATTTTTCAGAATCTGTAGCCTCGTTCTACTGTTGTTTTATTTATTACGGTTTCGCACAATAGCTTAATGTCTTCCGCTTGTTGTTTTCGTAATTGCATCAGTTCATCTTGAAAATCTTTTGTGATTTTTCAAATTTTTTTTGTTGCTGTAACAACTGTTGGTGTAATTGTTGTTGCTGCCGCTTTTGTCGCTGCTGCTGATGCTGTTGCTGCAAATGTTGCTGTTATAACTGCAAACTAACGTGTAATACTTTAGTTAATTCATCCAGTTGTTCCAATTTCTTTGCGTAATTTCACTGAGCATTTTCAACGTAATAGACAGTGTTTTGGGGTCTTTCTCGCTGTGAGTTTGAATCGAATACGTCGTTGCCACTGTTGTATCCTTAACCCGAGAACACTAACCATCAGTATATAGTACCCAGCGCAAATTTTTCTTATTTTTAATTACAATTTTCAGTACCTGATATTCTTAGCTAAATAATATGTTTTTTTCAGTTTTTATTAATGAACAAAGAACAAAGTTTGAAGTGTCTGCATGTAAAATATTTGAAACAAAGATTTATATTTAATTTTTTTTTTTTTTGATATTTTCAAAATCGGGTATGATATACCCATGGTTAGTAGTGGTGTAACTTTAATTGATGGTTAGTGTTCTAGAGTTAAAAAGGTTACAGACAAAAGTGGTACTCGAGGAAAGGAACAGTAACACGCGCGTAGATGAAAGAAAGAGAGGTTTATTGTAAAAGAAAATACACTACTGAAAGACAGAGAATCGGGTAGAAGGCTAGTAATTCCCGAAGCAAGGTTATTTACCTTATCTCCCCGCGAGGCAGGATGTGGCACATGCCGTTTTGTAATGCGGGGAAAAAACGAGCCTGTAGGTTGGGGCAAAAATTCCCTGTAGACACCCCGTATACACGGGGTCAGGTAGCTGTCTACCACCCCAGACGAGACTCTTCACTTCGGCATAGCCTCCTCTGGGTTCCTCTCTGTCCGAAGGCAGATTGTTCGACCAACACAGCTGGAGAGGTATCTCCAACTAATTGCCGAAGCAACGATATTTGCCGACCGCCTCACCCGGTCATGTGGAACAAGGCCGAATTTAATGTGGGGTATCCGAGCCCGTAGGTTCGGTCAAAAATTCCCCGTAGACCCCGGAAAAAAATGCGGTCGAGTAGCTGTCTACCACCCCAGACGAGACTCTGTCCTTCGGCATAGCCTCGTCTGGGTTCCTCTCCGCCCAAAAGCAGAGTGTTCGACCAGCCCAGCTGGAGACGAATCTTCAACTAATTGCCGAAGCAAGGTTATTTACCTTACCACCCCGTGAGGCAGGATGTGGCACAAAGCCTTTTTTAATGCGGGGGAAAAAACCGAACCCGTAGGCTCGGGCAAAAATTTCCTGTAGACCCCGTGTACACGGAGTCGGGTAGCTGTCTACCACTCCAGACGAGGCTCTGCCCTTCGGTATAGCCTCATCTGGGTTCCTCTCCGCCCGAAGACTAGCATAGCTGGAGACGAATCGCCAATTGATTGCCGAAGCAAGCCCCCTGGTATATCCTGTGCTCACTATATATAGCTACTGATATAGTCAGTCCACAGTCAGGCGATAGGGAGTGTGGGACATTCCATTACAACAGTTGGTTATGTGTGTAATCGAAATATTCTGTCTGGCCTACGATTATGACAGTTATGTATACATTAAAAAGAAAAAACGAAAGAAAGAAGAAAAGAAGACAGAAAAGAAATAAAAGGAAAAGACGACTTTAATATTAAAGATAATTTGTAATTAAGAATTATCAGAAAAACCCTCTAATTTTCTCGTAAAGATTTCAAATTTAACATAAAAATATAATCCACTGAAGATGTATATTATATATATACGCACACACACACATATATGTTGTAACCTAGAGAAGGTTACTGAATAGAATGATCACACGAAGGTTGGTAATGAACGATAATACTTAAGAAAAGAGCAACATATATAAGATTCGCCAGCAGTGCGTAGAAGAAGTAGTCAATTGCTGGAGTGAGTCAAGTGAATACCACGATTAATTTCCAACTGCAGACCAACATACACCATTTACTACTGTATTCATGTGAATGGGGATATACCCATTATCCGTAGGTATGCTACACCAATATACATGCACATACGTACATACACACACACACACACACACACATACACATACATACATATATATACACATACATCCATATAAAAAAGAAAAGGGTCAGATTTTCTTTAATATTATAAACTTTCTCTAGATATTCTTAATAAAACCAAATATATTAATAATAAAAAAATTATATTAATTATAAAAAATAATAAATGTAGAGAAAATAAAATAAAAAAAATATGGTATAAAATTAAAAATAGTAATATTAGTCAAACTAATAAATTATAAAATTAATGATACAAGAGGAAATAATCAAGTATATGTTTACTAACATTTCAAATAAGCATCCGTATACATATATATAAACAAACCTTTTAATATTATGTAGCTTGTGGCCCAAATTCTGAATAAAATTATATTTTACACATTTAATTCCTAACATATACATAGCAATGTTAACACTTAGAATTAAAATAAAGTCTAATCACGAAAACAACGCAATAAACATATCAGCCGCAAATAATTTACAGACAATTAGATGAATAGCGGTTCATACATACATATATAGACAAATACATATATACATATACATACATATAT
>OZ010575.1:11076671-11196671 GCA_963932145.1 Acanthosepion lycidas | reverse complement strand
GTTTGGATAATGCTGTTTTATATTTCAGGGATCTATTGTTGAAAGAATGCCTGTGATTGTATAGGCATTGCTTCCAATTTCCTGCGTATATTCTGATGTAGCTCTTCTTCAAGTTGACATTTTCGTCGGGGAAGATTGTTGCATTATACACTACAGTTTTTGACATATAATTTCCCTCAACAGGACATTCTGCTTTTCTTGCAGGTGGGGTTAATAGCTAGTACTTCATTACTATAAAAGTTACTAAGTAGTTTACCATTGTGGGAAGAGATCATTTTCTTCACATTCTTAACGCAAGAGGAAATAATCTTTAGCGTCTTCCTATCGAATATTTTATTTAGTGGATGTTTACTATTAAAATGCTTATATATCTATTAAGTTTAGAAAGAAACTGCCTATGTTAATATTGGAAAGCCTGCAGTAGGGGGAGTTGAACCATATGACTTTCCTGTTTCTGTTTTTAAATTTATTAACTTTAAGGTTTTTCAAGTCTTCTTGATAATCTAAATCTTGTTTAAATTTACTATTTTTGAGTGCTTGATTGTATATATATATATATATATATATATATATATATATATATATATATATATTGGTTAGAAAAAGTCTATTTATCCTAGTGTTTAAAGTTTTGTGGATATGGTCTATAATCGATTTCAGGCGGTTAGAATAGATATTAATGTAGAAGGGGATCTGATTCTCTTTTCGGAAAGGTTTAAATGTATTATTTGACATATATATATATATATATATATATATATATATATATATATATATATATTCGGCGTAACGAGAACGAAAATAATATATAAATTTTAACGTTCACAGCATTAATCCGAAAGAGGGCTCGATACCGATAGTAGAGCAATAATTATTTATTATAATTTTATCATCTAGATAAAAACATTTTACTCACTACAAAGATGCAACTTCGTTTACTGCTATCAAGAAGCACTGTTATATACATATATATATATATACATAGGTGCATAAACACACACACATATATATATGTGTGTGTGTGTGTTTATGCACATATGCATATATATTTATATATTTTGCATATGTATGTGTATATTTACCACTAATATTATTTATCTATCTATCTATCTATCTATCTATCTCTCTCTCTGTCTATATATATATATATATATATATATATATATATATATATATATATATATATATATATATATATATATATATATTCATTATCAGTATATCTCTGTTCATATCTTTGTATCTCTGCCCATATTAATCTCAGTTTATCTATCTGTCTATCTATCCCTGTCATTATCAGTCCATCTCTCTTTATATCTAACACTCTATCACTGTTAATTTTATCTATGTTCATAGCTATCTATCCATCAGAATCTCATATATATCTATTGATCTATCTCTGTACATAATCAATTATCTCTGTTCATATCTATATCTCTTTATATCTATCTATCCATCAAAGTCTCTTCATATCTACCAATTTATTTATCTATCTATCCTTTTTGCTTTGATTCACTACCTTCAGTAGGAGTGATTGCAGTTTCCCTTCTGTTTTTCCTTGCTTATAACCACTAAGCTACATACACATCCATATGTGATTTGAATGGAATTTGTGGCGAATAATTTTTTTTTCTGACCTGGCGTCTCGGCTTTAGTCACTTTCGCACCATCGTGATGTAGCCTCCCTCTGCCCTTTCTACAAATACTTTCATGGTAATTGTTCGAATAAACTCTTCGCTATTATTCATAGACTTTGTGAATTTAAGCGAAGTCGTGGTAGTTAAACAAAGAGTGAGAACTCATATTCTCATGCAGCTCTTTTCTATTCTTTCTGCTAATTCTGTTATTTTTGTTGAAAATTTGCCCCATAACTCGCGCGTTTTGACGAGATTTTGGCGGTAAAATAAAAGGTTATATTTATCGGGAAAACCTCTGGTAAATTTTAACCGCTTAGTTTCAATTTTATTAACGTCACGATCGACAAAATGTCTTCGTATTTACTTTATTTATTTTTATTTATTTTTTCGACAAAGTTTATAGGTGCGTATTATACATAGGGAGAGATACATTTCTTAATTTTTGGATCATTTGTTGGGGTGCATATTATTTACGGGTGCGTATTATTTTCGAGAAATTACGATAATAATGGTTGTCTTTTTCTTATTCTTTCACATTCAGCAACCTTTTGTGTCTTAGTGGCTTTACTGCCTTGCATGGGGTGAATTCCATTAAAATATATCGACATTAACTTCATTGGACAAGACATTTACCATGAATAAAAACAAAACAAAAAAAGAAACGCGCAAATCACACTCTCGACACCTATAAACACTAAGCCAAATGCACATCTATGCGAGTTGAATGAACTCCGGGCTGAATAATTCTTTCTTTCGAACATTATTATGAGTAAACTTTGCTGTCGACAATGGCAAAATAAAAAGATTTGATTGACTGTTCTCTTGAAGATCAAAACTAATTTACTATTAACGAGCGTCGCACGATTTCCTTTTTCTCGTAATGTCAATAAAATAAGTAAAGTACAAAGGAACCATTATTAAAAAATAAAAAATATAGGTGAACGGATAGACAAACAATTCTATAAGTCATATTTAATCCAAAATAACAGAGAATTTCCGTCTATTCATACTTAAACAGAAAGATAGATATGAATAGACGGAGATAGATAGATAGATATATAGATAGAGAGATAGATAGATAGATAGGTGGTGAATATATATATATATATATATATATATATATATATATATATATATATATATATATATATATATATATATATATAGGGAGGAGGTTATAGTTGTTACAACGAGAGAAAATTGTAATATTTCAAAAAAGAAGAGAGAAACCGCAATCGTTTTTAGTTATAATGTGGATTTTTTTTTTACATATATATTATATTTTAAAAATTATATATATATATATATATCAGGTCATCCCATAAGTTCTGTACGAATTTTGAATAAAGAAAACAAGTGACCAAATGTTAAATTTAATTACAGATTCAATCAACAATGTATTTTCCCTGATTATCTATGACTTCCTTCCATCTATTAACAAGCTTACTAATTCCATTACTGTAAAATTCTTTTGGCTTTGATTCGAAGAACTCACAAATGTCAGTTTTAACCTTTTCCTGTGTTACAAAAGCTGTTTCTTCCAAATGATTCTGTAAGCTACGAAACAAATGGTAGTCTGAAGGAGCAAGATCAGGAGAATAAGGTGGATGAGGAATTTTCTCCCAACCAATCTTTTGTGACGTGATTCTTACTGTGTGGGGTCGCGCATTGTCCTGATGAAACATCACCTCTTTTCGTTTCACTAGAGCAGGTCTTTTTTTCCTCAAAGCTTGGTTCAAACGCTCTAATTGCTGACAGTATATTTGAGCATTAATTGTTGCATTAGGTGGTAAAAATTCAAAGTGGATTATTCCTTGGCGATCCCACCAGATTGAAAGAAGAACCTTTTGCCCATGAAGTTCCCTTCTCGGCTGTTGCTGGGGTTCTT
The DNA here is from genome assembly GCA_963932145.1 of Acanthosepion lycidas. Taxonomy (NCBI): domain Eukaryota; kingdom Metazoa; phylum Mollusca; class Cephalopoda; order Sepiida; family Sepiidae; genus Acanthosepion; species Acanthosepion lycidas. Next base: position 11,193,146 of record OZ010575.1, on the reverse strand, counting down.
CCCCTTTACCAAACCACTGTCTACGATGCTTAACATTTCGATAAAAGATCCATTTTTCGTCGCCAGTCACAAGTCTATCCAAAAAGGGTGAAACAAGTTGGCGAGAATGGAGAGAAGAGCAGATGTCAACTCGTGATTTGAGGTTGTTTTCAGACAATTCATGAGGCACCCATTTTCCAAGTTTAGGAACTTTTCCAAATTGTTGAAGATAACGATGAACAGTTGTATGGTTTGAGCTGAGAACAACTGCCAATTCCTCAACTGATAAAGCAGGATTTTCTTCAAGGACTGCTTCAAGAAGCTTTTCATCAAATTCAACTGGACGTCCGGTTCGATCTTCATCTTCAACGGTGAAATCTCCACCTCTGAATTTTGCAAACCATCTTCTGAAAGTTCTTTCATTCACACATTCCTCTCCATAAACTGAGTGAATGTTTCTAGCCGCTTCGGCTTCTGAGTTTCCTTTCTTGAACTCATAAAGCATTATGTGCCTCAAATGATTCTTGGGTACTTCCATGTTAGCAGGATTTTAATCAAACAAAATTTAATTTTATTGTTCTCTGAAATAAAATTTGATCGGTTTAAATGCATCTAAACATAAAAATAATGTTCAGCTCCATTAGACATTATAAAATACTCTTTAAATTTCGTTCATTTTAACAAAAAGTTAAAATTCGGACAGCACTTATGGGATGACCTGATATATATGTGAGTGTGTGTGTGTGCGCGTGCGCGCTTGTGTGTGGATAGATAAATAGAAACAGATAGATATGAACAGACTGAGATAGATAGATAGACAGATAGATAGATAGATAGATAGATAGATAGATAGATATATTAGGTTGGTGCAAAAATAATGACGTAATAATGTCGTATTTGACGTATTTTTTAACGTCAAAAAACGACATTATTACGTCATTATTTTTGCACCAACCTAATATATAGGGAAGAGGTTATAGTTGTTACAACGAGAGAAAATTGTATATTTTAAAAAAGAAGAGAGAAACCGCAATCGTTTTTAGTTATAATGTGGATTTTTTTTCTTTTTTACATATATATTATATTTTATTTTCCATATTTTTGATACACGCTTTTCCGGTCTCGCGACCTTCTTCAGGTAAAAAGTAGATCTTTCCACATTTTATTAAAAAGAATAAAATTTCCTTATGCTTTTCGATGTCTAATCATTGTTTTGTAGTTGTTCTGATGCCTTTCTTGGACTGGTGGCAAAAGAGATTTTCTGTGTACTGGGTAATAAAACCATTTCGATTGGTCGGAGAGATGGTGAAGAAAGATGTCTTCTTATTTTTTATGACCCCTGAGACACTTGGATCTATTTCTATTTTTGTCTATTATATATATATATATATATATATGTGTGTGTGTGTGTGTGTGTGTTTGCGTGTGTATTAAACAACGGCTTCCCTAACCACCTTACAGACCACCAAATTAGACTATTTCTTCCCAAAGTAAGCAATAACGATAGTGAACACACAGTCAAAAATTACATAAGCATTTACTACAAAAAACAAATGCACATTAATTACAAACAAGACGAATCTTCACTAAGACATATAAAGAAATACACTACCCCAATTGACCCGAATAAAAGAAAATCAAATTAATTATCTATTATAAAAAAATTTAAGACAGCCAACCTTATCCTCAAAAATAACAACACACCAACTAAATCAAAATTACAAAGAATGAACATTATCTATGAGTTCAAATGACCCTTAAGGAACTGGACTCATAAATAATTACATCGGTTACACAACTACATGCTTATCCAGACATCTTATGTTACACCTATCTGATCATAGCTCCATTAGAACCCATTTAAACACACACACAAATTTACCAGACTCCATTAGGAACATACTAGTAGAAAACACAAATATATTAACTGCATCCAGTTGTAAAAAAATATTAAAAATAATGGAAGCTTTAATAATAAAAAAGAAAAAGTCAACTCTTAACAATATTAACTACGAACAAGGTCAAAATGTGCTAACCGTATTCGGAAATTAAAAGCATCCCTACTACACACTAAGACATACACATAACGCACCCACTCAATTAAGCTGAAAAATCAAATCATCCTTGATAATGGCTAAAGGTATAGCCGAAAGCGCTCGGAAATATAAAACATTTGGACAGTTCTTACACACTCTTTGTCCAGAAACGCATCTTGTCTGTCGTTTTTAATGAAACATGAATATATATATATATATATATATATATATATATATATATATATATATATATATATGCGTGTGTGGATAGATAGAAACAGAAATAGATCGATGTGAACAGACTGAGATAGATAGATAGATAGATAGATATGAGGAGACATAGATAGATAGATAAGACTAAAATACTTATGTCTTCACGAAAAGGACTTCAGTCTAAAAGAGATTTTTAAGTTTTGTATAAAAGGGCTTAGGTCTTGAATAGAATCCCTCCCGAAGATAGTTATTAACGGCAAGTCCTCCAAGGGTCAATTGTAAACATCTCCGCCGATGATACGACTATATACCAGCTGCACCTGTTAATCGCTTGACCATCAGAGTTTGACCAGCTCTTCTCTCATCCGTTCTAGCACTAACCATCCAGTGGGGGAAAAATTGCTGATTACATTCATTGACTCGAAAACTAAACTAGTTACATTTCATAATCGCCGAGCAGAACCCGAACTGCCGCCAATCACGATGAACGGATGGTTCCTCTAGGAGGCACCGTGCCTTGAGAGAATATTGGGCCTAAAACTCACACCTGGCCTAAAATGGATTTGTACACACGATCCATCGCTAAAGATAAAGGCAAAATTTTCGGCTCCTTGTACCGCTCCAGTAAGTACCTGACTCCTCATGCTATCTTCGACCTTTACAAGAACCAGATCAGGAAAAACAGGGAGAACTGTTGTCATATTTGAGAGGGAGCTACCCAGTCCTCCCTTTCCAGTTTTTGATCTAAAGCGTCTCCGAGTCCTTGTGGATGATGATCTATTTTCCGCCTTCCAATCTCTCTCCCACACTCGAAATGGAGTAAGCCTCTCACTATCGTGACTTCCATGGAAAGTGATCGAACGATCCACATTCCTTGGTTCGGCCAGGTCTAACCTTCACGGCTAGGACCCACCATACCTCTCTTGTCTCTCTCTCTCTCTCTCTCTCTCTCTCTCTCTCTCTCTCTCTCTCTTTCTCTTTCTTTCTTTCCTTTTCTTTTTCTTTCTTTCTTCATCTTTCCCTTTCTCCCCTTTTCTTCGCTACCCTTTCTATGTCTTCTTCCCGCTCATTCTATTGCGTTTTTCCATCTCTTTTTCCATTTTGTCCTCTCGATCTTTGAGATACCCTTCTAGACTTTACGCCTCTCTTTTTCATTTAATTCTTCCTTTCTTCCTTCCTTCCTTCCTTTATATCCCCTTTTCTTTCATTCTCCGTTTCTTCCCACACTTACGATTTAAATTCTCACTTTCTCTCTCTCTCTCTCTCTCTCTCTCTCTCTCCATGTCCTCTTCCCACCCTTTCTATTTTCTTTGTCACTCTCTTTCTCTCTATGTGTCCTCTTCTCTTCTTTCTATTTTCTTTCTCTCTCCCCCCCCTCTCTCTCTCTCTCTCTCTGGCTTAAGACCACATTACGTTGAAACAACGTCAACCCTAGATGGGTGACTGCATAGGATGCTGTAAACTTGGATGTGCGGGTGGCGTAATAGATAATAGCTCGAAATTGTTAATCGTAGAGCAGAGTTCCAATTCATATTGGGTTCATTATATTCACTTAAGCCCAAATATATTTTCTGTGTCTTCTTTCTCCTCCTTTTTTCCTTTCCCTCTTTTTCAACATAGTTTCTTTTATTTTTATCATCGTCTTTCCTCTCTCCTTATTCGTACCCTTTCCACCTCATTCTTTTCTTCTATCTTTCTTTGTCCTTCTCTCTCTCTATCTCTCTCTCTCTCTATCTATCTATCTATCTATCTTTCTTCCTTTCTTTCTTCCTCTCTTTCTTTCTTCCTCTCTTTCTTTCTTCCTCTCTTTCTTTCTCTCTTTCTTTCTCTCTTTCTCTCTTTCATTTTCTCTTTCTCTTTTTCTTTCTCTCTTTCTTTCTTTCTTTCTCTCTCCCTCTTTCTTTCTTCCTTTCTTTCTTTCTACCTCTATTTCTCTCTTTCTTTCTCTCTTTCTTTCTTTATCTCTTTCTTTCTTTCTCCCTCTTTTTCTTTATTTCTCTCTTTCTTTCTCTCTTTCTTTCTTTCTTTCTTTCTCTCTTTTTCTTTATTTCTCTCTTTCTTTCTCTCTTTCTTTCTCTCTTTCTTTCTCCTCTCTTTCTTTCTTTATCTCTTTCTTTCTCTCTCTCTTTCTCTCTTTCTTTCTTTCTTTCTTGCACACTTTCTATCCTTTCTTTCCCTCCATCCCATTCCCTTTAGTCCTTCTTCAATCCTCTTTTTCTTTGTTCCTTTTGCTTCTTTTTACTCCCTCGCCCTTTCCCTGTTTCTCTCCCCCATGTCCCCCGTCTTTCCATTATCTGAAACCAGTTCTCCTTTTTCTTTTTATCCCGCCTGTCTCTAATGCACTTCCGAATTCAATTTCCGACAATAACTCTCTGCCTGCATCGGAATTTATTCAAAGCGCCCGACAAGCGCGCGGTCGTTACGGTTGCAAATACGAAACAAGAAGCCAACTGCCTACTCAACATGGCGGAAGCCTGTCATCCGGGTACTTACAACAGCCCGTCGAAATGAAAAGAGAATCAACCAAAGTGACCTAAATCCACATCTCGGTGCCCAACTCGTTCAAAATCTCCCCAGTTCCCTTCCCCCGACCCGACGTCACCACGATTAATGACCATTGCAGGGAAATATTGAATGATAAAACGCCTAAGGCATGAGCACATCACGGAGTCAGTCCTCGGGCGTACATGTGCGACATTAGAGATAAAAACTCCCTTTTTCATTCTGTCATCTTAAAGCTGCAGGCCTGGATATGGCTGATTTTCAAAGAAGCTTATCATCGCTTAATACATTTGTAGTTATTACAATAGATCTATGCATTTTCTTCTGTATTGCTTGATTTCATTTTTATGGTCACCGCTAATCGCCTCCTTGCCAATTTTCATTCTACGTCTGTAAGGAAATTCGTATCAATGCACAACTATAAAAAAAATCATTCACAGTATATTTCCACACAATCAATTACAACCCATTTACGTTATATATATATATATATATATATATATATATAATATCCCATTTAGTCATTAACGCTTGCAGTTCTATTGAAACACTTCCTTACAGTCCATCCTTCAAATCTACAAATCAACCATTCGTCCTTGCTTTGAATATTGTTGCCATATATGGTGTGGTACTATCGCTGTTCATCTCGAGGTTCCCGACAAAATTCTGAGACGGATGTGCAATGTGATAGGTCCTGATCTGGCATCTCGTCTACAGTCACCTTCTCACTGACATGCTGTGTCTTCCCTCTGTCTTTCCTACTAATATTTTCATGGCAACTGCTCTGATGAGCTATTTTCACTGGTGCCCCAACTGCATGAATTTAAACATGCTACTAGGTTGGCATTTCGGTCCCACCCTTTCAGAGTTGAAATGGTTAAATATAGCCATCTCTTCTACTCCAAGAGCTTATTCTCTCAGACTTCCCGACAGTGGAACACCCTTCCTCCTGCTTGCTTCCCTGATAGCTATAAACTTGAAATATCCGCAGTTTAATCACAGTACTTTGCTTTCATCTTTAATGAAACAGATAGATAGATAGATAGATAGATAGATAGATAGATAGATAGATAGATAGATAGATAGATAGAAAAAGAATGAGATAGATATATAGAAAAGGAGTGAGAAAGAAAGAAAGAAAGAAAGAAAGAAAGAAAGAAAGAATGAAAGAAAGAAAAGAAAGGAGATAGATAGATAGATAGATAGATAGATAGATAGATAGATAGATAGATAGATAGATAGATAGATAGATAGAAAAAGAATGAGATAGATATATAGAAAAGGAGTGAGAAAGAAAGAAAGAAAGAAAGAAAGAAAGAAAGAAAGAAAAGAAAGAAAAGAAAGGAGTGAGATAGATAGATAGATAGATAGATAGATAGATAGATAGATAGATAGATAGATAGAAAAAGAATGAGATAGATATATAGAAAAGGAGTGAGAAAGAAAGAAAGAAAAGAAAGGAGATAGATAGATAGATAGATAGATAGATAGATAGATAGATAGATAATTCTTTATCATGGCTTGGCTTTGCAAACATTTGAGAGAGAGATTCTATGACTTAGCTCTATGTGAGACATTAGCGGGTTTGGCAAGCAGCTGAGATTTCAGATTTATAAAGCTTTCTCTTCCGTTCAGCTTATTTCAATAAGGGATATATGCCTGACAGCTCCTGTGCCTGCATTCCACTCCAATATGTAAATATGTTGTTCAGTTTCTTTTCAGACCTGCTGTGGCTACAATTATTTTCATGGCAACGGCTCTGACGAGGTACTTTCACGGGTCCACTAACTGCCTGAATTTAAGCCTACTACTCCGTTGGCATCTCGGTCCCGCCCTTTCACTGTCAAAACGGTTAAATGTAGCCGTCACTTCTACTCCAACAGCTTCTTATCTCGCACTCCCCGACCGTGGAACTCCCTTCCTTTTACTTGCTTCTCTGATAGCTATAAACTTCAAATATTCAAATGTAATGTCAATCGACATCTTCTGATGCCTTGATCTTGATCCCCGTCCTTCTCGTGATCTTTTCCTCAAGCACACCTCTTTAACCTTATTCTCACTCTCTGGAACCCCTTGCGTATGTTTGAAAAACAAAAAAAAATATCAGTGTCTATCCATAGGAAAATTGCTAGCAGTGTATTTCAATAAACCATTACTAGCAATATATTTATATCTGTCTATCTTTCCAAGATGATTTATTGTAATTATCAAGGATTATCCCTGCAGATAAAAGCGTGAATCCAATGGTTTGAGCCAAAGAGTTGTGAGCTCAACACCCGGCTACAGCAGAGGTGAACAAAAAATTTGGAGGGTAGAGTTAAAGGGGGTAGAACTGATACTGAGACACCCGGAAGAGGCATAGCACGTGGAACTAGAACAATCTACCCCGGTGAACGAAATAAAGGATTCGGTTCGAAATCCCTGTCACCTGAACAAGGCTGGATCGTACAACGGTAGAAACGTCGTGTATATGGAAACGAAGATGAGGGCAACAGTTTAGAAAAATAATACCTCATCTCAGAAATATAGACATATCCTGAAGAAGACCGGAGCGTACAATGACCGAATCGTCGTGAATATGGAAACGAAGATGAAGACAACAGTCGAAACAAAGTAAATGGTGTAATTAATTACAATACTTCCTCTCAGAAATATAGACAGATCCTGAAGAAGGGCGGAATGTACAAAAGCCGAAACGTCGTGAATATGGAAACGAAGATGAGGACAACAGTCCAAACAATTTAAAGAGAGTAAATAATTACAATACCTCATCTCAGAAATATAGACAGATACTGAAGAAGGCAGGAGCTTAGAACGGCCGAAACGTCGTGAATATGGAAACGAAAATGAGTATAACAGTCCAAACAATGTAAATATTGTAAATAATTACAATACCTCATCTCAGAAATATAAACAGATCCTGTAGAAGGGGGGGGGCGTACAACGGTCAAAACGTCGTGAATATGGCAACGAAGAGGACAACAGTCCGAACAATGTAAATAGTGTAAATAAATTTATATAATAAAAATCATTTTGCAATGGATGCTTGTGGTCGGGATTACAGTATCACAAAAAAAACTATACCAGATAACAGAATCTTGAGGAGTTTCGACAGGAGCAACAACTAAAATGTATAGCACATGTAACCTGCAGAGATAATAAAGACATAATCAAGATGTTGACGTTCAAAACTACCTCGAACAAAAGGTGAGGAAGAAAACTGCCTCAATACTGGATCATTAACAGCGACTGGACTTGAGAAATCCTTTTTTTTAATTGTTTTAAGAAACCTATATATATGAAGTTGTAGCCTCTGTCTGTTTGTTATCGAACTTTTCCTAGGGTTTTACAGATAGACCCCATAAACATTTATATTCTGAATTAACCGTGCTACTCGGATCAGTAAATTTCATTTTGATTAAGGGAGTCCCTGTGGGACACAATGCCCCCACTGAATATTTTTCCCTTTGATTTAAATTAAATTTAAATTTGAACAAGGGAATGTCTCCTATCCAAAATAAAGAAGGAGAAAGCCAGAAGATGGAAGTCACATTGGCAAGATCAATGTGAAACATATGGACGTCAAGTTGAACAAGGAATCCGCAATCAATGGGTAGTGTCTTACAATACATATTTGTTGCGACAATCCAACTACAGTGTAACCCGGATACAAGAGACCTTGATATAAGAGAGACCCGGATATAAGAGATATTTTATCTGGTTCCAAATTAGAGCCATACTTACCTATAAGATAAACCCGGATATAAGAGACTTCTTCGCCGGTCCCGACAACACTCTTATATCCGGGTTACACTGTATCATATCAGTGTTGAAATATGCTCATCAATTCATCAAACTCCTCCTAGGGTTCTGGAGATAGACCTGCATAATCATATATATTCTGAAGCTACATTAACCAGGGTACTTAGATAAGTATATTAAGTATTGATCAAAGAGTTTCCGCGAGGGGGACCCTCCAACGAATATTTTTCACCTTCGATTTAAATTAAATTTAAATTTGACCAAGAAAATGACTCCTATTCAAAATATAGAAGGAGAAAGCCAGAAGATGGAGGTCATGATCATTAAGTAATATTGAAATGGATCATTTTTCTCTACAAATTATAATAATGATGTAAAATCAATCATATTTTCTTACAAAAAATGTGTTACACGCAGCAAGGCACGGGTAATTCGGCTAGCATTTTATAAAATTCAACTGACAGCAAGTCTAAGTGCCCGATCAATGAATGCCGAACGAAGGAAACGGTTAATAGTATAAGATGCTATACCTATTCTTAACATCTTTCTACTAAAACGATTTTTCAGAAAAGTAATTGTCTCCCGTCCAGTAACTGTTATCGCTCTTACTAGTAATAATATGGACTTACTTTCTAGCTTTTTGTTTGAAGTAGTTTGGAACGCCAAGATCTTGATTATGCCTTTTAGAAATTTCTGAAAGTGTTTTGGCTCTATGTATGGAATTCGTATGAAAGTCTGTTAACAGAGAGTATTTATTAATTTAATAACATGACTAGAGTTATTAGGTTAATAGGCAGTGTTCGGTGTTGGGCGAAATTACCTGTGACCCAGCCTATTTTATGTTCAATACTCTTATGTACTGTACTAATAAGTTTAGTAAAATAATCAAAAGCACTTTTTTGGGGAGGTACATAGTATATATATATATGAAGAAAAATATACGGAAAAAACAAACAAAATCCTTATATGCAATTATGCTGTTTTAATGTTAATACAATGTCAACGTCGGACGTTTCGGTCTAATAAACCATCTTCAGGACATATTCATAAAATATAATTAACATTACCAATTCAACATGACAAAGACAAATTGATAATGTTAATTATATTTTATGAATATGTCCTGAAGATGGTTTATTAGACCGAAACGTCCGACGTTGACATTATATTAACATTAAAACAGCATAATTGCATATAAGGATTTTTGTTTGTTTTTTCCGTATATTTTTCTTAATACTGTCGGATCTATATCTATATATTTGCTTACATATATATATATATATATATATATATATATATATATATATATATATAGTTTTTTAAGGTATGCTATATTTATGGGATAAAGTGTTCAATATCAGAGATAGAGCGTATGTAAATATAAAAGAGAACATTGAAGTCAACATATGATATATATATATATATATATATATATATATATATATATATATATATACAGCTGGCCACTCGTATTCGCGGATACACGTCTATTATTAGAGACGCTGGTTATGCTGAGCAGACCTTAGTTACAGTTTCTGGGAAAGAGCGTGTTATCTAGCATGATCTACAATTTGCGAAAGGGCAGCACGCTCAAGCCCTCTGCCTCGATGACTTGTGACTTCGTGCTAGCACAGATATTGACGGCCACCGTGTTCCGTCAACCCAATTTCACTCACGAGGATTGGGTCAACCTGTGATATAGTTTACAGGCACTTTCCAAAGGTGCCGCACATTGGGATTGACTCCCTCCATTCCGATAACATCCTTACTGACAAATCGACCATGGTGAGATTCGAACCCGGGTCTCATGGTTAGAATGCGAACGTTCTAACCACTCGGCCAGTTATATATTTTATTCTATTGAGTTTTATTTCTATTCGGTGCTCCATATCTATGATCGTGTGCCATGTATTGTACAAGGAAAATGTCGCATTTCTATAAGTTCATAACGGTAATGCCAATGACAAATAGACCACTATATTCTTCTTCTTCTTTGTGTCGTGTCCCTTCAGGATGTGGGCAGTCATGGCTCGCCACCTTTTCCTGTCCTTTGTAGCACTTAGCAAATTTTGACTTTTCTCTGTCTCTCCTAGACTCTAAACTGCCAACCACTGACACAAACTCTTTGGGTTGCTTTATACGCTGCTTTCCTCTGTCCTTCTTGCTTTCAATATGCCTTGTGCATGTCAGAATTTCCAAGCCCTCTTTCCTCATTACGTGCCTTAGAAATTTTAACTGTCTTTTTTCTGATTTTAAGTATAAATGTCCATTTTGTCACCATTTTCTCTAAAACTTTGTTCTTGCTCACATGTTCAGTCCATGGTAATCTCAGCATGTTTCTGTAGAACCACATTTTTGTCGCTTCAAGTCCCCTTTTTGTCTGCGAAGGGATTGTCCCGTATTCACTCCCATACAAGAGGAATGATATTACGTAACATTTCATTAATCTTTTCTTTGTTTCTAATGACATTTTCTTGTTTCTTACTACTTTGCTTAGATTTTGTAAGGCATCTTCATTATATCAATGCGTCTTTGTATATCTGTTGTAGCATACCTACGAACGATAATGGCTATGTCCCCATTCACATAAATATAGCAGTAAATACTGTATGTTGGTCAGCAGTTGGGGATCCGTCTCCAGCTATTCTGGTCAAACTCTCTGCATCCGGACAGGGAGGATCTCCAGACGAGGCTACCCGACCCCGTTATATACGGAGTCTACGGGGAAATTTTGGCGAGCCTACGGGCTCGGATACCCCACATTAAATTCAGCCTTACGCCACATCTAACCACGTGGGGCGGTTGGTAGATATCCTGCAGTTGGAGAATTGTCTCAAGTTCTTCTGGTCAAACTCTCTGCCTCCGGACAGAGAGGATCGCTATACGTGGCTATGTCGAAGGGCAGAGTCCCGTCTCGGGAAACAGCTACCCGATCCCGTTTTATACGGGGTCTACTGGGAATTATTACCCGAGCCTACGGCTCGGATACCAACATTAAATTCGGCCTTGTGCCAAATCTGACCGCGTAGGGCGCTTGGTAGATATCCAGCATTTGGAGATTCAGTGTGGAATTCACTTTGTTTTATTATTCTATTCAGTTCGATTCCCTAGGTTACAACAATATCAGTAGCTCATTTTCAGTCCTCTGTTTTGAATAAATCATTCAAATAAATACAAGTCAAAAATGAATAATGGCTGACAATGCTTCATTTGATAATAATTCAAGGTAATATTACTACTAATACAACTAGATGAAAAGCAAGTAAAATTAAGATGAAAGAAATGCTAGTCAAAAATGAATAATGGCTGACAATGCTTCATTTAATAAAAATTCAAGGTAATATTACTACTAATACAACTAGATGAATAAATTAAAAATTTAGATGAAAGAAGTAGCAGTCAAAATTATTCATGGGTGACAATGTTTCATACAATAAAATTTTAATCTGTTATAGATGGAGATCATTCGCACTTGTGGGCGTTGTGTGTTAATTATTAGGTTGTCACACATGAAATGACGCACTTTATAGGAAATTGATAAAACGGAACTGAAATGTTAAAAATAACGAATTTATGTAGTTGAAAATAAGCACCATATTGGGGAATGACTGTTCTCCAACGTACCTTTAAACTCTTGATTTCCTATTTAAAAACATTTTCATTCTTTGATGTGATAAACAGTTCAAATGCTTCAATTACCTCTTATTGGAGAATGTTTTATTGCGTATGAAAATCTCAAAATATGTGACAATCAGTAGGAGAGATATCAGGTGAATATGGAGGATTAGGCAAAATTTGATAATTCAGACTATGCAGCTTTTGGACATTGGATTAAGAAGTGGGTGACCTTGCGTTGTCATGCAGTAAAATTGGGCCATCACTATTCACAATTCTAGAATGTTTCTTTTTCATTTTTTCATGTATCCTTTCAATTTCTCCACAATATGAGGTTGCTGTTATTGTTTTCCCTTGAGGCAAGAATGAATAATGAATAACCCCTTTGAAAAACCACCAAACAGTAACTATTAACTTTTAAAGATGCAGTGAAGATTTTGGGTATTGTTATGGTGATTCATTTGAATCTAACCACTGGCCTACTCGCTTACTGTTGTCAAAAAGTATCCATTTCTTATCGCAGTTAATGATTCAGTGCAAAAACGGTTATTTTTCCCCAATTTGTACTCATACAGAAAGATTAATCGACATTTGTTCATAGTAATCATTTTTATTGGGCTGATGAGTAACAATATATTGAAAGAAAAATTATCTGGAAAGAAAAAGAGTTAGGAATTAGTCAAGATTTTTTTATATAATAAGGAGTTTACTTCGTTAGACGACCGAATGAACAAACAACCAAAAAAAAACGTCATTTCATGTGTGACAAGCTAATATTAACGTCAAACTTTCATCATAAGTTACTGATGGGGTAAAGTTCGATAATTCGGGACAGATATAATCTTTATTTTGTGTTTTTTTCTTTCTTTTTTTTTTTTTTTTTTTCAACCAGCATTACCAAGAAGAAAGTAAGCCAATCATTAATTTTCTACACAGTAATCAAAATCTGAAACTTTCATAAAATGACGATGTGTTGATAATTACAGAAAGAGAGAGAATGTGAAATCAGAGAAAGAATTAGAATGAAAGACAGAGAGGGGGGTAAAAAAAAAATAACGTGAGAAAGAAGACAACAGAGAGAAAAAGAGAGAGAGCAATAAAAGGCAGAGAGGAATAGAGTGAGAGAAGGGGGAGGTAAAGCAGAAAAATGGAAAGACAAACCGATTTACAGAACAAGAAAAAGAAGGAAAGAAAAGAGATAAGAAGAGGAAAACGGATTTAGAGAGAAAGAGAAAAAAACATGGAGAGAGAGAAACGATTTAGAGAGTAAAGAGAAAACCGATTGAGAGAAAAAAAAGAGATGAGAAAGAAGTAGGAGAGAAAGAGCGGGAGCGAGAGAGAGAAACGAAGAAAGAGAGAAAAACAATGAGATAGACGTCAACTGGGATGGTTAGCCGTGCAGAAGGAAGTGTGGACAAAAAAGGAAAGGGTGCAGAGCCAATGTGGAGGAGATAGGTGTCGTCAAATAAAACACAAAAAAAATAAAAATAAAAACCTGCAAAATGGAATTATTTTAATTAAATGAATATTTTCTTCAAACACCTGTCGACTATTAATCTTCTTAATTGAAGCGCTGAACTTAACAAATTTTAATCACGCCTAAATAAGTTTAAAGCTGATTGTTCATTTTTGACATCAAGAGTTTTCGTACATTCAGCAAGCCTAAATTCACATGCACCTGTCTCTATAATAATAATAATAATAATAATAATAATAATAATAATAATAATAATCTTCTGATATAGGCATAAAGTACAAAAAAGTGCGTTGCCATCGGCATAGCGATATTATACAAAACAGGCAACTATTTGAAGTAGTTCGTTTCTGATAATATCGCATGGATGTTTTTTGTTTTGTTTTTACAGTAAGGTTCACCCGGTACAAGGCCCGAAGATCGCTCAAGGTAGAGAGTTAGTTAACAGTCAGTTTATACGGATAGAAGCGGAGGATAAGGGTTGGTTCTAGATTTAAATCGTTTTAAAAGACGATAGACAAATGCGACACCGTAATCAGAAGGCTCCCTGCTATGGCAAAAACTTACAGTAAGTTTCGTCTTGTACAATGCCTGGGGGCCGCTCGAGGTAGAGGGTTACGTTAAGAGGCAGTTTATACAGATAGGGGCGGAAGATAAGGGTTAACTCTAGATTTAAATTGTTTTAAAAGAGGATGGAAAATGCAACACCGAAGCCAGAAGGCTCCCTGGGATAGCAAAGTCTTACGGTAAGTTTCAGCCTGTACAAAACCTGGGGGCGACTCGAGGTAGAGGGTTACGTTAAAAATCAGTTTATACAGATAGGATCGAAAGATAAGGGTTTGCACTAGATTTAAATTGTTTTAAAAGACGATTGAAAAATGCGAAAACGAAATCAGAAGGCTTCCTGGAATAGCAAAGTCTTACAGTAAAGTCTGCCCTGTACAAGGCCTGGGAGCCACTCGAGGTAGAGTGTTACGTTAAGAGTCAGTTTATACAGATAGGATCGGAAGATAAGGATTAACTCTAGATTTAAATTGTTTTAAAATAAGGGATGGGAAAATACGACACTGAAATCAGAAGTCTCCCTGCTATGGCAAAATCTTACAGTGTGGTTCGCCCTGTACAAGACCTGGGGGCTACTCGAGGTAGAGGGTTACGTTAAGAGCCAATTTGTGCTGATAGAAGGGGAAGATAACGGTTAACCCTAGACTTGAACAGGTTAAGATTGTAGTGATCAGCGAAGCATCAACTTGGGAGTCGGTTCCACAGAGCAGTGGTTCGCGGCTGGTTCGTGTTACGGGGGGGTATGTCAGACGGTTGCTACTATGTAAGTGGCATTTTTTACTGTAAGTTTTGCCCTCTACAAGGCCCGGGGCCACTCGAGGTAGAGGAATACGTTAAGCGGTTGTATACTCTAGATTTGAACAGGTTAAGATTGTCGTGATCGGGGAAGTATTCTCCTGGGAGCCGTTTTCACGGAGCATTGCTTCGAGGGAAGAAGCTGTTCGAATAGAACTTACTTCTTACCGATGGAATACAGAACGAATGTGAGTGGTTTGCTACAATGTAAGTGTCACAGTGGGTCCTAGCTGTCAGATTAGAACTAGCGGAACCAAAGATCGTCCGAGCACTTTCCTTGGAAGTAGTGGCAGAACAACGAGAGGCTTGCCACATCGCGTCTGTGAAAGAGAGGTTGTCAGTTTTGTTTTACGGTATATCAACCTCAATGCCGACAAAATTCCCCTTTTTTTTCAAAAAATGTATACCTAGTAAATTTTTCAGAAATGTATAGCTTGTAATATTTAAAATAAAAAAGGATACTTTGGTTTGTTTTGTTTTGTGGCATATTAACCTCAATGGCTGACAAGATTATTATTTCTGGTAATATTTTCTTTTTTCAAATATTTATTGCTGATACTAATTTTTTTTAACGTATTTCTGGTATTAAAATCTATTTTTACACTTTCATAGTGTTTTGAGTCACGTTGTAGGGTCAACTATTTCCCAAAACTGGACCCTAAAAGGTGCTACCACCCCGGGTCAGGGTGGACCCGAGAACACCAGCAATTAAGAGGTGGTTCCACGCTCCTCAAAATCTCCTGATCATAGGCCTTCCTTATGGGTGTAGTTTATCGTTTTACCCAGCACGTGGGTGTAGTTTATCGTCAAACCCAGGACGGAAAGAGAGGTTGGTGGAGTGGAGAATAATTCGTCACGCACAAGAACTCGGAGACGCTTTTGGTCTCTATCAAGACCGGAGAGTGAGGTCTGGACAGCTCCTGCCCAAATATGACAACAGTACTCCATTTTTGGACTGATCTGGCCCTTGTAAAAGTAGAGGATAGCTTCACGGGTCAGCTAACTGTCCAAATAAACTAGTACTACAAATCATAATGATACGGTTATCTTACTTCGATTTTTAAATGGGTGATAATTCTTAAGTTGATGACTAAATAAGTCCGAGTTTCATGACTATAAAATACCCATAGAAATGATTCCACTATTGCCTCATTGAAGATATGACCTTAACAAATATAACAGTAGATTTAGATTATTCGGACTATTGTCCTCATCTCTGTTGCCACATTTATTACAACGTTTCGGCCGTTGTACATTCCGGCCTTCTTCAGGTGGTTGAAATGTCAAACTGAACCCTTTATTTCGCTCACTGGCGTAGACTGTTTTATTTCCACGTGCCATGTTTAATGGATGCCAGTTATCAGTTATCTCCTGTTAATTCCCCTCTCCAAGTTCTCCACTGCCTTAAATAACACTCTTTTGGGTCTTGTCACTGGATCTAACTAACGCCTTCATCTTCTGTGCCATGGGTCCTTGAGGACATCTGTGTATGAATTTCTGGGTATTATAAACCTAATGTCTTCAGGAACCATTTTTTCCAGTGCTCATATTGCAATTTTTGCTGTTGTCATTTCATGTTTTTACCAGAGCTCATATTGCAATTTTTCGTTGTTATTATCGCTTTTCTCTGACACTCCTTATTACTAGTTCCAATATTGTATTCATTTCTATGCTTGGTCGGCTCAAGAGATTTTGTGGTCTAGCATATATGCTGAGTCCTTAAATTTTCCAATGGTGTTCTTTGTTTATGATTTCAACCTGATCCCACAGAGGGCGATGATCTCCCTTTTCTCTCCATATGTGGTCAGCCACGCGTGATTTTTCCACTTCCCCTCGTGTTACAGCTTTCTGGTGTTCTTGAAGCCTTACTTTATTATGAGTTCTGGTAAAAAATGGTATGATAACAGCAAAAATTGCTTCTTTTATTTTCTTTCTTTTTCTTACTGAAACCAAACAGCGTCTATGGTTAGTTTTTTCCATCTTCATTCGCAAACAGGACCAAATATTCCATCGTTTATGAAGTATTACGAGAGCGTAATGTACAAATAGAATGACTAACTAAAGAACCAAAGAACAATCAGAATGATTATCTACTAGCAGCCATACCCAGCTCTGGCCGATCAGAAAAAGCGTCCAATTAGAATGATGCAAAAACAGCATCATGTTTAGATATAACAGTCTTCAATTATTTTAAAGTCCTTTCATTAAAAAAAACATTTTGAATCAATGCAGTTACTGATATTACAGAAGTAGTCTATATTTATTCAATCGAAGTTAGCCCAGGACATGAAGGGGTAAAACAGGCAACATGAAGTCTCACTTCAGACCACAATTATTTGGGGGGTTTTGAAATTCAATTTGCTACGGATGTAAAAGAGAATACATTTATAAAGTAATTGCTAAGTTTGATGAAAGTTGTCTGAAAGATCAACGAAAAATAAGAAAGAAACCAGTAAAACTCGCCATTTTCGCTAATTAGGCGGGTTTTCACTATATGGGTGGACTCGGTTTTCAAGTTAAATGATTGTTAATCAATTTATTCTTGGATACAATTGAGTGAAGTTTGTATTAGAATGCTAGAACATTGAGGGAGTTTTAGTTTAAAATTTGTGTTTAAATCGATTTGTGTTGAAATCAGTTTTTCGTTTTATGTATTTCAACCAATAGTAACTCTAACTATTTGGCTAAAGAATGTCGAGCCTGTCCTCTGTGGAAACGTCTAATCGCACCATTATTATTACCGTCGAATTATGTATAAACAGCAGTACTTAACTGTATACTCACGCAAAAATATTGTCTATGTTTACCTATAAACTCTAGTATAAACCCGACCAATGTCAATTTATTGACTCAAGTATAAAACCAACCAATCTATACTTATTGAATCAAATATAAAATTGGTCTATGTCTACTTATTGACTCAAGTATAAAATCGATCTATGTCTATTTATTGACTCAAGTATAAAACCGATAATGTCAACATTATTGACTCAAGTATAAAAATCGATTTAAATCAAATTATTGACTCAAGTATAAAACCCACCAATGTTTACTTATTGTGGTAAGCATAAAATTGAGCTATGTCTATTGACTCAAGTAGAAATTCCATTTATGTCTTTCTGTAGACAGAAGCATAACCACGACCAATTTTGCCTACAGACACAAACATAAAACTGAATAATACTTACTTATAAAATCAGTTAAAATAGATTGTGAATGTTCCCTGCTAAGAAACGACTTTCTCCCTCATTGCTCTTACCATCGATTCACTTGTAAAGGCGACCAGTATTTGCATACAGACTCCGAAATTAGTCTGCTGATCATAGCACTAGGCCACAAATGTTGGGTGACCATTAAGTTCTGAACATACTTCAATAGCATTGGTTTCCGAGACTGGCTTATTATCACGGCCTGGCGCCCAGCTTCACATTATATATTTTCTGTATGCGAATGTCTTTGACAATATCTCCTCTCTGATGGATTTAAATCTTCACCGAAACTCATTGCGTATCGATCTTTCCGACGTTAACTTAATGTAATGGTAAAAATATTGACCTTTGGTCCTGCCATCATCAATTTCTTTGGGTGGAGGTGTAAAGGGAAAAAAAAGAAAAGAAAAGCCAATATTTTCCAACTGTTATTGAACTCGTCGCAACAAACGTTAAGTTTAATGCGAGCAAATGTAGGCCGGCTTCCCTCTCGTTCAAAACTTTAGTTAAGTTTTTTTTTCTTTTCTTTTTAAGCGGAACCGCCAAATTAAAATCTGCCTTTTTTTTTTCTTCCGTAAACATTTTGACAGCATAATTTCGGTTGTCATCGATCAAGCAAGCATGCTCCTTAGGAATGCTAAAATTTCCTAGAAAATTTGCATACGAGCATGCATACACACATATAAATTGCCATATTTTATGAATCACAGTATGTACATTTATACACACACACACACACACATACACATAGACACGGACACATAAACACACATACACACACAGACACACACACACAAACACACACACACACATACATATATATATATATATATATTGAAACTAGCAGCGTCTATCGTTTCGTGCGCATGTGTAGAAGTGGCAACATCAATAAAGGCCAGTCCCGTTAAATCCTAACGGATTAAACGCGTCCTAAAATTTTTTCCCATGAAAAATTTGATATAATATTTTCATGCATATTTTCATATATATATATATATATATATATATATATATATATATATATATATATGTATGTATGTATGTATGTATTTGGACCGTACATATATATATATATATATATATATATATATATATATATATATATATATAAAGGCAAAATTATCCGAATCCTGGAACAGCAATATTCCGCAAAATATTGATATCTAAAAAAAAAACACTAAACTTAGTTTCCAGGTTTTTAGACAAGACGTTTAGCCATCTTGACACAATTTGTAATAAGAATCACTGAAAAACCATTTGAGTTATTCAGTTAGAAATAGAACAGGTTAAAATCATTTTGTGTCAGCTCCTCTATGTCTTCCCAACTGAGCAATGTTGAGAGGAAAAAGATCATTCAGACCTTCAGTAATGGTAACAATATTAATACTCTGGCTTCATCTTTAAGGGCCATTCAAAAACATCAAGAGAACGGTGAATAAGCTTAAAAAAGATGGAAAAGTAGGGAAGAAAACTGGATCAGGAGGTCACAACAGGAAGAGGGATCATCATTTCAACTTAGAGCTTCAGTGATCGATAAGAAAAGATCAAATTCAATCCATAAGACGTTTGGCACGTGAGAGAGGAGTTTCAGCTATGACAGTCCAAAGAGAAGTGAAAAAAGACTTGAAAATGTAATTGCATGTGAAACCTGTGAAGCAACTTGTTACTCCAGGACAGAAAGTTAGAAGGTTCGAGAGGGCGAATATCACCTTGAAAAAATTAGAAAATGATCCTGGAATGATATATATATATATATATATATATATATATATATATATATATATTGACTTTATTTCAATACTTCATGAGCTTCCGATCCTTGGCCATAATCATTTAACGATGAACATGTCAATATTCCATTTAAGGTCTAAAGCGTGAAAGGAGTCAGTTGCTTCTGGTATGGATGCAATGAAAAGATCATTTTTCCAGGATCTTTAGTAGTGGGTCGTGTATGAGGTCCCTATGTTTTGGACAGAACTTGAGACACAGCGAGACAGTCGACGTTGAAATCATTGAGACGCATTGAGAATGCAACAGTTCATCGAGAGAAAATTCCGTGCCTGATCATAGATAGATAGATAGATAGATAGATAGATAGATAGATAGATAGATAGATAGATAGATAGATAGATAGATATGATCCATTCCGTGATACTTCTGTTAAGCTTAGAATGTAATTATACATTCTTATTGCTCAAAGTAGAATCCGATAGTGTTATAAAAACCTCGGAGAATTCCAGTAAGATATCTTTAATCCTTTCTACGATACAACGGTTCAAAGATTAATCTAACAAATGGAGAATTTTGCTGTTACACCCGTTATATATATATATATATATATATATATATATATATATATATATATATATATGTGTGTGTGTGTGTGTAATTCTAAAACAATTACTGGACCAGGAAACAGTTGCATATACAGAAAATAAAAAATAAATATTCAACTTGCAGAGCTTTTAAATTTCAAAATTTAGGAGATCGGCCAATGAAGCTACCATGGTTTCAACCTTTTGATATCTTCAGGTAATATACGCTAAACCTCTCTCTCTCTCTATCACTCTCTCTCTCACTCTCTCTCTCTCTCTCTCTCTCTCTCTCTATATATATATATATATATATATATATATATATATATTCCTTTTCTAGATATATTTTTAAACACTAATAATATATTCTCTATCTCCCCATATAAAAAAACTACCAGCATTAATTCATGGACTCTTAACTACAAGATTGAATGTGCAAATTACTATTAAAAATGTAATAAGCCGCGTAAAAATTAATTCATCCACAAAACATATTTTCTACAGTGATCAAAAAATATAAAACAAATTCTTATTAATAATAACTCCCTTAATTATATTGACGATGAATAAATAAAATTTTCTATTAGAAATTTTAATATAAAACAAATAGAATATAATACTTCCTCAAATAATCCTAATAATCATTTATATTGCAATCAAATACATTCTAATTATAAACAGGTTGAAAATATCCTAAAAAAACTAATAAATACGAATATATCTAGAACAGATCCCAGTATAAAATAAAGTTAATTATATACAATACAAAATTCAATATATCCAATTTAATAATTCGTAATGACTCCTCCAGACCAATTAAGGTGTTACAGAAAATCAACATTATATATAGATTAAAATGTCTCTTGGAAGATTGTATCTCCAACAGAAAATTAATATTTATTTGGTCACACTGCAACTTCGTTGTCTCGGAGATTGAGTTTTCATTTGAAATGCATCCAACGTTTCTAAACATTTACAACGGCATTCCTGTCCACATTCGCAATTTAGAAAACTTCTTGCTGAAAATACATTTTTCATGAAAATAATAAACATCATGAAGCTGCCTATATTAAAAAAAAATTGAAACCAACCATTGATAAAATTAATTATGAATACTGCACAAATGTTTTAAAATTTTTACAGAAAATAGTTTTAAAATATCTAGATTTTAAGTAATAGCTCTAAATAGTTTTTTTTTTTTAAATAGATAGGCATCTTAATAACTTACATCATGCAAATTAAAAATCGTACAGTACGTAAGTTTAGCGTTTTTCACTTCACAATTAAACAATTTCATTTTCAGTTAAGCGCAATGAATTTGTCTTAGATAAAACAAGACCCTGATAAAATGAGACGAGAATTTGATCTCAAAGACTCTCAGCAGTTGAGCCGGCACTTAAACACGAAGTCAACCCAGTTGAAGTTAGGACATACACACTGTTGACCATGTTCACCATGAATATAGAATACAGCGCAGTACGTAATCTGTTCAATGAAACAGCATTAAAGATTAACACTCACGAGACAGACACTCTACTGAATCTGACTATATCGCCGATACCACCAGCAGCTGTTCCGTAATTCTTCAGTCTTCGATATCAGAGGTTGGCAGTGTATATTCGGAAAAAAAACATGGCTGCCTTTATACACGTCGCATTGAATATTTTGAGCCTTCTGATTGGTTAATCCTTCTATTGGTGAACTACAAAATGAGTCAGCTCATTTTGGCTGGCTCACTAGTACACCAGGGTACCCAAAAATCCCAACACACATAAAACAATCGGATGACAGGGAGTTATATATAAACGCTCGTCCTAAGAGGGAAAAATCACAGAGTCCCTCGCATCTCGAGATCTGAATGCCCGTCTCTGAAAACCAGATATATCCACATGGCAGATATTCATTTGACGGAGTCTAGAAAGTGAACAAGGAATGATTATACGTATGAAAGATTTCGCGTTGTATACTCATCAGACATTCCTGAAATAGCATTGCACGTGCTTGCCTTAATTTTGTTTCGTTGATGAAGCTTAGACGTTTGTCGGGATGAAGACTAGGGTAATATTGGAATTACTCGAAACCATTGTTTGAAAGGAGAAGATCGTCGCGACGGATTTTATTTCGTCAGTGTGTTTGCCGAAACGTGGAGTTGTAAAATCGTACATTAAAAAAGAGAAGAGCGCCACGAGATCACATGAGATTTCAAGGATGAGGTCGTAAAGGCGGAAATTTAATCCACAAAAAAAAAGACTCTGGATCTGTTTATATTTCTCAAGGACACATTGGATAAAGGCGTTACCTAGATCCAGTGACGGGACCCAAAGAGTGTGAGTTCAATACCTGGTTATGGCGGTGGAGAACTTTGAGAGAGGAATTAACAGGAGATAACTGACATCCATTAGATATGACAAGTAGAATTAGAACAGTCTACCCCAGTGAGAGAAATAAAGGGTTCATTTCGACAATCCAACCACCTGAAGAAGGCCGGAGCGTACAACGGCCGAAACGTTGTGATGAACATGGTGACAAAGATGAGGACAATAGTCCGAATAATGTAAATAACGACACTGGATATTTGTAACGGCTAATTCAAGAAATAATTAGACTATTATTCAGAACTCCGGCTGGTCACCGAAGATCCCAAATCCGGAGTAGCACTTCTCCATTGCACAAAAAGATCAGGTCATGAGTTTTCAGAACTGTTTTGCAGCAAAGGATGCGAAGACAATATTTGCCGACATATACGCGTGTAGTGTTTCACAGTATACTCACCCTGTTTAGTATATGTGCTTAAGAAGAATGGTTGGTGATCGTGTTTTCAGAGGATATATTGACCCACAAACAGATATACGGAAGAAAACAACAAACAAAACGAAGTCTTGAGTAAAAAAAAGTATATATATATATATATATATATAATTATTTATTCGAAAATTATAACATAAAAATGTTATAAAATCACTACAAAAATACCCATTTTGTTTCAACACCCTCGGTGTCTTATCAAGTGATGATGTTGAATGTAAAATAAAACCAAAAGACAAAAGAAGAAAAAAATAAATAAAAATGTGTCCATTTTGATGACAAGGGAAAATAAAAGTCGATATTGAACGAGAAAGAAATGAGTTAAGAAAACAAAGTTAGAATAATTTCGTGAGAATTCCGCCTTTATTTACTTGTTATAATTTGGGGGTAATTGTTTTAAGACAAAGAAGAGCGGACACTTTCACAGGTAAACAGGATAATGACGGGACGGTGGATATTGTTCAAATCTCCCTCTGTAATTACAACTAGACACACACAAGTGATATATATATATATATATATATATATATATATATATATATATATAATTATTTATTCGAAAATTATAACATAAAAATGTTATAAAATCACTACAAAAATACCCATTTTGTTTCAACAATTCTGGTGTCTTATCAAATGATGGTGTTGTATCAAGACTTGATAAAAAAAATGGCTATTTTTGTAGTGACTTTATAACATTTTTATGTTATAATTTTCGAATAAATGATTACATTTGCTCTACTCTGTATTGAGCACTCTTTTAAGAATAGTGTTTGTTGGTTATTGGAATTTATTCCGTATACACCAATCCTATACTTGGGTATATATATATATATATATATATATATATATATATATATATATATATATATATTCCCAAGTTTATTTTAGTTAAAGAAAAATGCACCAACAAAAATATGTTACAGTGGACAAGGGAAATAATATCGTCTGCATGTCCATGCAGACGATAAGAAAACGTTATCGTGAAAATGACAATTTATTTATGATATCGTTGCTGCAAGCGAGAATGGCTAGAGCGGTAATGCCGGCCGATGGCAAACTGCGTCTGATGATGGCTGAAGCCGTGGAACGGCTGTCAGCTGCTGCTGGAACAGATACTACACTTTGATCCTAGTCATCTAAACCGTGGAACATTTTTTTTCTCTTCATTTATTCATTTTGCCACGATCGCTGGTTAAGCTTTTTCTTCTGATTTTTTTTTTTTTTTTTTTTTTTTTTGATGTGGGAGTGCCGACACGATACAACAATCCCACCGATCAAAATGCGATGATCAATACAACAAAGATGAAGATACTAGTCAGAAGAATCTGTGCAACAGAAAAAAACTGCTGTGAAAATGTCATATTTAAGAGATGCAGGTGTATTTTTTTTAAGTCCAAAAATGTCTACGGATACTCTATGACGCTATTCCCACGCTTGCAAATTAACAGATAGTAAATTTAATAAAATCTTTTCGAAAAGAATTTTAAAGAAAGAAGCCATTTTCGCAGCTGTCACTGATTCCTTCGTTAAATTTCCACTGCATGTTATCGCAGTGAATTATATTAGGCGTGTGCAAAAGTTACGAGAGAAATAAAACTGTTTTAAATGTCTAGTTTTCAAGTAAAATAAAAAGGGGAAGAACTTTATACTTAGCTTTTAGTAAGTATCTGTCGCTATTCTAGGCCATCGTGTCGTTTCTTCGTCACATTGTCCGTGAATTGTTATAAAACTTCCCAAAGAGTTTAATTTTTGCATATGGCTTCATTCTGATATTTCTAACTTGTAGTTTGCATCTTAAGCTGTCACTTTTTCTAAATACCACATGTTCTGTCTTCTTACACCTGACAGTCACGCTTTCCTTCCTAAAATTCGAATATCGAACTGAACCCATTATTTCGCTCACTGGGGTAGACTGTTCTAGTTCCACGGGCCATTTAAAGGCAGTAAATTCGACCTTGCTAATCGAATGATTCTCTGCGGCTCGATCGGTTAAGAGCACGTCAGGCTAGGATACAGGTTCGAATCCTGTCGGAGGACGAATATTTTCTATGAAAATTTCTCGAACATTCAGGCCGGTAAATGTTATAAATACTGTTTATTATAAAAATACAGCATTTACTTAAATATTTGTATCTATAAAAAGAATTTATAAACATAAAAATGTCTTAAAATACATACATATATATATATATATATATATGTGTGTGTGTGTGTGTGTGTGTGTGTGTGTGTGTGTGTGTGGAGAGAGAGAGAGAAGATACAGCAGGAAAAGTGTACAAATCCTGTAGCAGAAAAAAATATCCAATTGTTAGATCAAGATCTGAACTGTTGTATCTCAGAAATTATTAAAGATATCTTACTGGAATACTCCGAGATTCTTATAACACTATTGGACTCTACTTTCAACGATAGGAATGAAAAATTACTCTCAAAGATTAACAGAAGAATCGGGATGAAAATGATCATAAACTAAAATTCATCATTAATTGTTTATTATTATTGTTATCATTAATTAATTATAGCTAAGAATCGGAAGTATTGAAATATCGTTTAAGAATACATATGTTATTCCAGGAACATTTCCAATATATTCAAGATGATCTTCACCCTCTCTAACCTTCTAACATTCTGTCCTGGAGTTAAAAGTGGCCCCAATCTTCACCCTCTCTAACCTTCTAACATTCTGTCCTGGAGTTAAAAGTGGCCCCACACGTTTCACGTACGATTTCATTTTCAAGTCTTTTTTCTCTGCTCTTTGGACTGTCATAGCTGAAACTCCTCTCTGACGTGACAAACATCCTATGGATTGAGTTGCATATTTTTTTAATTGATCTCTTTAGCTCTAAGTTGAAATATGATCTCTTTTCCTGTTGTTACCTCCTCATCCAGTTTTCATCTCTACTGTCCCTTCTTTCTCTTGATGGTTCCTGAATGGACTTTGAAGTTGGAAGCCAAAGTATGAATGTCGGTACCATTATCAAAAGCCTGAACGATCTATTTCCTCTCACCATTGCTCATTTGGGAAGACATAATTGGGCTGACGTAAAATTATTTTAACCTGTTCTTTTTTCTAGCTGAATACCACAAAGGGTTTTTCAACGATTCTTACGACAAATGGAGTCAAGATGCCTAAACGTCTTGCCCGAAAACCTGGAAAAAAGAAACTCAGTTGAGTAGTTTTTATATATTAAACATTTTGTAGGATGGATAATTATACTGTTACAGGATTTAGACAATTTCGCTGTTAAACCCGGTATATATATACGGTCACTTCTCCCATCACCGTAATGTAACTTCCCTGGGCCATTTCTATAAATATTTTCATGGTAATTGTTCGGATGAACTTTTCTCTATGGTACCTAGACTTTAGGAATTTAAGCGCAGTACAAGATTGGCAGCTAGGTCTCATATTATATCGTTGAATTGGCTCGATGTAACTATAAATTCTATGCTAACAGTTTTTCTCGGACTTCTCGCCTGTGGAACTCTCTTCCGGCTCCATGATTTTCAGGCAAATTTGATCTTCCAAAATATAAATGTAATGTGAATCGTTATCTACTGCCTTCTTGGTTACTCTTCTATTGCTCTCGATTCTTCATAATGTTTTCTGTTTTCTAATTCATTCACACCTTTTAACCCCTCGTTACTACCTTGCTTGGGGTAAATTAGATCAAAATATATTTATTTATTTATTTTTAATAAAGTAAATCGTAAAGAAATTATATTTTTTAATGAAGTAAATAAAAAAAAGCAGAACAAAATGAAGCGGTATCTATCTATATTTCTGAAATGAGGTATTATGTACACGATTTATATTATTCGGGCTATTGTCCTCATCTTTGTCGCCATATTTATTTCAACGTTTCGGCCCTTCAGCATCTGTCTATATTTCTGAGATGAGGTATTATGTACACTATTTACATTATTCGGACTATTGTCCTCATCTTTGTCGCCATATTTATTACAACGTTTCGGCCCTTCAGTATATGTCTATATTTCTGAGATAAGGTATTATGTACACGATTTACATTATTAGGGCTATTGTCCTCATCTTTGTCGCCATGTTTATCCCAACGTTTCGGCCGTTGTTCGATCCGGCCTTCTTCAGGTGGTTGGAGTGTTGAACTGAACCCTTTTGCTCACTGAGGTAGACTGTTCTAGTTCCACGTGCCACATGGCATAGTGGATAAAGGCGTTAGTTAGATCCAGTGACAGGACACAAAGTGTGTGAGTTAAGGCAGTGGAGAACTTTCAGAGGGGAATTAACAGGAGACAACTGACATCCATTAGACATGGAAAATTCCGTGCCTGATTGTAGATAGATAGATAGATAGATAGATAGATAGATAGATAGATTCGAACAGAGTGACATAGATATCTATGTCAGGTCTGTTAATATCTGTATATTTATCTATGTATTTTCAGTGCGTTCTTACATAGATAGATAGATAGATAGATAGATAGATAGATAGATAGATAGAATCATCTTATACAGCTACATCTCACTATTAATTTCACGGTTTACCTATCTTTTGTTGAGTGTAAAGTGTAGTTAGAAAGGAGAAAAATCAAGAAAATCACGGAAGCGCGTGAAAGAAAGAAAGAAAGAAAGAAATTATTTGTAACGTTAAAACGGACATATATTACTTTCGCCTTTTATAATTCTATCGAATGTATATTGATTAATAATATTCAAGTTTCATTGATAATTATCCTTCATTAGTGAACTACACTTCAGGTGTTAGCCAGGATACAAAGAAAGATTTGAAACCTTGAGTTCAGCTCCGGGCAAGATCACCGTTGTATTCCCAAGGGTCCTCTGTCGATCTAATGTCAGTATTTAAAGGACTGAATACTAACCAACATGGCAGAAGTAGACGGGGCCTAATTATTAAGAACATTGCTTGTAAACTAGGCTTAACTTAATAATGCTAGTTTGTTATAAATTTTGTATATATTAGGTTGGTGCAAAAATAATGACGTAATAATGTCGTTTTTGACGTTAAAAAATGCATCAAAAACGACATTATTACGTCATTATTTTTGCACCAACCTAATACTTTGTTTTGCTTTATGTGGTTATCTTCTCAAGGCCAAACTTTTGAAAATAAGCTTTTCTTATTTGAAATGAATTAAATATAGTGAAACGGAATGTGTTCATTTGTACACACTTACTTCTTTAAAAAAATCACCAGTACTTATCACCTATCAGAAGCTTTTACACAGGAAAATCGTGTTACTTTCACGTGTAGTGCTAGTAAGGAGCCTCAGTGTAGCCTCGATGGAGCCTCACTGGAGCTTCACTGGAGCCTCGGTGGAGCCTGACAGTAGCCCCAGTGGAGACTCGAGCCTCACTGGAGCTTCACTGGAGCCTCAGTGGAGCCCTGGTGGAGCCTCGGTGGAGCCTCGATGCAGCCTCACTGGAGCCTCAGTGAAGACTCGATGGAGCCTCAGTGGAGCCTCACTATAGACTCGATGGAGCTCCAGTGGAGCCTCACTGGAGTCTCAGTGGAGCATCACTGGAGCCTCGGTGGAGTAGTGGTTAGCGGATCAGGTTAAGGAATAGGATAGCTGAGTTCAAATTCTACTTGAGTTCATTACATTCACTTGGAAGAGGTGTTAATCCATCCCCTTTCCTATAGCAACCGTTCTAGGGGAAGGAAACTGAATTCAAATAAGCCTGCTGCCTTTTAGGTCCTTCCTCTTTCGATAGAAAGGCTAGAAGATCAAATCAACTTCTCATGGTGTCTCGAACCCCCACCTCCTTCGAGCTGAGGCAAGTAGTAATGGACTCGACGGGCTCTCTCTTCGTCTCGAAGAAAGGAACCCCAACCTCCTTTGAGCCGGGGCAGCTATTAATGAACTCGCCGGGCTCTCTCTTCGTCTCGAAGAAAGGAACCCCGCTTTCTTCGAGCCGTGAATGGTAATAATGGACTCCCCGAGCTTAATACAATGGTTTGAACAAACACAAGACGCCGTGGATGTGTCTCATTTCCAATCACTCGCCGATGGGTGTACCACACACGGCACGTGAGACGAGTACGTCTAATTTTAAAATTTATTTGAAAATATTCTGATAATTTAAATTAAGACCCGATGTCACTTTCCAGTCATAATAGAGTTCAAAAGCGTCTCCGAGTCCTTGTAGGAGAAGAATTATTTTCCACCCTTCAACCACTGTCTCACAGGCAGGGTGTGGCAAGACTCTCACTACTCTATTGCTAGTTACATGGAAAGTGCTCAGACGAGCTACATTCCTTGGTTACGCCAGATCTAACATTCCCGGTTAAGACCAATTACATTGCAAACGATAGAAATTTCCTCTGTATTCCATCAGCGAGAAGGAAGTTCCACTCGCGCAACTTCTAGAGTTGAAGTAGACTTTAGAAGGAAACAGGAATCTAAACAGGAAACAAGGGATAAACCTCTACAGCTGTTCAAAAGTGCGGAGAGAAGTGTGAACCGGACTATAGGCGAACGTATCTACTCCTGTTGATGAGAAACTAAATAAATAAATAGGAAATAACATTTCTAAGTTCAGTTGGAGACTTTAAAAGTATAGAGTTGAAGTAGACGACAAAATGAATCGGCAAACAAGGGGTAGACCTCTAATCCTGTTAAAATTTTTATCTTATAATAATTTAATTATGCTTGTTCCTCCGTTTGTTAGCGTGTACGCTACGCTAATCCATTGCCTCAGATAAATAATGGACCATTCTGCTTACATTTCGAGGAAAGACGGAAGAAAATGATATTTCAGAGATGGTGATTGATTTTCGTGAAAAGAAAGAAAGAAAGAAAGAAAGAAAGAAAGGGTCCCATAGCAGCAGTGATGAGTCTAGGGCAAGGCAGTCTGACGGGGCCCCTTCCGGTTTTGAATTCAGAGTTCTTCTTCTTGACTGCTTGCCAACCAATGCCAGAGAGTCTAATCAGCTTTGCTATTTACCCCATAGCTGGAGGAAGAAGAGATGGATACTTACCGATTTTGTTAAACTGCTGCACCTACAGATTTATAGACAGTGTATAAAATTGTGTCAAAGCATAATTAGAAAAGAGGCAGCAAGTTTGTCCAAAAAATATCGCGCCAGTCTTGTTTTGGTTCCATGTCAAGGACGAAAAGTGATATAGCAGCTATTTATTGTGATAATGACCTTGAAACTAAACATCGGGTAGTAGTTTACGGATCTCATCAATCTCTGCTCTCTTCTTCGTCCAGGATATGACGATAAACTACATCCGGCAGCGAGGCCTCAAATCGGGAGGTTTTCAGGAGAGTGGAACCACCTCTTAACTGCAGCTGATGGTCCCACAGGGCAGTGGCTCACTGCCCTGTGGAACTGACTCCCCAGAGGATGTTTCCCGATCACTACAATCTTCACCTATCCAAGTCTAGAGACAACCATTATCTTCCCCGCCTATCCATATAAATTACCCCTTATCGTAGCGCTCTACCTCGAGTGACCTTCTTGACCTTGTATAGGGTGAACCTTAATGCAAAAAATATATATATATCTTAAATTTTTAACAGCAAATTGCTATCCAGTGTTCCAACCTACGCCGAACTTTTCAAAATATTTTTTTTCTTATATTTATCTTAATAGGCTTTACGATCATTTCGACGAACGCGGTTTTCGGTTGGTCCGAAATCCCCGTAAGGAGAATGTAAGCTGTCATGACTATTCTACAAAATATTTTATTTGATATTGAGTCGTTAGATGTATAGATTTGAAGTAGGCTTTAGAAGGAACTGGAAACCCAATACTAAAGCGGAAAAAAAGGGATAAACCTCTACTCCCGCTCAAAAGACTGTAGAGGAGTATGACCATGTCTGATAGGTGTACCTATCTACTCCTATTGAGAAAACAAAAGCTAATTCAATATTAATTAAAAGTTCAGAGTTTTACAGTATTTACATTATTCGGACTATTGTCCTCATCTTTGTCGCCATTTTTATCACGACGTTTCGGCCGTTGTACGCTCCGGCCTTCTTCAGGTGGTTGGAATTTCGAACTGAACCCTTTATTTCGATCCCTGGGGTAGACTGTTCTAGTTCCACGTGCCATGTTTTGATGGATGTCAGTTATCAGTTATCTCCTGCTAATTTTCCATATAATATCAGGACAACCTTCAAAAGCTTGACAATACTTCGCAGATATCTCTCTCGAGTGAGACCCCCCACAGAAGAGAACATGACTAAAGACTGTGTGTACGCTATCCCGTGCAGCTGCACAAAGGAATATAAAGGAGAGACAAGCCGCCTCCTCAAGGTAAGGCTTCAAGAACACCAGAAAGCTGTAACGCGAGGGGAAGTAGAAAAATCAGGCGTGGCTGACCACATATGGAGAGAGAAGGGAGATCACCGTCCCCTTTGGGATCATGTTGAGATCATAGACGGGGAACACCACTGGAAAATTCGTAAACTTAAGGAATCAGCACATATGCTGAGCCGACCAAGCATAGAAATAAATACAATATGGGAACCAGTAATAAGGAGTGCCAGCGAAAAGCAATGATAACAAAGTTGCAATATGAGCTCTGGTAAAACATGCAATGATAACAGCAATGATAACAGCAATGATAACAGCAAAATTGCAATATGAGCACTGGTAAAAATGGTTGCTGAAAACATTAGGTTTATAATACCCAGAAATTCATACCCAGATGTCCACTAGGATAAAGGCCTTGGTTAGATCTAGCGACAGACCCAAAGAGTGTGAGTTCAAGTTTCAGAGGGAAAATTAGCAGGAGATAACTGATAACTGACATCCATCAAACACGGCACGTGGAACTAGAACAGTCTACCCCAGTGATTGAAATAAATGGTTCAGTTCGAAATTCCAACCACCTGAAGAAGGCCGGAGCGTACAACGACAGAAACATTTGGCGACAAAGATGAGGACAATAGTCCGAATAATGTAAATACTGTAAATAATAGCTCATCTCAGAAATATAGACAGACTCTTCAGAGTTTTAGTTGGAAATTTTACAAGTATAGAGTTGAAGTAGACTTTTTAGAAGGAATCGGGAATTTAAACAGGAAACAAGAAGGCGATCATCTGATAAAATACCAAAGATGAATTCCAGAGATGACAATGGCCTAAACGTTGTGATAATAACAACAAAGATGAGGACAGTAATCCGAATGTACATAGAGTAAATAATGACAATTCTTCAATACCCAGAAATTCAGACAGAGGGTGATAAAAAACACCAAAGATGAAGGCTGAAGATCATATCAGCCGAAACATGTTGATAACAACAACAAAGATGAGGACAAAAATCCGAATGTAGATAGTGTAAATAATGATAATTCCTCATCCCAGGAATTAAGACAGACACGGATCAGGTGATAAAAACACCAAAGATGAAGGCCGGAGAGAAAATCAAGGTTCGGAATTGCCCTTACGTTACCCGGATCCACATACACCTGATGAAGGCCAGAGAGTCCAACGGCCGAAACGTTGTGATAACAACAACAAAGATGAGGACAATAATCTGAATGTAAATAGTGTAAATAATGATAATTCCTCATCCCAGAAATTCAAACAGAAGCAGCTGAGGTGATAAAATCACCAAAGTTGAAGGCCGGAGAGCATAAAGAAACCTTGTGATACCAACAACAACGATCAGGACGATAGTCCTAAAAGTAAACAGTGTAAATAATGATAAATCCTCATCTCAGAAATTCAGCAGAAGGCAATCATCTGATAAAATACCAAATATGAAGGCCGGAGTTCACAATGGCCGAAACGTTGTGATAACTACAACAAAGATGAGGATAATAATCCGAATGTAAATAGTGTATATAATGATAATTCCTCATCCCAGATATTAAGACAGAAGCAGATCAGGTGATAAAAACACCAAGGATGTAGGGCAGAGAGCACAACGGCCAAAACATTGTGATAAAACAACAAATATGAGGACAATAATCCAAATGAAATAGTGTATATAATGATAATTACTCATCCCAGGTATTAAGACAGAAGCGGGTCAGGTGATAAAAACACCAAAGATAAAGTCCGAAGTGCAAATCAAGGTTCATTTATATAAACTGGTGCTCAAGTTTCTTCCTTGCTGTCATCTAGATATGGTTTCAAATTATTCGGTGCTTGGGTCTTCATCAGATATATAAGATTTCGTGAATAGATCAAAGGAGCCAGGGGTTGGGAGACAGTTTCAGATGTATGAGTAGAGGAAATTACTTTTGGGTTAGGCTGACGGTCAAATCACACTGAAGTTAAGCAGTGTCAAGCGTTTTGTTTGTGAACACCTCCTACGATCCAATAAATATGTTGCTGCTTAAAAAATCAATCTCTTGGTATGGGCAGATGTTACTGACATACCAAAACAGCGGGAGTACTATTAGGTTGGTGCAAAAATAATGTCGGTTTTTGACGTTGAAAATACGTCTAAGACTGACATTATTTTTGCACCAACCTAATACATACTATTTAAAATAACTATAGCGAACTATTGTCCTCATCTTTGTTGTTCTTATCACAATGTTTCGGATATATGTCGATCTGGTTAGCCTTGAGTGGATTCCGCCCTGAACACTTTATTTAATCTACATAGGTAGTCTGTTCTCGCTCCACTATCCATGTCTGAGGATATCACGTCTTATGTTTATTTGGTACTGTTCAGTTGTTTTTCGACTTCTTTCCACTGCCTCCAAGTACATACTGCCGTGCCCAGCGATTGAACACACTGTTACCATATCAGCAAATATAGGTAGCCACGCTTTAATCCTCGTGTTTATTGTCCTGTAGAACTAAAAAATATCGCTAGTCATAGGGTTCAGTTAAGAATAGTCGTTCCGTTACCCGGATTGACATACACCTGATGATGGCCGGAGGGTACGACTGAAACGTTGTCATAATAACAACAAAGATGAGGACAGTAATCCGAGCGTAAATACTGATAACAATGATAAACCCTCCACCTAGAGATTCAGACAGAAGGCGATAATGTAATAAAAACAGCAAAGAAGAAGGCCGAGAACAATAACGGCCGAAACGTTATTAAAACAATAGCAAAGATGATGACAATAGTCTCAAATATAAATAGTGTAATTAATGATAAATCCTCATCCCAGAAATTCAGCAGAAGGTGATCATCTCATAAAACACAAAGATGACGGTCGGAGAGCACTACGGTCGAAACGTTGTAATAACAATAACAAAGATGCTGACAATAATCCGAACGTAAATAATGTAAATAATGATAATCCATCCACCCAGAAATTCAAAAGAAAGGCGATCATGTGATAAAAACACAAAAGATGAAGGCCGAAGAGTATAACGGGCGAAACGTTGTTACAACAACAAGAAAGATGGGGACAATTGTCCGAATAGTAAATAGTGTAAACCATGTTAATTCCACATCCCAGACAGACAGAAGGGGGTCATTTGATAAAAACACCAAATTGAAGGCCAGAGAGTACATCGGTCGAAACGTTGTGATAACAACAAAGATGGGGACAATAATCCGAATGTAAATAGTATAAATAATGATAATTCCTCATCCCAGAAATCCAGACAGAAGGCGATCATGTGATAAAAGCACCTAAGGTGACGGCCGGAGAACACTACGACCGAAACGTTGTTATAAGAACAAAGACAATAATCTGCATTTAGATGGTTTAAATAATGATAAATCGTCATCCCAGAAATTCAGGCGGAAAATTTCTATTCCATTCGGGCATTCTTTCATGGATTCGTCTGATTGCATGGTTGCCAGAACGAAAGCCAAATTGCGTCGTTAGAATTTGACTTTCATGGAATGATAATAAGATGGTAGAGTTAAAACCAGAAGCTCCACAGAATCAAAAGTACGTGGCAAAAATGGCAGTGGCCAAATATGTATGCCAAATAGTTTGAGATCGTTGCCTTTTTTTAGTGGATAGGTGGGTAAGCATTTCACTGACAGAAGTCCTTCGTTAAAAATATCGACTCCTAAAAACGTATTTGTGGCCAATTTTTGTGTATGGATCCGAGTCGTGAACGCTAAAAACTAAACAGACTCTCGAAGACACACCCACCAATGTTAAAAGTTCCTTGGACTGCGCAGGAAACGAAAGAACTCATTTCTTCAACGTATTCAATAAGAAAGCATTCTGCACCAACTGAATGTCGACAGAAAAGATTCTTGGGCCACATGCTTCGAAAACAAGAGCTTGAAGATCTTTGTCTGGGATAACGTTTCCGTGGTTCAAAAACAAAACGAAGACAGCTAGGCATCTTTGCCTTTCCCCTCAAACCTAGACAACGGCACGGCCCTGTGGACTTCTCTAATTTCGGACCATTCTTCCATGGGTGTATCACCCACAAACGACGGCAAATCATTTCAGACCAATCAAGGGTATAATGCCGTTAAGACGCAGGAGATTACTTGGAGGAGTAAAGAATGTGCTTTGTGCTTTGTGCTCGAAGAGAAAATAATAGTATAAAAAAGCTGTTGACATTCCGCACTATTTTAAGTAAAATGTTAGAAAGGACCCCTCACCCTCAATCAATACTGGAAAGAGATAAAGCAGCTACTGGACTTGAGCAAACTATTTTGCTGAAATTGTTGATAAGAGAAAGAAATTTATAAATTTCAACCGAAAGCAGAACTAACTGCTCGGTCAAAGAATGCCAAATGTTTCCTTATAGAGAAACGGCAATATATTACTGATATGTCCCGGTAAGAGATATATTGAACGAAGTAGCTAAGTGGCTTTGGCTACTATAACCAAGTAGTATACGGTAGCAGTAATCGACTGGTACGCGTCGTAGTCGCAGGTAAGAAGTGTAGATCAATGGCGTAGTCCAATGGGCGTCGTTATAGACTTAGCTCTCAGACTAAGACTTTTCTGACTCTCCTACATGTCCGTCTGTATTTATGACGGACACCAGCCAATCATATTTCAGTGTGTGGGAACACAGGTTTATGCATATTCCATTATATCAATTACTATTACCATTAGTGAAGAGAAAAGAAAAGAAAAGAAAAGAACAGGCTTCAGAAAGACAGAAGATGGTGAGTGGGATTGCATTTGAACTTAGAAAGATTGTAGTTTGCAGGGAAGCAAGAAATCGGAAAGAGTGTTCCACACCAACCCTAGAAAAGAAACTATTAGAATAGAACTTACAGTTACTTACAGGAAAGCGATGAGACCTAACAGCCAATCTAGCAGTACGCTTAAATTCATGCGAGGTAACAAGCAGGAGAGCTCATTATAACAATTATCCTAAAAAATATTTATAGAAGAGACAAAGTGATGGCACGTCATGGCGGTGGGAAAGTCGAGATGCCAGGCCGGGGCCAGTAACATTGCAGACTTTTCTTTGGAGTTTGTCAAGAACCTCGAGATGAACAGCAGGAGCACTACACCAGATATGGCAGCTAGAAACAATGCATGGACGAATGGTAGATTTATAAATGTGAAAGATGGATTCTGACGAGAGAGATTGTTTTGCACGATAGTTAAATAACTTTCTTAGCAGCACACCTAGCAATTGATTTAACATAACAGCTCCACTGAGTAAACAACGTGAAGCAAACACGTCGCAACGATCTATTTTCTGGAGGTTAGCATCAGCTATGCTGAGGGTTTACTAAATATATGTGGATGGCGTAAGTAGTACCTGCCATAGATATAGAATTTTAGCTAAACACTAAAAGCAAAATAATAAAGACACTGTTATTCAGAAAACTTAAAACGATTACTTGGTTACGTTTTAGGACATCATTTTACTTAAAATTATTGCCATGTCACGCAAACAATAGCCATTGCATTATTTAAACAAATTAGCTGTAAATCATCAACAGTGTCTTTTTATAGCCATCTATCTCTTAAATTATTGCCTAGTAAAATTGCCCTGTCGGCTGGGGTTTCAGAATACACTGACTGTACCTCTTACCCCAATGAGGTATCCTGGGTATAACGATAAACTACATCAGGCAGCAAGGAGGTTTTGAGGAGCGTGGAACCACCTCTTAATTGCTGGTGTTCCTAGGTTCACACCGACCCGTGATGGTAGCACCTCTTAGGGTCCCAGCTAGGGCTATGACCCTAAACTGGGGTCAAAACACTATGAACGTATAAAAATAGTTTTTATTACCAGCAATATATTTTTGGAGAAAAAAATATTACCAGTAATACATTTTTGAAAAAAAATTACCAGCAATAAAAATCTTGACGGCATTAAATAACCCATTGGGGTTGATATAAAATGTAAAACAAAATAAACCAAACCAAACTAAACCAAAGAATACATATTCTATTCATACGAATCTACCCTAAAAATGTTGTCGGCATTAAATAACCCATTGACGTTGATATGCCTTAAAACAAAATAAACCAAACCAATCTAAACCAAAGAATACATATTCTATTCATACGAACCTGTCCTAAAAATCTTGTCGAAATTAAATAAACTTTTGAGGATTATATAATGTAAAATAAAACAAACCAAACCAAATCAAGCCAACTAAAGCTGTTGTTACGATTACATAGGAGGCGCAGTAATCGTTCTTAGTAACCGGTTAATCGATATAAGTGCTTGGCAATTCCTTGTACACAATCAAGAGCAGCTAGGGAGAAGTCGGAAGAAAGTTAATGAAAGCTTTATTTTATACAAAGCAACATACTAACAAAATGTGTTACACACCTTCTCTCACACCCTGAAAAAGGAAAGCTAACGAATATTTCTTATATAATATATTCTTTCTTTACTCTCAAATGCTGTAAGCATGTTGGAATATATATTCTTTTCTTTTTTCTACATGCCCGTGTAGTATTTTCATTTCATAGCCTCGACAGCAAAATTCTTCTCAGTACAAAGTGGCCTTCAGACTGATTCGCTGTTAAAGGTCGCATGGTTGGCCACGTGTCCCATATTCATTGGAAGCTCTGTCGTTATTATAGTGCCACATATGCTAGAAAAAATGTTCGGAACTTCATGCTGCATTAGCCATGAAAGGCTGGTGCAGTAGTTGACTATTCTATTGATACTATACCATTTATACGGACAGCCATATACATACAAATAGACAAGATATGATGATTAAAGTTGGCAAAAGAAAAACACTAACTTGTTTATATGACAGTGTATAAATTTATCATTAAATATATGCGAACTTTTTTATTGTTGTTGTAAAGATATTTGAAAGCTAAATAATAGCGAAAGAAATTGACTATACTGAACAAATAGTAAAAAAGGAAAAAAAATAACACTACGACTCGAAACGCTTTTTTTACAAATTAGAAAATACGTCTTCGTCCATAAAAAATGTTACGTTAACTAAAATCAATAAATAAGAAAAGTATAAAAGAATAAAATTATCGGCAAATGTAATTAAAATGTTCGAATGATATATGATACGGAAAGAAATCGACGATACTGAACCAATAGTCAAATATATAAACAAAACATATATTAAAATGCGAAATGCTTTTCCTACAGTTTAAAAAATTACGTCCTCTTTCATAAAAAGAGAAATGTTAGGCTCCAATATTATAAATAGAGTAGAATTATTCATGCCATTGCCTAAGTAATCTAACAAATAGAGTGCATTAAATGATATTAATATAATAATTCTTAATGATAATAGGCATAAAGTATGATGATGCAATTTTGCACGTACTGCACAGGCTGTGCTGACATCCAAGGTCGTCTGCATGCGAATAGACCGGTTGTCGCTATGTTCCACGGGGCCGTGATTGACGTCAACAAAGAATGGCGACAAATGCTTTTCAAGATGTTTGCTTGGTTGGGAAATAGGAAAAAATACGATTTCTCGACCCATTCTCCTTCAAGAAAATCGTACTATTTTTTAACTGACTTCTCAGTAAGTTCTATCCACGGAAAACAAACCACTACACATTCACGGCTTAGTCGTTTCACTGACTGACGTCCGTTTCATTGGCTGCTCATTATATGGATACTGGCTGGCAAATCCCCACCCCTTTTCGTCCACTTGTGTCCCACCAACCGGTAAAAGGGAACAACCCAAACAACTTTTGCGTGGTCTGTCTTTCAAATGATCTTAATTTTATGGCTATCTAAAAACACTAAGAAAACTTTATGCTTGACGATTCAAAGGTGGACTGGAGACAGGATTCCAGAAAAATCCCGATCATTAAATTTACTCAAAGATGAGACGATGATAAGATTTCTGAGAAACCCTGGCCATTAGAAGGGAAAAAAATTAGATATCGATTTATTTCCTAAGGATGACTGAGAAATCGTTTTACTACAAAAGTAAACTTGCTGAAACACTTTAAAACAATAGATGTATATCTCAACCAATCTTAAGAAAATAAGCAAATATGTATTTTAATAAAGATTACGAAAAAAAATAATAATGTAAGACAAACTACAGTATTATATCTATCTCAGTCTGTTCATATATATATATATATCGGTCTGGTCTGTTCATATCTATCTATCTATCAATCTATCTCCGTCTGGTCTGTTCATATCTATCCATCTATCTATCTCCGTCTGGTCTGTTCATATCTATCTATCTATCTATCTATCTATCTATCTATCTATTTCCGCCTGCTCTGTTCATATCTAGCTAGCTAGCTATCTACGTCTGGTCTGTTCATATATATATATATATATATATATATATATATATATATATATATATATATATATATATCCCCGTCTGTTCATATCTATCTATCTCCGTCTGGTCTGTTCATATCTATCTAGCTATCTATCTATCTCTCTCTCTCTCTCTCTCTCTATATATATATATATCCCCGACTGTTCATATCTATCTATCTATCTATCTATCTATCTAACTATCTATCTAAGTCTGTTCATATCAATCATTTTTCACTCCAAGTAAGGTGAGAATGCCACTAGCACACAGGGGGTTACAGAGAGTGAAAGTGTGAGAAAAAAAACTAGGTATAGTGGGGGAATTGAGGAAAGGATAAAAGATGAACGGGTTTCAAGAAGAGAGAAGATAGCGAATCTATCTAACCAGCTAGCTATGACGACAATTTAGCCATCACATTCTGTATAATAAAAAAAGTAAAACGTAAGACTCTCTTTTTAAAATATGAGGTCGCTTTCTTTATGCATAAAAAATACTATGAAATGTATGACAAAATAAATATAATCGTAATCGTAATATTAGCCGTTTCCTTATAAGGAAACATTTCGCCTTCATTGACCGAACAGCCGATGTTACCCGAGTTACACTTTCCTTCATTCTCTGGAAATTGAGCATTGGCCCTCAGGCGATAAACAACATTTTATATCTCAATTATGTCTCTGTCCTCGGACAGAGCGTAACTCTTTTATGTCCGATATATATATATATATATATATATATATATATATATATATATATATATATATATATAGAGAGAGAGAGAGAGAGAGAGGGAGGCGGGGGGGAACTGAAAATATTGAGAGGTGCCCAGTTCCGGGGGGCAGCTACCCACAGCAGTACCTCCATCATTGCACTAAAGATACCCACGCAACTACTGTAGCAACTTTTACACTCTACACCAGAGCTATTCAAGGTCTGGTACGCGTATGAGTCATCGTCATATTCCACCCCACGGAGACTACCGGATTATCTGACACTTTTTAAAAATATTTCCAATTTAGTTTTAAATGTATTATGGTTACATTTTTCAATTACTCACTCGTATTGAAAGTCATTGCTATACATTTATGTATTATATTAGGTTGGTGCAAAAATAATGACGTCATAATGTCGTTTTTTGACGTATTTTTAACGTCAAGAAACGACATTATTACGTCATTATTTTTGCACCACCTTAATAATATATTATTAATATAGTATTATAATTATTGTTATAGAAATTAGAACAATCTACCCCCGTGGACTAAATAAAGGGCTCGGTTCGAAATATATCCCCTGAACAAGGCCGACGCGTACCACGGTCGAAATGTCGTTAATATGGCAGTAAAGATGATGCCAAGAGTCCGAACGATGTAAATAATGTAAATATAAAGTAACTTGTTTACAAAATCAATATACATTTTTTTAAATGATGTAACATTTATTATTTTTTATTATATATATTATTTTATTATTAATTATTATTATTTTCATTATATTTTCTAGTGTAGATGCATAATACTATCAATTTTCAAATAATACTTTCTCGGATCGTTATTATATAATTAAATGCTACCTGGACCCTAATACACAGGATGACTTGTTACGTCAATAATGGCTGACTTTAGAATGAATAAGACATGACGTCCTCACGGAATAGCCAAGCGGGTTTGGCCAAATTTTTCAAAACTAGAATTTAATTCCTTAAGTTCATAATCTATGAGCTATAAAGAAAAAATACAACGAATGTTAAAATAAGATTATTTTGAATCGTTATTATTTAATTAAATGGCACGAAAATGGTGCCAAATCCTGGCACCTTGGGAAAAATTGTTCTGTCAATCACGATTGGCTTTCGAATGAATAAGACAACACGTTCTCATGTTTAATACAGATAGTTTTAAAATGACGCTGGAAATAGGACGTAGCTAAAAAGAAATAATTGAATTTGGATATCTTCCCTCGCCGGCAACATCGCATATTAAAAATAAAAATAAAAGAACTGCCGATACGCCAAATCACTTCTCTAAAGTATCTAACACCTTACGGAATGATAGGAAGAGACAGGACTTGATTTTCATTAAGTACCATGCTTTAAATAGAAAGAGGTGTAAGACAAGGATGGGTCTTCTCACCGGACTTATTCAACCTGTATACGGCGAGGCGATTCAGAGTGAATTAGAAAATCATACCAGAAATCATTAATTGTGGTCCCAATCTTGAAAAGGTAAAATATCCCTTCAGATTACCTGACATATATATATGAAGAAATATGCTATTAAAGTGACCTATATTTATGGGATAAAGTGCTCAATATCAGAGATAGAGCGTGTGTAAATATAAAAGTGAACATTGAAGTCAACACTTAGAGGTGATAGGCTAAAAGCAATCGTCAGGTCACAGGTTGCGTCTAACATGAAACAGCCTGTCGCCTCTAAGTGTTGACTTCAATGTTCACTTTTATATATATATATATATATATATATATATATATATATATATATATATATAATCTAGTGAGCCAGAACCTACCTACCAATATTTAACCTAACGGATTTTCAGGGTATTACTGGCTTTTTTTTCTTTTGACTAGGCATTTCAGTGCTGATTGATTATTTTCGACCAACACGGATATGTTTATTCTTTTCTTTTTTTACTGATTTTTTTCCCGGAAAGCGGTTTGTTCAAATACAAATTGTATTATCTGGGTTTCTTCACACCGCCTGTGCATAGGTATTAAAGTAACACACACACACACACACATATATATATATATATATATGTGTGTGTGTGTGTTTTTTTATTGATACTTTTATTTTTACAAAACAGCGTTCAATGTTAATTTACAGAGCATAAGGCGGAAACAGCACTACTGCTTTTAGTTTAATGATATAATTAAATTTGAAGTTTTTAGCTTCGGTTTTTGAAACATGGCAATTCCTTTGTAGCGAAGAAACCATATCTAAAATCAGTTAATTTATAATATATATATATATATATATATATATATATATATATATATATATATATACTACGAATGTTAAAATAACATTTTCTCGGATCCTTATTATATAATTAAATGTCAGAAATATGGTGGTACCGGTTTTTGGCACTCTTGAAAGATTTCTTATGTCAATGACGATTGGGAAACGAATGAATAAGGCATCACGTCCTCATGTTTAATACAGATATTCTCAAAATGAACCTAGAATAGGATATATCTAAAATTTTTAAAAAAAACTTCGCTCGCTTGTCAATCGCACATTAAAAAATACTGCCGCTACGCCACATCAGACAGCTTGTGAAGCATTGATCTCTGCTACGTCGCGAAGCTTCCGTTGTTTAGCCGCCGCGTTTGGACAACGAAAATATTTTTTAAGGAAAATGCCAACAAAAAAAAGATATTTGTACATATAATAGGAAAAAAACATTTTGAAATATCTGGGACGCATATTGAGGAAAATCTTGAAACTTAAAGGGCTCTTGACATCATGGAAGACAGACGGAAAGAGAGAGAAGCCTGCCTAACGAGATTATGTAAAGTGTTGGCATGACAGGTGTTGTGGATTCCGGGATGAAATCCGGTCTCCAAATGAATAACAAACGCAGGAATGAAATATAGCAAATAAATGTATTGACGTAATAATACAATTGGTAATACAGTTAATATATCCAGAAATGCGGTTAGTAGAAATAATATATATACAGTCTGGGAAATTCAGTATCGAAGTATGACTTCCTTCTGAGTCTACGTGCTCGCAACTGTGACTCCTGCAAAGCGGTTACCTCTCACTCTTACTCTCTCACTGTCTCACCCTATCCCTCCCGGGTATTCACCGGCAGCAGTACAAGTACACACTGGGCGAGTCCACTTGTATGAAAAAGGGGTGGACCCCTTAACAACAGGGAAGGACAGAGAGAAAATAAGGAAGCAAACATTTCTTAGTTACGAAGTTTTTGAGGACCATGATCACCCACGTCAAGAAAAACACGCTATATAGAAGATGATGGCAGAGGTCCTTTTTTTTCTGTGGTGGCTCCAAATTTATAATATTCCTCTTCTTCTGGGTGCCCTGTCTCTTCATAGCGATCATGATTCTCCAAAATTCCCTGCCCTTTAAAGCTGTCAATAAATTTTGTCTTTTTTTTTATAGACCCTAAACCT
The DNA here is from genome assembly GCA_963932145.1 of Acanthosepion lycidas. NCBI lineage: Eukaryota > Metazoa > Mollusca > Cephalopoda > Sepiida > Sepiidae > Acanthosepion > Acanthosepion lycidas. The sequence goes on along the minus strand of OZ010575.1, from coordinate 11,149,110 downwards.
TGTTTCGCCATGCAGTTACTCAAACTCACTAAGTAGGTTATGTGTTGTTTTTCTCAGTTCCTCTTGCCCTTAATCTGTCCTGTGAATATCAGATGTTCCAATTCTGTCTTATGTGCCCTAGAAAATCCTAGTGTTAATCATAAGTTTTCCTTCTGTTTCCATTTTCTCCATACCTTCGCCGTTACTTATATATTCGTCCCATGGTATCCCAGCATTCTCAAATCTCTTCTTCACCCGTAAGGTGATTGTCCAGCATTCACTACCATACAGGAGGACTGGTATTACGTAATATTAGATAATTTAAAAGAACGAGGTTTAAAACTTTTTTTTTCTGTACGGTTCCAATGTCTATGAGTTAATGTTGTTAACGCTTCTTTATCGAAAATTGAAATACAAGGTTTTGAGTCTTTCTCTATCTAATTATAGACAGATGCAATGACCTTATCTTAATTTGGTGATATTCTCTGCGCAAACTGTCTAATCTAATTGTTTTCTACCGATTCCAGTTGGAAGAAAAACGAGAAAACAGGTTTTATTTACTCTCGACTTATCAACGCTGTAAAAATCGTTGTTTTGTCTGTATGAAGTGGGGTGGGGACACAACACATCTCTCTCTTTCTCTCTCTTTCTCAGATACACTCACATACAAACGGATACACACAATCCTTCACTCTCTCTTTTTTCTGTGTGTGTGCATTGAAGTGTGCCTGCTCTTTACTAATGTTCAACCAATACAATCCCTATGAACCACTCATGGTAGAGTGGATTACTGAATAGGATAGTTGTGTTGCCGATCAGTAAATTTTTATATTGTGAATATGGCCAGGAATGTTGTTGTAGATGTCTCGCAATAGACGAATGGTCAGACATGTTTAGCGTAAGATGTCTTGTTAGTGTAGTTGTCGTATAACCAACTTATATATTTGTTTTTTTGTCGGAGATAGATTCTCCCAAGGAACATTTAAATTGGTATATAATGTTGGTTTTATGTAATACGTCAGATGATGGGGAGGAATTATTACGAATAATTAAGTTAGTTGTGTTGCATTTTTTATAATATGTAATTAATTAGAAATAAGATGATAAACTGGTAAGAATTGCAGTTTATATAAACATGAAAGAAAGATAAACGTTTCCATAGCCTTGAAGAGGTTAAGTTTGTATTGATGGGGAAAGCTTCCTCGCGGGAGTTTGGTCAGCATATAGCGGTTTGTTGGGATTAATCTGTCAGATTGAAGTGCGTATGTGTGTGTGTGTCTAAGACTATGATGTGTTTGCTACGTTGACGATCATGTTTCTCCACAGCTTCTTACACTTTGTTATATATATATATATATATATAGATAGATAGATAGATAGATAGATAGATAGATAGATATATATATAGATACATACATACATACATATTTGTGTATTTAGGCAGCAAATTCTCTTTTAGGCATATCTGAATGAATAAATTACCGACATTATGTCTGCTAATTTTTAACAAAATCCGTTCATACTCACGAATAACCTTCCGTGTATGGATGTTAAAGAATGAGAGAAATGTGCTATAACTGTTTAAATTTCTTTTATTTTCATTTCCCAAGTAATTTCGATCTTCTTCCAAGATCATCTTCAGGGGTGCAAGTAGTACAAAACAAGTATTTATACAAAGCTGTCCGTTGCTATCCATTACCGTCATTTTTTATATGCTTTTAAATGCAAAACCGTTGACAATGTGCTGAGAGTTCATTAGAACGTGAAAAATTATCTATTATGGAATTTTTCCTCTATGTTATAATGTCATGGTCATACGTGCATTAAAGCGTGAAAAGGCAGTTCCTTTATAGGCATCTCAGAACATAACTGCAGTATCCATAGTTAATTCTGTTCAGTAGCAGCTTTAATGTTTTTTAATATAAATTGCTTCTAAGATCTGTAGCTTGAATTTATTATTTTCTTGTTGTAGGATAGTCGTGTTGTCGATTAGTAATCTTTTATATTGTGAATATGGAGAGGAATGTTGTTGTAGATGTTGCAGATGTCTCGCGAATTTTAATGCCGACAACATTTTTAAGGTAGATTCGTATGAATAGAATATGTATTCTTTGGTTTAGATTGGTTTTATTTATTTTGTTTTACGGCATATCAACCTCAATGGATTATTTAATGCCGGCAACATTTTTAGGATAGATCCGTATGAATAGAATATGTATTCTTTGGTTTAGATTGGTTTGGTTTATTTTGTTTTACGGCATATCAACCTCAATTGGTTATTTAATGCCGAAAACATTTTTAGGTTAGATTCGTATGAATAGAATATGTATTCTTTGGTTTAGATTGGTTTGGTTTATTGTTTTACGGTATATCAACCTCAATGAGTTATTTAATGCCGACAACATTTTTAGGATAGATTGGTATGAATAGATTATGTATTCTTTGTTTTAGATTGGTTTGGTTTATTTTGTTTTACGGCACATCAACCTCAAATGGTTAATACCGACAAATTTTTTTATTGCTGGTAATATTTTGTTTTATCAAAAATCTGCTGTAATATTTTTCCTTCAAAATTGTTTTTGCAGGTTTTAATTTTTTTCAAAAAAAGTATTGCTGGTAATAGTTAACTATTTGCCCATAGCTGGGACCCTAACTGGTGCTAGCACCCGGGGTCAGGGTGGAGCTGGGAACCCCAGCAACTAAGAGGTGGTTCCACGCTCCTCAAAACATCCTAATCACTGACCTTGCTGCCGGACGTAGTTTATCATCTACCCAAAAGGCAGGATTTAGTTGAACGTCTTACGCAAGATGCCCACTTCACAGTATGACACTTGATTGTTTGATGGTTGCGTGGCGTTCACTTGGCTGACATCACGCATAGAAACATCCTGAACATGAGGGATACTCGGGGACTTCCAAACAACGACCATGATACCATTGTACAAAGGCAAACGTTTAAGGGACTGTGTGGACATTGTCGTGGTGTAGCTTTACCTTCATCAGGCGGTAAAATCCTAAAAGGAAGTCTCGTCTGAATGCTCACATTGTGAATACGATACTGCTAGACTCTCAATATGCCATCCGGAATTATAAGAGAACGATGATTTACACAGAGAGGCAAATCTAAATATGGTATGAGCAAAAAAAAAAAAAGCCTATTTCTGTTCTTCGTAAATCTTACCAAGTTCTTCGACCCTGCAAATATATAACTTATGCGAAAAACCTTTAGATGCTTAGGTTGTCCTCGCCATTCTGTAGACATCGTCCAGGAATTTCATACTGACATGGCTATGTACAAAATGATGTCAAACAGGGTGAATATGTAGCGCCTACATTTTTTGCTCAAGTCAGGTCACTATGTCGGACGAAACCATTTTTCAATCCAGAATCTTATCTTACATATTTATAAGTCTACCATTCATCCATGCTTAGAATATGGATGCCACATATGGTCTGATGCCGCTGCTATTTACCTAGAGCTCCTTGATAAGATCCAAAGAAGAATCTGCAATATTATTGGTCCTGATCTGGCGGCTCGGTTCCGGTCACTTTCCCATCGTCGTAAGGTTACCTCTCTATGTCTTTCTCTATAAATACTTTCATGGTAATGAGCTCTTCGCTATGCACTAGACTGGCGTCGAGATCTCATCATTTTACAGTTGAGTTGGCTAGATGTAGCAATATAGCCGTAAATTCTATGCTAAAAGATTCTTCCATCGCACTTCTCGCTTGTGGAACTCACGCCTGGGTCCATGATTTCCAACCAACTTTAATCTGCAAAATTTAAATGAATGCAATGTCAATCGCTATCAACTGTCCACCTGATTGCAGATTAAATGCGAGAATACACCGTAGTTTTTTTCATTACTTTTATTTTTTATTATTATTATTATCAAAAACTAATGCAATAGATAGTTGAATTTTTTGTAAATGCGCATGAAACGGGCTGTGTTGATTCAAAAATTAACGTTTTCCAAATGAGGCAACTTAATTTATATTTATATATTTTTTTAAAGAATTAGGAATTGAGTATTTTAAAACTTTGCTGTTATAGACATTTTAAAACAGTGTTGCTCTACTCATAATTAATCTTATTTAGTGTTGGTTGTAATTTTCTTATAGAGGGTTTTTTTTTATTTTGATGGTGGAGTATACTTGTATTGCCAATTAATATTTCTCTAAATCATGAATATGAACAGGGATATTCCTTTAAATGTTGGGCTATGCAACTTGGATCTGTCATGTGATGAACTTGGGTGAGATTGTACTTTGGAAAATAAAATGAATGAGAAAAACTACGGCGCCTTAATGAGTTTAATAACAACATTAAGAAGTTGATCAGTGAACTTGAGAGGATTAAAATGAAAATAAACAGACATAATAAGTCTAGATTATTCAACCAAATAATATATATATATAGTGTATACGGGAAGCATATCATTGTTCAAACATATATTGTTAAATATAACAGACAACCCTGCAACTATGTTGAGCAGACTTCATTTACTGAGTAAGAGCGTGATCAACAATTTCAACAAGGCAAGCACGCTCAAACACTTGGTCACGAGGAGTTGTGACTTCGTGCCGTTACAAGGCTTGGATCAACCCGTGGTATGGTTTTCATGTACTTTCCAAAGGTGCAGTTCCCATCCGTTAACATCAGAAAATCTCCTTCCTAACAAATTGACCACTCATGAGATTCGAACCCGGGTCTTATGTTCAGAATGCTAACGTTCTAACCACTCGGCCACTTATAAATAAAGCGTTATTGCAAGTCATTGTTAAGGAATTTGATTCCTACTAGATACTGCATTGTTATGACCTTGTGCCAGTTTTAACTTATTAGATATCATTCATTGGGATCAACATGATACACGACTTCTTCCTCGTTCTTTTCTTTGTGACGTGGCCATTAAAATTCTTTTCCTAACAGATTGGGTCTCTGGGGAGGGTGGGGGAAGTTAGGTAGAATCATATTACACTAAGAACCACGAAAATACTTTTTTCAAGGTCATTTCTTCCCTAATCCTTCTTTTAACCAAACTCAAAATTCTATTTTCAATTTCGTTGGACTTTTTATGAGTTGATTTTTTTTTTTTTTTGTTTCTTTTCTTTTGTTTGTTTTTTGGGTGGGGGAAATTTTTGTGTTTTAATGTTAAAAAAAATAGATTCGTGATGCGTATCTTCTTCAAATAAATTAGTCAAAAAAAATGTGATAGCCGTAGGACCGGAAGCAGGTTTTGAAACTGTGACTCAATTTAAAAAAAAAAAAAAAAGCCTTATCATAATTTCATCATTTTTTTTTTAGTTTATTATTTTTAGTATTGATGATATTTTAACGCCCTAACCAGCATGATAGAAAATACATTTCATCCCAGAAATCGTGGGAAGCAGTTTGATAACTGAATAATGATGCCGTGAATATAAACAGATATGAATAAATGATTTTTTTTGACAAATGCTCGAAACTGTTCGACCGCTTCTAGATGTGAGAATACGCAGATGCGTCATTACGTTATAGAAATTTTTAGTAAAGAATTGATGACTGAATAACGACGCCAGGAATTTATGTCATTAAATTGTCAAAGACCTGGACAAAAAAATCAACATTTTCCACCAACTGTGCCAAAAAAACAGGTCTCAAGAAAAACCTTTCCGAAAACAGAAACTATGATCTGGAATTGGAACGAAAGCAATAATGGCACCTACCCCGAATCCATCATAAAAATTCAGGTTGTGAAATTAGTAAATACGAAAAGATTCAAATATGGATCAGTTATTAAAAAAAAAAATAGTATCGGGAATAAGGTATTTCAACATGGAATCATTATCATTATCATCATGGTCATCATCATCGTCATCCCCTTTTACTTTAGTAATAATAGTGGGAGGGGGGAGTTCAAATCCAGAATCATACTGAATCTTCTCCACAAAGGTCTATAAACGGCAGCCATCAGCAATTCTGGTACAGTCATACTTGTCCATTGGTATTGCCCAACCAGTATTTGCGTTGATCTCCTCTCCTACGTCCGCCTTCAACGGTGCATTGCACAGGCTGTTGTGCTTTGTAATGTATCCAAACCACGCCATTTTACTCCTTTTGACAGTCGCAAGAATAAGTTCCTGGTGGCGCACAAAACTTTCAACCCTTTTCCACACAAACTCATTGGTTTTATGTTCCCAATGGAACATGCATTTGTTTTCAAAAGCTTGGATCCTTCTCTCTGTATCTGTCAACTGTGGCTACGTTTCATATCCATATAGAAGAATGGAGACTAACAGCGATTTGTCTGTATTTCTTTTGAAAGCTGATTTTGCTTCTCCATATTCTTGCCAAGCTACAGACACCGTCTTTAGACAAGATTGCTCCCAAGAATTTAAAACTAGACACTTCATAAATATCAGAATATTTGATTAATAAATAATTTTAAAAAACACTTTGAATATATCAATATATTACAAATAATTTAGTATAGGAGATGGGGAAAGTGTTCATAGAATAGGCTGTGGTAGGGTTAATTTCACTCAACACCTCAATTTACTACAAGACATCAACCTAAAAACTACAGTCATGTTCTTAAATAGTATTTGTCAGATAAAGATTTTCATATAGAAATCCTAAGGACTGGATTATCCTTAGGCTAGTGTAGGGCCCATCAAGCTTTTAAAAACATAATTATTTTCGTTTTCGTTATAACTTCTAAATAGCTACATAAATTGAAATGATATCAATATGACAAACTCATATTTATTTGCCTTTGTAGGAAGCAAGGCGAGGAAAAGATTGTTTTCATTTGTGTCAGCATGTTTCAAGGAGATAACATCTTTGATTTTCGTTCAGAATGTTTAAATCTTATAAATTTTTATAAAGCAGTGATCTTAATTTTCTAGATGTTATAACTTGTAAATAGATTCATAAATTGAAATGATATTGGCTTGGTGCATAATTATCAGGCGTTTTTCTAGGCAAGTAATTTGTTAATAAAAATTGCTGTTTTGTCTACTATTTTTAATAAAAATATAATTTTATTTTCAGGTTATAAAAATCATACGCTGTGGAATAATCATTTAAAAATGTTATTGTTGAAATTTTATGTTTCTTTTTTTTTTTTTTTTTATAATTAATATTGTTTAAAAACGCCTGATAATTATGCACCAACCCAATCTCGATATGACAAACTATTAGGTTGGTGCAAAAATAATGGCGTTTTTGGACATATTTTTTAACGTCCAAAAACGCCATAATATTTATTTATTTGGCTTTGTAGGAAGCAAAGCAAGGAAAAGAAAGTTTTACTTAGTGTCATTGTGTTTCAAAGAGATATCATTGATTTTATTTCAGAATGTTTAAATCTTACAATTTTTTATAAAGCATTGTGTTATAGTCATATGCCAATCTCAACCATATAAATAAGAGTCGATACAGCTGGAGACTAAACTAATCCTGACAATAAACACAGTGATCTTAATTTTCTAGATGTTATAACTTCTAAATAATTTCATCAACTGAAATGATATTAGTATGACGAACTCATTTATTTGACTTTACAGGAAGCGAAGCATGGAAAAGAATGTTTTAGTTTGTGTCATTTTGTTTCAAGTAGATAAGATTTTTGATTTTAGTTCAGGGTGTTTAAATATTAAAAATATTTGCAACACAGTTCTAATCAACGTAAGAAAATCAATTCAATTGTTTTAATTAAAAAACGAATAAAATTGATGGACAAAACAAGAAAAACACCGGAAATAGATAATCAGAGGGGGAAAAAAAACTTTTAACATTTTGCATCGAATTCAGGTCTCGAAAATTGATTAAAATTGTTGATGAAATCGAGAAGACTTACACTAAGCCGGCAAAAGGAGAGTCTCGTTCGTCTCCTTCTTTTTTGTGTGTTTCTTTGATTTTAGTTCAGAATGTTTAAATCTTAGAAATTTATATAAAGCAGTGATTTCAATTTTCCAGATGTTATAACTTCTAAATAGTTTCATCAACTGAAATGATATTAATATGACAAACTCATATTTATTTGGCTTTGTAGGAAGCAAAGAAAGGAAAAGAATGTTTTAGTTTGTGTCATTGTGTTTCAAGGAAATAACATCTTTGATTTTAGTTCAGAATGTTTAAATCTGACAATTTTTTATAAAGCAATGATTTTAATTTTCCAGGTGTTATAACTTCTAAATAGTTTCATCAACTGAAATGATATTAATATGACAAACTCATATTTATTTGACTTTGTAGGAAGCAAAGCAAAGAAAAGAATGTTTTAGTTTGAGTCATTTTGTTTCAAGTAGATAAGATTTTTGATTTTAGTTCAGAATGTTTAAATCTGACAAATTTTTTATAAAGCAGTGATTTTAATTTTCTAGATGTTAGAACTTCTAAATAGTTTCATAAACACAAATGATAAACTCATATTTATTTTGGTTGTTTTGTTGTTATAATGTTGGTTATAAAACATGATTTTTATTACTGTTAATGTTCTAATTTGGTTTGCAATAAATAGCAAAATAGTGGTATTTCTTAAAGAATATTTTTTATTGATAGACAGAAGATAGGTATTTTAGTTTATTTAAAGAATTTGCACAGAGTTTACTCGGAATGACGTAAATGTTGCTAAAATATATGACTAGTAAAAAAATGATCATGTTGAGTGTGGGCAGGTTAGTTTATTGCCCAGTTCGTGGGGCGTCCCCAAAAGGGGAAATGCCGAGGGAGCTTGAGTAATTTTCCATGGTATGGCCGTTAAACCCGCTTAACACTTCGACTTTGTGTTGCATCCACTTGTGACGTGGGCCCTCTGGTATATAACACAAATCCTAACCTTGAAGAATAAACTTCAAAGGGAATAATAATTTAGTTAATAATAGTTTACAACAAAGTGATCTTAATTTTCTAGATGTTATATAACTTCTAAATAGCTACCTAATTTGAAATGATATCAATATGACAAACTCATATTTATTTGACTTTACAGGAAGCAAATCAGGGGAAAGAATGTTTTACTTTCTGTCATTGTGTTTCAAGGAGATAACATCTTTGATTTTATTAAGTTGGTGCAAAATTAAAGACGGTTTTTGACGTATTTTTAACGTCACAAACCGTCATTATTTTTGCACCAACCTAACAGTTCAAAATGTTTAAATCTTACAATATTTTTATAAAGCAGTGATTTTTATTTTCCAGATGTCATAACTTCTAAATAATTTCATAAACTGAAATGATATCAATATGAAAAACTCATTAATTTTTGATTGTTTTATTGTTATAATGCCCGTTATAAAAATATGCATTTTTTATTACAGTTGTGTTAAAATATGCGTTAATTTGGTTTGCAATGAAGAGTAAAATAAGGATATTTGTTAAAGAATATTTTACTCGACAAACAAAAAATAGTTATTTTAGCTGATTTTTTAAAAAATGCAATAAGTTAACTTCGAGCTATGTACCGTCCTGGGTATGACGATAAACTACGTCCAACAGCAATGACTCTGATCAGGAGGTTTTGAGGAGCGTGGAACCACCTCTTAATTGCTGGTATTCCCAGGTCCACCTTGACCCGGAGTGGTAGTGCCTGTTAGGGTCTCAGATATGGGCAAATAGTTAACCCCCAAACTGGGGTCAAAGCACGATGAAAGTATAAAAATAGGCTTTAATACCAGAAATTCTTTGTAAAAAAAATTATTACAAGCAATACTTTATTACAATTACATTTGAAGAAAAAATATTACCAGCAATACATTTTTAAAACAAAATATTACCAGCAATACATTTTTGAAAAGAATATTGCTAGTAATACATTTTAAAAAGAAAAAAATGTTATCAGCAATACATTTTTTTTTAATTACCAATGATACCTTTCTGAAGAAAAAGTATTACCAGAAATAGATTTTTGAAGGAAAAAATATTACAAAATATTTTGTCGGCATTAAATAACCCATTGAGGTGGATATGCCGTAAAACAAACCAAACCAAACAAAACTATGTAAATGTCGTTAAAATATATCACAAGTAAAAAAAATATCCAAGACGGGTGGGGTTAAAGAGTGTCTCCATCTGAGTTGAGGGGCATAATTTCATTAGCCTAGGAGACCCGAAAAGTTTTAAGCCACCTCTGATTGTCATGCATGGCGCCAAACTCATTTAGAAATATCTAAACAGTCGGCTGTATACAAATGCATTCGCAGATCGATGGTTAAAAATGGCATCGGGCGAGTGAAGGGGTTAGATCCCAGCGAGGGAAATTCTTCTTGGAACCAACTGGACTGGCACTACAGGATCACAAAGAAATGTACCAAATAACAGAAAGCAGATCACTTGAGAACTACCAACATCAGCAACAACTAAAATGAGTAGCACATGTAACTCGAAGAGACAATAAAGACATAATCAAGATGCTGATGTTCCACACTACCTACCCCCCCAAAAAAAACTCCATCAGTACTGGAAAATGCAATACAGTTAATGGACTAAAGAAACCTTTTATCCCGAAAAATATTTTAATAAAAAGGTTTTCAATCGCCTGCTGCACTGATTGCTCCTTCAATAAATTTCGAATGTTTCCTTATAAGGAAACGGATAATATTACCATATATATATATATATATATATATATATATATATATTTCTGAGATATTATGTACATTATTTACATTATTCGGACTATTGTCCTCATCTTTGTCGCCATATTTATTACAAAGTTTCGGCCGTTGTACGCTCCGACCTTCTTCACGTGGTTGGACTGTTTAACTGAACCCTTTATTTCGCTAACTGGGGTAAACTGTTCTAGTTCTACGGTCCATGTTTAATGGAGGTCAGTTATCTCCTGTTCTTGAGGACACATGGCACAGTGGATAAAGGCGTTGGTTAGATCCAGTGACAGACCCAAAGAGTGTGAGTTCAATACCCGGTTAAGGCAGTGGAGAACTTTCAGATGGAAATTAACAGGAGATAACTGATAAGTGACATCCATTAAACATGGCACGTGGAACTAGAACAGTTTACCCCAGTGAGCGAAATAAAGGGTTCAGTTCGACATTCCAAGCACCTGAAGAAGGCCGGAGCGTACAACGGCCGATACTTTCCCTGACGATCTGTTTAGGTGAAACCTAGGTAGGTTTGTCTGGCTCACTAGGTGTATATATATATATAATTCTTTTTCTCAAAACTTTCCAAATGGTGTTACAGCATAATTGTCTACCTCACAAAATATCTAATATCTAAAAAAAATACAAAACTAATTGTTTCTTTTTCCCATGTTTTTGATTTTGACGCCATTTACCGTAAGAATCACTGAAAAAGCCTTTGAGCTATTCAACTAAACAGCGAACAGGTTAAATTGGTTTTGTGTCAGCCCCGCTATATTTTCCTAGTTGGGAAATGGTGAGAGGAATGTATATGGGCAATGGTGAGAGGAAAAAGACCATTCAAGCCTTCAGTAATGTTACCAATATTCATACTCTGGCTTTCGTGTTCAAAGTCTATTCAAGAACCATCAAGAGAATGTTGAATAAGTTCAAAAAAGAGGGAACGGTAGAGAGGAAAACTGAATCAGGAGGTCACAACAGCCAAGACGGATCATGAGTTCAACATAGTACTAAAGAGATCCAACTAAATTCATAAGACTTTTGGCATGTGAGAGAGGAGTTTCATCTATGACAGTCCAAAGATCAGTGAAAAAAGTCTTGCAATTGAACGTGAAGCAGTTAGAGAGTGCGAAGATCATCTTATATATATATATATATTATGAAATGGACAAAGTCCGACAATTATTTTAAGACATTTTTATGTTTATACATTCTTTTTATAGATACGAATATTTAAGTAAATGCTCTGTTTTATAATAAAAACCGGCCTGAATGTCCGAAAACATTTTCATAGAAAATATTCATCCTCCGACAGGAATCGAACCTGTATCCTATGCAGACCGTCATATAGCCTTAACCGATCGAGCCACGGAGGATCGTTCGATCAGCAACGTCGATGTTACTGCTTTTAAAATATTAAAACATTAAAATTTTGAAACACACTGGGTTGTATATTAATATTTTTTCAATTAGGCTGCTCCACTAATTTCAACCAGCATGGCCATCATCAGAAGAAAATAATCCTTGCTTATTAGTAGCAATGAACTACAGAAATGAATGACTGTTTCTGAAGAAAGTGAACTTTATCTGTAGTTTTCATTTGTTTTTTATCGTTAATTTTGGTCAGTCTTTGTGCTGGTGAAACGGCCTCTTTCAGATTGATATATATATATAATTCCTGATGATTCAGATTTTGAAAATAAAATCTCAATACAATGTAAAACAAGGAAAATGTACAGCAAGTGAAGACATAAAAATTCAGAAAACAACACACACACACACAGATATATATATATATATATATATATATATATATATATATATATATATATATATATATATATGTCTGTTATTTATTCAATCAGACATATATATATATATATATATATATATATATATATATATATATATCTGATTGAATAAATAACAAACATTATATCTGTTTATTTTGATCATAATCCTTTCATATTTACAAATATTTTTCCATATATTACTTGGGAAATAAAAGGGATTCTCACTGTTATAGTGTATTTCTTGCTTCATGTATACGTCATTTGCAGTTGACGTGTATAATAGTGATGAATTATTGCGAAACGTCGCAAGCCTCTCGGAGCTAAATCGCTATTTCTATGGAAAATGTTCAGACTTTCAGTGTTCTTTAGTTCCTGCAGTTCTAACCCTCCCGACTAAGAAACACCCTACCTCAGCCATTGTATTGAACCACCCTAATTCCCTTCGTATTCCATTAGTCAGATTTAAGTTCCACTCGAGATAGTTCCTCCCAAAAATCGCTGCTTTGTGGAACCGACTCGCCAAAGAATGTTTCCTCGATCATTACAATCTCAAACTGTTCAAGTCTAGGGTTAACCGTTTTCCTCCACATATCCATATAAACTATGCCTCTTACTCTGTAGACCTCTACCTCGAGTGGCTCCTGGGACTTTGTAAAAAAATCCCGTGAAATATCGGTTTCGTAGTTTGTTTTGTTTTACGGCATATCAACCTCAATCGGTTATTTAATGCCGACAATATTTTTATTGCTGGTAATATTTTTTTCAAAAATGTATTGCTAGTAATAATTTTTCTTCAAAAATTTATTGCTATTAATAATTTTTACGAAGTATTTCTGGTATTAAATCCTATTTTTACACCTTCATTTTCAACCCAGTTTGGGGTTTAACTACTTACCCATAGCTGGGACCCTAACAGGTGCTACCACCTCGAGACAGGGTAGAACTGGGAACACCAGCATTTAAGAGATGGTTCCACGCTCCTCAAAACCTCCTGATCAGAGGCCTTACTGTTGGACGTAGTTTATCATCTTACCCAGGACGGTCGAGTGTTTGCGTTATAAACTAATTAGCATTAAGTACTATTTCCAAACAAGTGTCGATATATAGTAGTATACATTTTGAACTGTTTTGACCTACTTTTATGATGTTTTGTTTTGGGGTGTTGCTTAAATTAGTTTTTGTTGTACAGAATCATACCAGAACAAAAGTGGTAGCCAAAAGAAACCATACTGATCATTTTTATTTTCATTTATTTACAGTAATTTTTTTCATAAAACTGGCCAGCACAGCCAGGCTACAATGCTATGCCAATGTCTCGGTGAAATACGTTTTAATGCCGTGAATAACTGTACTAGAATTGTTAGATACGAAATTTAAAAAGAAAAAATTCTAAATATTTTGTAAAACTACTGAAATAATTTTTTTTCTTATATTTTTACAGGTGTCGAATTACGTTGTATGTTCGAAATAGAAGATGTCGCTGCAGATGAAGCATCCAGAGCGGTTGGCCCATCAGCAATAAATTTTCTCCCCTCTGTCTCTCTGTCTCTGTCTCTCTCTCTCTCTCTCTCTCTCTCTCTCTCTATATATATATATATATATATATATATATATATATATATATATATATATATATATCACTCACTCACTCACTATCTCTCTCTCTCTCTCTAATGGAACGACCGCCCGCAATGGAGAGAATGTACGAAAAGATGGAACGGAGACCATATACAAAACTAGGAACGCGCAGAGCAAGCGAAACGAAATCATTTGAAAAGCAGACGAAAACGACTGACACTAAAGTAGAGCAAATTAAAGAAATAATAATTATATATTAAAAAAGAACAAAAGAAACACGTTTTGAATCTTTCAAATAACAAAACAAAACGGAAGCCCTGAAGGCAGGTAACTAACACCTTTTAAAAGAAGAATCTACAAGATTGGAAACTGCACAATAGCGTATATGTCGACGTGGAAATTGGTTTTAGTACAAATTGGAAAGCAAGTATATAATAAAAAAAATATTGTTTCTATTTCTTAAATCTAAGAACAGCGATATGCAATGAACAGCAAATTTAAGTGTTCAAGAATAAACTAAAAACAAATGTGTTTGGGTTTTTCAGCTTCTAAATTCAGTTTCTCTAGCTCGCCAAATACAACAAAAGTATTTTTCCAAACTGCTAAATTTGTGAATGTCTTCCACGCACAACTCGCGTAAATGGACGGAATTATTATTTTATACGATACAAACTTATTTATTCTATTTTAATTTCTTTTTAATCCAATGATAAAGAAAAGAAATATGTCTTTTACCTAAGTAATTCAAATTGCTCCTATTCGACTAGATTGGCTATTTTCTGTAGATGACGCAATTTATTCACGTTATAAAAACATATCTGTTCTACCAACTTTAAACAAACGGTGAATATTTCATAAAGAAAATTATTACATTTTTATTCGGATGAGTAAATAAATCACTTATCCCAACGTTCGGAATTTTGTTATAAAAACGATAAAACCAGAAACACAAAACGAACATTTACTGAAAAGAATAAAATAAAAAAAAAACAACACTTAGGTCAATATTCTTTTGCTTGTAGTAAAAAGCCACAGTAAGAAAAACAGCAAGCAAAAACTGGTACTCGCAAATAAGTCGGCCAATCACTATGTATTAAAGTGAAATAAAAACCACACATTGCATTTTAACAAATGGAGAAAGCAGACAACATCGCGTCCATGTAATACCCAAAAATCGACGACGTCTAGAACATTTTTCATTAATAAATATATATATATATATATATAATAGTAACTGTGAATATAAATATCGCAATACAGGAAGTTTTAAACATTTATTTTATTTTATTCATGGATTCTCCATAAAAAAAGGAGAACGAACGTAAAAGTAATTTCGACTAGCTAATACCTTGGTCGTGCTTGCACAGAAATAGATAAACTTATCGTTTATTGTGAAAAAACTCGAGAAAGTGAAGCAATGAACCTATTCTCTTCATCATCACTTCATCAATTTTTCGAATCGATAAAAATACTAAAATATAACGATATTTTTTTCCTTTTTTCTCTCTTACGATCGGTGTTTTGGAAAAGAAGACTTTATAAAGCTATTGAAAAAATAACTAAACGTTAAAATCAACGAATAACTACCATATCTTCTAGCGGAAGTAATTTAATATACTTAGACATGCACTGATGCACACACAGACATACACATATATATAAGGGAAGAAAGGAAGTCTTTTATCAACAAAAAGATCAAATTATCCATGATTATATGACTATATAGAGTTAATGAATGGTAGAATAAATGAATGGTTTCTAATATATCCATTGAAACTTAATCAAATGTTAGTAAATAAGAATATTATTAATGTGCACGTAAATATGCGAGAAGTGTTTGAGGCTTTGTTTAGACCAAGATGGCGGAAGTGAAGAATTAGTTAGCGATGCATTAAGTCAAAGACTGCGTTTCCTCTTTACTGGATCGCTGCCTACTATCATTTCAATATTTGGGCTATCTAATGGCGAATATTTTCTTTATATATTTCTTTATATATTTTATTTGAATTATTTTTTTGGCGGGGAAAATATAAGATAGTTTTTAAGAATAACTAAAATCGTATATAATATTACTAGATTTGCTGTGAAGAAGAAGAAGAAGAAGAAGAAGAAGAAGAAGAAGAAGAAGAAGAAGAAGAAGGAGCCGTTTTACTAAAAATGACGTAACTAAAAATAAGAAATAAAAAATGCGACTGTTGATTTTTTTCTGAAACAAAAACAATGAAAAACAAATATGGCGCTCATGATCGATTTGCGAGATTCCTGCCATAAAAGTGGAAATATTTAGGTTAGAGCAGAAAACGAAACATTGAAGCATGTTTACTTTTTTTTCCATTTCTTTTACGAAAAGAGATTGTGTTTACGTAGTGAGACATCATTTTACATGTGGCTTGAATCTTGCAAACTCGACAATGAGGGCAAAATCGAAAAGTTGATTATAACACAGGAACATAATCTTTAAGAATTTTTACAGAGATTACGCATATATACACACACACTACATATATATATACATATATATATATATATACTTATATTATATATATATATATATATATATATATATATACTTATATTATATATATATATATATATATATATATATATATATATATATATATATGAAAATTTGCTCAATAGCTGAACTCGGAAGTATGTAATTAATAATAAATATATTATTAAGATCAGTTTAACTGTCAAACTTAAATAATCTGATTATAAAAGTTATAAAAAGAGAGATTTATTTAACAAATGTGGATAGTATCCTAGAATGAACATTTATTTTGCGATACGTGTTTTGTTCATGACTAAAAAACAACCTTTCAAGAAAATGATTTATTTTGGATAAAATCTTATCGCTTCTCGATCATTAAATGTATGAAGGTTTAAAGACACCAAGGAGAATTTTTGTAAAAAGGCGGGGAAGAAAATGGAGGGCAAAGAAAAAATACAAAGAGACTGACAGAGTCAGACGATAATACAAAATAAACAAGAAAGAAAAAAGGTAAAATGGCGGATAAATAGAAAGAAAAAGTTTCAAACTGAAAGATTCGTATTGAATAAATGCATGCGTGAAAGAAATAATGGTTGAAAAGGAGCATTAATTTTTTTTTTTTTAATTGAAAACAAAGAGGAAGAAAACTTTAAAATAAAGAAGAACAAAAATAAGACAAAGAAAGAAAAGAAGAAAGAAAAAATAAAAGAACGAAAGAAAGAAATGTAAAATCAAAGAAAGTGAAAAAGAAGAAAAATAAAACAAGAAAGAAGTAGAGTTTAATAGAGAGAGGCAAGAAAAATAAAGAGAAATAAAGGAAAAAAAAGAAGGAGTGAAAGAAAGAAAGAAAGAAAGAAAGAAAGAAAGAAAGAAAGAAAGAAAGAAAAATACGAAACAAAGAAAAAAATAAGGAAGACAAAAAGTAAGTGAGGAGAAAGAAATAGAGAGAAAGAAAGAATGAGAAAGAAAGAAAACAAGAAATAACATAAAGAAAAAAAAGACAAGCAAGCAAACAAAAAAATACGAAACAAAGAAAAAATAAGAAGGAGGCAAAAATTAAGCGGGAAGAAAGAAAAAGATTCATAAGAAACTGAAAAAAATAAAAGCGAAGAAAAAAGATTGAAAGAAAAATGTAAAGAAAGAAAAGAAAAATACTAAGAAAAACTGAAAAGAGAGAAAGAGAGGGAAAGAAAGAAAGAAAGAAAGAAAGAATGAAAGAATGAAAGAAAGAAAGAAAGTACGAAGGAAATCAAATTAGAAAGAAAAACGAAAATAGCAAACATTTTTAAGAAAAAAAATACATCAAAGAATTTTAAAAAGAAACTGAAAGAAAGACAAAAAGTGAAAAGAAAAATGCAAAAAATAAAAATATTTTAAAGTAAATAAACAAATTTAATTAATTTTTAAAAAAAATTAAAATTTACCTCTAAATCAACATTTACTTTAAGAAAAAAAAATTACATACGCAATAAACTAATAAAGTTGAAATTGACTTTCCCAAGATGGCACTGATGCCATACACTTTAAATATCAACTTTACCAATTCCAACTATACAGACGACAATTTCACAATGTTGGAAAACACAACCGACTACTCACTTAGCCATGGATACACAGAACACGTAACATTCGATTTGTGGCATTTCATTTACGAAAATGACACGTCATACAATGACTCTTTTGTGGAAACGGACCCTGTATATCCTGGGGCCGGCTTTCCAAGCGGCTACAGTTGGCCCACTGTCATCATTTCGACATGCTTCATTGTCATACTGGTCATTCTCGTCGGACTTGGGAATGGTCTCGTCTGCATAGCCATCTACACGGACAAGAACCTTAAAATTACCCAGAATGCTTTTATTGCTTCACTGGCGGTGGCCGACATGCTACTTGGCTTAGTGGTAATGCCGTTTTCGTGGTGTAACGAAATGATGGGATACTGGTATTTCGGTAATGTGTGGTGCGACCTCTGGTTGTCAATTGATGTACTGTTGTGTACGGCATCCATTTTGAACCTCGTTCTGATCAGTCTAGACAGATATTGGTCCATCACCCGGGCCCTTCATTACCCCCAGCAGAGAACACCAAAACGAGCAGCGATCATGATCGCTATTGTGTGGATTCTTTCTGGTATCATCTGCCTTCCGCCTTTGATCGGCTGGAAACAGCCACGACAAGAAACGGACACCAAATACCCGATCTGTTTTCTAAGCGAAGACATTGGTTATGTCCTCTATTCTTCCTGTGGCTCTTTCTACATCCCAATGGTGATTATGGTAATCGTCTATTTCCGTATATATCTCGCCGCTCGCAAGAGGGCGCGTGGGTCGCTCGCCAACAAACCGAAAGTAGTCTGTCCGGACAACATCAGAGACAAAAGTACGTCATCAACAACCACGAGTTTCACAACACCTCCAAAAAACAACAATCAAAAAAGCATGAACGTCACGGCTACAAACGCTGCAAATGTGACACCGAACGCCAACGTTGGAGGAAGAGGCGGCAAAGGTGGAGGCAGAGGCGGAGGCGCGGCTGACGATGACAAAGAATCGTCGTTTTCCGACGAAGATGCTGTGCCAGTGACCCACGACAACAGTTTAAAAGTTCCTAGTCGCGATCGAACCCATCAACAGTTCCTTCAAACGGAGGACGAACAACGGAAATTATTGCCGACTGACTCGGATTCCATGTCTGTCGATAATCGGCTGCGAATTGCAACTAGTGATAGCGAGGTGGGCGAGATCCGGTCCCCGAATCAGCGCTTAGTTCTGGTCACCGACACCGAGTCGTCGATGGAGTCTCCAAAGAGACAGCGACACCAGGGGGACGTCTCGACTGAACTGGAGACAGTAGAAGAAAACGTGAAGCCACTTCTAGCCGGGGATACGGATTCAACATGCTTCGACTCGCCTTACTTGTCTCCTGAGACCCAAATGACGGACACAGGCACAGCGACAGAGGTGAAAACCCCGAGTTTAAGCCGCAGGGAGTCGAACCACATTAACCAACAATCCCCGCAACAAAACCAAATAAACTCGCAACACAGTCAAACCAACCAGACCGCACACGGTGAAGACAACCATACTACACAATACGCCGGCCCAACGCCGAACATCATTACATCGCCGTCTGCCAAGGAGAAAGACGGGAACAATAAAAAGCACAAGGAAAAATCGAAAAGCAAAAAGAAGAAGGAACACATCCCAATGATAAACTTTAAAAAATGTCATAAAAAGACGGACACAGAAAAAAATCGCAAAGAGCAGACTTGGAAGGCGCCATCGGCTCGTGATGCCGAAAAGCAGAAACGACGAATAGCAAAAGCGCGGGAACGCCGCGCTACAATAGTTTTGGGAATAGTTATGGCCGCTTTTATTTTGTGTTGGTGTCCGTTTTTCACGCTCTATGTCGTTTCTGCATTTTGTGAAAACTGCATACCGGAAACGGTATTTGATATTTTTTTCTGGATTGGTTATTGTAACTCGGCACTTAATCCAGTCATTTATACAGTGTTCAACCGAGACTTTAAACATGCATTTATCAAAATTCTTTTTGGCAGTAAATACGTAAGAAGACATTAAACGCTTACACACATATACACACACACACACATGCACACACACACACGCACACAAACATACACACACATATGTACACACACACACCTGCATCCGTTCGAGCCTGCTTCGTGGGTGAGTTTTGTTTTTACAGCCTGTGCCGATGCTCTGCGCCCAAACCCAGTACGAATGCTCAATTTTAAAGGCAGAAAGGTACTTCCACTTTTGTAAAAATTGGCGCAACGCAATCTCCCCGTCCCCCGTCTGCTTCCTTATGACCTTGTGTCAGAATAAAGTAAACGTAGTCGATATACGCATGCGGGCGCGCGCGCACACATTCACGAGTGATCTCACGAACAAAAATATACACATCCTTGACGGGTTTTTTTTTCTATTTATATGTATTAACCAGTGCGTGCCACGGTGGAGACATCGTTAGCGTTTTCTTCCATTCATAACGACTCTTACTGCTAAACTTTTATATCTGTAGGCACGTTCTCAATAAACCTCTCCGTAAGACTGGGGCGAAATGGTCTTCTGGAAATCATTGTTACGTACTTGTTACTTACATAACTTACGAATAGTTCACATTGTCCTATGCTTTTGTTAATGGTATTCACACACACACACAGATTTTCTCTTCTCAAATAAATATATACGAGTAATCTATTTTAACGTTACATTTAAGCAAAATCCAAAAAGTAGCTCACTTATGGAAACATTCACATATGTAAACCTAAACAGTATTTCGAGCACAGAAGTAGATTTAGTAGTGTGCAACGCCGTAGAGCTATCATTAACAGTTTACACTCCCACTTCCATCTCCAGTAAATGTTTCACTATTCCGGCCTTGTGCCAAGCTAAGATTGATAAAAAAAAATGTCGGTCGAGTACCGGAGCGAGTCTGGCACATGATAGGCGGCACGGTGAGTTTGATTTTAACAAACTTCTTTTTATGTGCCGTGTCCCTTCAAGACGTAGGCAATCATGGCTCTCCACTTCTCCCTATCCCTTGAAGTTCTGAATAAGTTTTGTCCCTTTGGTACTTCTCCCATGCCAAGCTCTGTCATCCATTTGCTTAAGCTCGTTAGGTAGGCGTTGATTTCCCTTTCCTTCTATTCGACTTGTGAGTGTCAGATTCTCCAGGCCCTCCTTTCTCATTACGTGTCCCAGAAATTTCAGCTGCCTCTTCATGGTGTTAAGTATAAGCTTCCTCCTTGTTGGCATCCTCTCCGAAACCTTATAGATGTTCATACGCTCGGTCCATGATATCCTTAGCATCCTTCTGTAGAACCATACCTCCGCCGCCTCAAGTCTCTTCTTCATCTTTGAGGAGGCCGTCCAAAATTTGCTGCCATAAGGGAGGACAGATATCATGTAGCAGTTCAGTATTCTTTTCCTTGTTACCAAAGAAATCCTCCTGTCTCGTAATACTCTGCCTAGCTTTTAGAATGCGTCATGGCCATCCCAATACGTCTTTGAACTTGACCCTTTGCGGCCCAAACCAAGATTACGATGTCAATCTCGCAGACCACTGGGAGTATATGAAATTTAATCTTTACTAGATATTTGTCTTTCCTAGCCCTGTGCCAGACGAAGAAAGAGCATAAAGTTAATCTTGCACACCATTAGTATTATGATGATTTTGTTCTTTACTGTCTTCTCTCAAATCGTGGCCATGTGCCAGACGAAGATTTGCAAGACATTTTCGCAGACAATTGGTTGTATAATGCTTCTAAACTTTACTGATTACTCAACTATCGTGGCCCTGTACCAGACGAATATTTGCATGACATTATCGCAGACTATTTGTAGTATAATGCTTTTAACATTTACTGACTACTCAACTTTGCAGGCCCTGTGCCAGACAAATATTTGCATGACATTCTCGCAGACCATTAGCAGTATAATGCTTCTAATCTTTACTGATTACTCAACTATCGTGGTCCTGTGTCAGACGAATATTTGCAAGCCATTCTTGCAGACCATTGGTAGTATAATGATTTGGGTATGCACTCTCTAACTGTTGTGAATACATGTACTAATTTTTAATTGGTTCGTCAAATTTGGCCCAGGGATATTTGTACATATTCCTCATTAGTCCAATAGTCGATTGTGATAGTATGATCACTGCGATTCTGTGTAACTGACCAGCTCCCTGTATATCTCTCGGTTGCGTGCCAATGTTTGAAAACATATGCCAGTTCAATTGGAGACGTTGTGTTTCTTCTTTTGCCGCGGATTGATACTTATAGGATGGCCGTTGGGCGATTTCTGGTTTTTCTGACCATCCATAATATTTCAGCTTTCTCTTCTTGGCGGTCTTTTGTCGTCTTCCAGCGGGTCTGTTTCTTGTCTGTTTTTTTTTTTTCTAGCAAGGCGTCACTTCTAACGCGGTCCACGAAAGGAAAATTCATTGGATGCTCAATGAGGTTAGACAGAGCTAAGAATTAATATATATATATTAATAAATATACATATACCTACTATTAATATATACTAATAAATATACATATACCTACCTTCGAAGTGCAACTTAAAGTTTCCTTGTTCTATCAACTCATCAGGAACGAATTATTAGAAAAATTAAGGGCAGAGTCATTGCTCAAATTTAATATAAGCATAACATATTATCGGGATGTAAATACAATATATATATATATATATATATATATATATATATATATATATATATATATATATATATATATATTTTAAAGACATTTTTATGTTTAACATTATTTTTATAGATACAAGTATTTAAGTAAATGCTCTGTTTATAATAAACAGTATTAAATAACATTTACCGGCCTGAATGTCCGAGAAATTTTCATAGAAAATATTCGTCCTTCGACAGGATTCGAATCTGTATCGTATACGGAACCGTCTTATAGCCTGACGTTAAACATAAAAGTGTCTTTAAATAATTGTCGGACTTTGTCCATTTCATAATATATATATATATATATATATATATATATATATATATATATATATATATATATATATATATATATATTGAAAGAAAAGCTGTATGAGAAATTGAAAAATGTTTTATGGCGGGTTTATCGGTTAGGATTTCCCCGGACTGGGCGTGTCTCCGTTGTTGTGAGTACACATCGCACTGAAACAACATGTAGGGAGGGCGGCTATTGTAAAAGAAAAAAAAAACAAGGCAAGCTTAATATTTAAAGAGGAGAGCCGGGAGACCTCGCTAAGTAATAATAGACGTTAAAATGGTTAAAAGAAGTGGGTAATCAATATGCAACCTAGAATATGGAAGGGCATGCGATATAATTGAATAATATATCTATCCAGAATTAAAATGTGGCCGTAAAGTCACTAAACATTTACTTACAATAAGACAAAACAAATTAAGACAAAACAAATTAATCAACACTCCAGAAATGTATTATTAAAATGGTTCTGGTAATTTAGATAATAGATTACATAAACTTCTCTTATTGGTCAGATTAACTTCCGATAAGCTACAAGTATAAACAAAGTAACT
This sequence comes from Acanthosepion lycidas, assembly GCA_963932145.1. Taxonomy (NCBI): domain Eukaryota; kingdom Metazoa; phylum Mollusca; class Cephalopoda; order Sepiida; family Sepiidae; genus Acanthosepion; species Acanthosepion lycidas. The sequence goes on along the minus strand of OZ010575.1, from coordinate 11,125,611 downwards.
ATATAGCGATTTTATTGACACCCTATATATATATATATATATATATATATATATATATATATATATATATATATATATATATATATATATATATATTCATCCACAGACAGTTTCGCAACTCTTCAGTGTGGTTAGACATCCGGTTGCCTCTAGCTACGGTCAAAACCCAACTGAATTGATGTTAGTCGGAGATTCTACCACTAAGCCGTCGGCGGGGGGATGAAGGTGAATTTTAGCGTATTTATTTTTAGATAAACACAGACAGTGACCGACAGGGACTCAATTCACTTTTGCCGAAGAGTCTCGCAATATCAGCCATAATAGTCACTGTTTACAAACCCACACCTCTTCCCCAGAGAGCTCAACTGAAATTAATTTTTCAGGAGCCTATATCAAATATGTGGTGCAGTTCAGTTTATATTACAATGAATCATTCTTACAAAAATTAAATTAGTAAAGTTAATGATATAAAATAGAGAAATCCCTTCGCTAATAAATTTTTAAAGGTGCATTAACCTACAAATCAATCGAAGAATGCTATGATCATATGAACTGATTTTTTCGGTATTAACAACTAAGAGATTACTCTATTTATTGAACTGTTCAGTTCATGCCACATTGACTGATAAACTCCTACAACAAAAAAATTCATAAACTGCCATATTAGTAAAAAACGCACTCTTAAATTTTCAAAAATTCAACCTTAGCGTATCGACTGCACGCTTCCAAATTTTGTATCCGTTATCAATAGCACATTTCAGAAAAAACATATTTCCATACGCATTATATTTTTCCGTCTCGGATACTACCTGAATTTTACCAAAAACAAAATAATTTCCATGCCTGAAGATGACTGAATATACAGTCGAAAATACTTGCGTATTAAAGAAAAACCTTATACAGCTTAAAATTTTTCAAAACAAGGATTTGTAGGTTAATGCATCTTTAAAATTTTGTTAACGAAAGGATTTCACCATTTTATATTATTAACTTTACTAATCCAATTTTTGTATGAAACATTCCTTGTAATATATATATATATATATATATATATATATAATTAAGTTATAAGGAACTTGGTAAACCGAATTGGTAAATCCAAAGAGGATGAAATCCTGAGAGCTCAATGTTAGGACAGAGCTAATATGTAATGAAAAACAAACCACTTTAATGTACCATTACGATAATTTATTTCACCTAAATCCTTTTTTTATGGATTCAGGATCATCAGGTAAATCTTCCAACAACGAATTGAGAAAAAAAATAATTCGTTGTTGGAAGATTTACCTGATGATCCTGAATCCATAAAAAAAGGATTTAGGTGAAATAAATTATCGTAATGGTACATTAAAGTGGTTTGTTTTTCATTACATTATTTATATATATATATATATATATATATATATATATATATATATATATATATATATATATTCTTATATCCATAATATTTCTAAAGAATTAATACATTTATTTTTAATCGTACATTTACATTGCTTCAAAAGTTATTTTTAGTAAATAACCGTGTTTGAAATAAACGTCCGAATTTTTCTTGTTTTTTTAACATTGTGTATTACGTCTACCGACCTGTACACTCGAGACATCTAGCACATTTTCTTTATTAAGATTTCTCGAGTATGTAGCTCAGTAGACGTAATGCTGTTTAATGAAAAAGGCGACGTCTATTTCCAAAACGGGTACACAGCAAAAAAATAAGGTTTGAAATAATTAAAAACTATTTAGGTGATCCAAAAGTTTACATCAAGGAACGGCATAATAAAAAAAATATCCAAATTTTGGACAATTTTCTTTCTTTAATTTCTCCCGAAATTAAGGCAACGAGACAAAGTTTAAAACGGCTCATGATCAAATATAATAGACATTTGATGTCTGTTATATTTAACAATATATGCTTGAATATACACACACACACACACACACATATATATATATATATATATATATATATAGAAAGAGAGAGAGACTGATATAAATATTAATAAGTATACATATACCTCCGTTCGTAGTGCAATTTAAAGCTTCATGGTTTTACCAACTCATCACGCACGAACTACATATATATACAGTTGCTAATATAATATCTAATTATTTGATGTATATCCACATTCATCGCTATATATATATATATATATATATATATATATATATATATATATATATATATAGAAAGAGAGAGAGACTGATATAAATATTAATAAGTATACATATACCTCCGTTCGCAGTGCAATTTAAAGCTTCATGGTTTTACCAACTCATCACGCACGAACTACATATATATATACAGTTGCTAATATAATATCTAATTATTTGATGTATATCCACATTCATCGCTATATATATATATATATATATATATATATATATATATATATATATATATATATATATTGAGGCATGTGTTGTTAAAACTACTGAAATTTTCCGTTTAGTAACCTTTTTTCTGTTTTCTTTTGATTTCTCGGAATTTTTTTTTTATATTTGGGTTTAAGTTGTTGAAAAAAAAACCTAATCGTTGGTGTTTTGCCGATCGCTTTCGGTTGTCGTCAACCGCCATCACGGCTGTGTATGTTTTAGTTTAAAGTAGGTTGTTTATTATTTTATTTTATAGATAATATTTTGCTTACATAATAAAAGATGGCGTCAATGTGAGACCGCAGTTGTTATCATGTACGTGTCATGTGATCTGTATTGATATTGGACATCGCTCGAGTAATGGCGGCTTTCAGGGAATCAGTCGTACTGTAGGAGATTTCATTAATCTCCAGTTCGACAACGCCACTACAGGTTATAGTCAAGGGGATATAGGGTTGGCGAGTTAGGTCGTCGCATATTTGGCATAATGTGGTTAGATTGACCGCCATTCAATTTTTGGTCACCACAGCTATGTGAGCAGGAGCAGAGTTTTGCTGAAGCAAATACGGTCTTCCATCGCATACGAGATCTATCCAGGGCTTCACAACTGTTTCCTGCAGCATTTAACCAAAGATATAGTTAAAAGAAATTGGGTGGCACTACCAAACACCGCTAAAAACATTACAGAAGCGTGAAATCTTGGAGTGCATCTCATAGGGGACATCAAACGAATCCGTACATGATCAAAGTTGTCCGGAGGCCGCGGTTGAAGCCAATGGCGATTTTATTGAATGAATTTACTCTTTAGTATTTTAAGATATTTTTGCGTCATTTTCGTAAATACATCTGTTAAAATGAGATGTCAGTGTTTTTTTCATTTTGGCGTCATTTAGGCGGCAATTTATCCATCGCACCTGTATTTATAAATATCTTCTTTTTTTGTTGTTATATACTGTATTGATATTGGGCATTAATCGAGTAATGACAGCTTTCTAGGAATCAGTCTTCTAGGAATCAATTGTATAAACGTTGATTATTCTCCCGTTCAACAACGCCTCCATATACCCTTTAGCCTTGAAAAATATCGCGTCATCCTTGATTGCATTAGCTTTTTATCGTGCCCAGACACTGTTGTCTCGATTGTCGATTAGTTGTCCTACGGCCATTGTCTGCAATGGGCGTTACTCCAGGGAGGCGTACGAAAATTGTAACACTATACGAACACACTAGCAAGACTCACCAGTGAGCAAATCAAAGTACTATAGACTCTCCTGATTTAAATCCAATCGAAAATCCGTGGGTAATCTACAAAGAAAGACATCGTGGAATGAGTATACGAAGTACTAACTGTTGTACATGGTCATGTTTCACTGGAAAAATATGAAAAAAGGCAAATAATAACGGAATTATTCTTTTTGTTTTTTAATTAATTTGCACAAGGATGTATGTGCTTCTAATTTATCCACCCCGTAATCCTATGCACGGGCATTGTGGCCTCAGAGATGGCATGAACCCGTCCATCTCCCTTTCAACAACGCCCTTCCCATGTAGTAGTCAAGGGCTGGTGAGTTAGGTCGCCGTATGTTTGATGTGATGTTGTCGAACAGATTGTACGCCATCTTTGTTCACAACGGCTTTGTGAACGGGTCCCACTGAAATAAATACGGCCTTCCATTGCATACAACGTTTATCCGGGACTTTACAACAGTTTCCGCCATCTCGTTGTTGCCAGCAGTGTACAGCTGAAGACCCTGTTGAAAGAAGTAGCGTGGCAGGGCGTGTCCTTCACTATTCACCACCATCACAGTAGGGAGAAACTTGGTGATCATCTCATGTTGAGGGTGGGGTATCAGGAGGACCCGCCTATACTCACTTATGATTTCTCGAGTTTTCTTTTTGAAACTGGTTGAAATTTTTCTTTTTGTCTCAATAAAAAAAGTAAAATAAAAACAAAAAAAAAACAGAACATGCCAAGTCTTCTTTTCTGTTTTGCTCATAACAACCTTCGTTCTTGTGTGTGTGTGCTGAACATGACCTAACCTCATCCTGTATAACTTTCACTGGATATCCTCATGCGCCACATTGCAGAAAATATTATTTATTTTAGGATATTAAATCAAAAACATGTCAAAAATCGCTACACAATGCACCTCCTCAGGCGATTGTAAATTACTGGTGAGTGAACGATTAATTTCATTTCAAAAGCAAAAAATTAACATAACCATACTCATTTATGATTTCTCCAGTTCTCTTTTTGATACTGGTTGAAATTTTCTCTTCGACCCCCACCCGAAAAAAAGCAGTAAAAAAAAAACAGAATATGCCAAGTTTTCTTTTCTGTTTTGCTCAGAACATCCTTCGTTCTTGTGTGTGTGCCGAATATGAACTATCCCCACCTCATCCAGCTTGACTTGTACTGAATATCCTCATACGCCACATCGCAGACTGTACCTTCAGACACCTGGAGATCTCTAGCAAATGATCCTCATGGACGCTCAGTGATTTGCATCTCTAATGTTCGCAATACGAATCGTGGCGCCCTATTGCGCAATGGAGAGAGGCGGAAGACAGTATGGCTACATCAATACAGGCGGCCTTTCTAGTTGTTATGACAATAAAAAAAAACTCTTTTTCCATTTACTCACATCTCCCTGGTCTTTGCAACATACAGGAAAATCTTTGGTTGAAAGCCAGTAAATTATATAAACAAACACTTTATATGAAAAGTATTTAGCTGATATTATGCAACTATTTTTTCCATATTGAATCTTGTCCATCAATTCAGTTTTAAGGCATAATGGTGGTAACTTTTGAAAAAAGTACTTGTAAGTAATTGCCATATGATGAACCATTTAGAGAGCAGGGATATTTTTAGTAACATCATTTTGCTAAAATAGACCTGCCCAACACATTTGCATAAGTGGTCTCTATTCACACATATATTAGGTTGGTGCAAAAATAATGACGTAATAATATCGTTTTTTGACGTATTTTTTAACGTCAAAAAACGACATTATTACGTCATTATTTTTGCACCAACCTAATATCTCTGCATTAAATAACTCAGGTCAGTTTTTACTTGTGATTACCCCAGTCTACTTGTGTGTGGTCATTTTTCTCACTTAGTCCAACCTGAACATTCATTGCGCTTAAACCGATAAGCTATTTTTAAATTTTTGCAACCTCTTTAAATTCTTTAGTTTTCCTGGTTCAGATATTATTTGTCTAAATTCTGTGAATAATTTTTTGGGGGTTTTTTTTTCGCTTTGCTGAAGGCTTCCAACTCCTGAAATTTGTGCACAAACGACATTTAAAAAAAAAAAAGTGCAGTCTCAACATCACTGTGTTTTGCGTGTATCGGAACATTCAAAACATTTCATTTCATTTCATAAGCTGATATTTCGCCATTAACGCTCTGAAGAGATAAAAAAGCATATTGATTATTACATAACTTCAGACGCACAGTCCTCAAATACCTTACGCACCCTGTATATATATATATATATATATATATATATATATATATATATATATATTGATTAACATATATTGAAGCAGCCATTTTTCTATGCATGTATTACTGAATGGAAGATCCAATGAAAGATGGTTATATTTTTTAAATTAACTTTTCTTGGTTTCAAACAAAATGCTTTGCATTTAAATAAAAATCCTTGAATTCAACAGTCCATATTCCTAATTCAATTTTGGACGGTATAGTCACGGATTTCTACCTCAGACAAAGCGTTTAGCTCTAAACCACGAAAAGTTTATTAAAAATATAACCGGCTTTCTTTGCTACTTGCAACAGTCTAATTTCTACGCGTGTCATGTAGAAAAAAAATCTTCAATAATTCTATCTCCCCGTACGTTTTATTGATGAGATATTCATATTGGTAAACAGCTTAGAAGAAATAGGAAAGAAACTGAAAGAAACCTTTGAGGATAACTCTGCTCTGCATTTTTACTTACGATATTAACAATAAACTCCTTTTCCTTGACGTATTAGCCGATGCCAATAGCCATAACTTTATCACATCTCTTTTTAAAAAGCCCGCTAGCAGAATCTCAGAAAAAGTGATTACTTTGGCTCGAGATATCATGGTTTTTTTTTAATCACAGTTATCTTGTATCTGGGAGTACATTCCCTTTTGTAGTTAAAACTATAAAAGTGAAATTCCTCACAAAGAGAAAATTGCTGCTGTAAGAGCCAAAGTAATTACGTCTTCGGACATATTCTTCTATAAAGAACTTAACGACATTAAACAAACCTAATCAAAATAACTCCCATAACTACGTCATCGACAAGCAAATAAAATTAGGCTTAACGCAATTTACAAAAAATGGCGTCAGACCCCCACCCTGATACAAACAAAAATAAACACACCATTTACTTATTCTATCGCATCCTAATTCTAATTATAAACAGGGTGAAGAAGCAATTTAAAACACAATTCACCTGTACATATCACTGAATGATACTAACAAGCACCTAAGATCTATCATCTACAATAAAAATTAATTAATACCAACAGCACCGGGCGTCAAAAATCTCCCTATGTAAAAAGAAAGTGTTCTCTATGAATTCTCATGCCCCTGGGTGATTACATCTGCAACCCTAATAATAAAAACATATAGATGGAAGTTAGAGTATGAATGTTTGTACTATTACTGAAGTTCAGTTTAACATTGCTTATTTAAATGGTTTTTCAGTGATTCTTACGAAAAATAAGGTCAAGATGGATAAGCGTCTTATTAGAAAACCCAGAAAAACACTCAGTTTGTTGTTTCTTTAGATATTAAACATTTTGTATAATGAACAATTACGTTGATACACGATTTAGACAATGTGTGATAAAATCATTACAAAAACAGCCATTTTGTTTTAACACTTCTGGTGTCTTATCAAGTGATGGCGTTGGATGTAACATTCAACACCATCACTATTTTGGTAATGATTTTATAATATATTTATGTTATAAATTTCGAATAAGTTCTTGAAAAAGGTCACTCAACAGCAAAAGTTCGTTTGTACCATATACTCGTTAAGGGTAACAAAAATCAAAATATTTCAGAAGCTTTATTTTTCAATTTCCTAATAATGTGATTATATAGTGCTTGTGTATTTTAACGCATTTAACAGTTTCTATCTATGGCATAACATACAAACTTAAAAATGATTAAAAAACAAGTTCTATAAGGTTCCAAGAAGTTCTAGAAGGTTCTAGAAAGTCATAGTACTTCTATACTTATATACGATTTTAGAAATTTTGTATTGGGGGTGACATTCTTTTTAAATAAACTGAATTAAACCCTACTTCATTGTATTTTAATAAAAGTTCATCGAATTATGATACAGGAAATCAATTATTTTACAAAAAGTGAAAAAGGTATATATATATATATGTGTGTGTGTATAAAAGTGAACGTTGAAGTCTACACTCAGAGGCTACATGCTGTTTCATGCTAGATGCAATCCTCAGACCGCCTGACGATTGCGTCTAGCATGTAACAGCCTGTCACCTCTGAGTGTAGACTTCAACGTTCCCTTTTATATTTACACATGATCTATCTCTGATATTGAGCACTTTATCCCATAAATATAGCACACCATAAGACTATATTTCTCCATATATATATATATGTGTGCGTATGTGTGTGTGAATATTCTGTGTATATAAATATAAATATATATATATGTGTGTGTGTGTGTAATATTATATATATATATATATATATATATTATATGCGCAGTACTTATTAGAAAGAATATATATATATATATATTATATGCGCAGTAGTTATTAGAAAGAATATATATATATATATATATATATATATATATATATATATATATATATATATATATTAGTGAATATGCATAGTATCACATGTCGATGGCACGACTCGTAGTTTTATGCAGTTGGCAATCTTCATGTGCAAATACAATCCGTGTCATTCTATCGACGTTGGATATTATGTATATTCAGTAATATATATATATATATACATAGATAGATAGATAGATAGATAGATAGATAGATAGGAACACATTGAGATAGATAGATAGATAGATAGATAGATAGATAGATAGATAGATAGATAGATAGATAGATAGATCTGCCTCATATCATTGAGTAATTGATAACAGATGCAAATGAAAAACGCGCACATATATTTGATACATGCTTTATGTATTATTCGTTTCAGATGGGATCAATTTGAACTGATTACTATTCCAGTAATCCAAAAACGTTATAATTTAATCCAAAAATTTTGTTTATCATACTGATAACACCCAGTTCTTAACAATAGCTGTGACACTCGATATTACTTGAAGGTAACAGAAAAAAACATTAACATTTGATAATTTATTCATAACTTTAATTCCGATATGCAACAGAAATTAGAAATATATAATTTGAATACAGAGATCTTATCGCTGGAATTTAAAAAAAAACTTGTTTCGATGAATTCTTGTTGCTTAAATACAACTTATTTAAGATATATATATATATATATATATATATATATATCTACGTAAGATGAGAACGAATACACTATTCCAACGTTCGTAATATTTAATTTAAAAGAGCGCTCAGTAGAGAGTAGAGCAAAATAGTATCTATTTTAGCATATTAAATCAAAAACATGTCAAAAATCACTACACAAGTGCAGTCGTATTTCAACGCATTTCAATGTATCTCCTCAGGCGATTGTAAATTACTGGGAAGTGAATGATTAATTTGATTTCAAAAGCAAAAAGCCTCAACTTCTTTCGAGAAAAAATAAGCTTGAGGGCTTTACCTTGATCAAGCAACCGAAAATGATCTACGTTAAATTCAAACTAAACGAAAAAGTTTTTGTTTTTGTTTTTTTAGAAATGTGTCTTGACGGGAAGTTGTCTGCAAACAGATCGCAGACATTTGTTTAAAAACTGATACAGAAGGTTACGTTAATTCGTAAAGTGTATACAAATCAGACAATCAACTTTCCCAAGAAATAATTTTTTCTCGAAAAAAGAAGAGGTTTTGCCTTTGAATTTTTGCCAGTAATTTACAATCGATTGAGGAGACGCATTGATATGCGTTGAAACACGATTTAGTATACTAAAAATAAATAATATTAAATATATATATATATATATATATATATATATATATATATATATATATATATATATATATATATCAGTGAACATTGAAGTCAATACTGTCAATTGGCCTGACGGTTGCGTCTAGCATAAAACAGCCTGTCGCCTCTAAGTGTTGACTTCAATGTTCACTTTTATATTTATATTTACATACGCTCTATCTCTGATATTGAGCACTTTATCCCATAAATATAGCACACCTTAAAACTATATTTCTTCATATATATGTGTGTGTGTGAAAGTGTGTTTATATAAATATAAATATATATATATATGTGTGTGTGTGTGTAATATATTATATATATTATTATTTATGTTATATGCGCAGTACTTATTAGTAATCGCTCAATATCAGAGACAGAGCTAACATATTTGGTTGTCTGTCGATCCCAAAAGCGTGAAACCCAGGTTCACAAACTCACATCAATCTTACCATATATATATATATATATATATATATATATATATATATATATATATATATATATATATATATATATATATCGATCTTACCTATTCTTCAATTAAATTGTTTATATCCTGAAATTTTGAATTGATTAATTGATTTTATACGGCTTATCAGCATTTTGCAGGTTATGTAGAAAATATTTTTAGATTGTAAGAATTTTTAGAAGTTAATAATGACTTACTAATTGATTGACCCATAGCTAAGGGAGAAAAAGTGTATTCATATCTTCCCCAAGATTATTTGTGAGTAAAGAATATAACGAACTCGACTAGAATTGGAACTTAGCTCTCCAATTTCCAGTCAGTAAGCATTACACCAACAGCACATCCCAGCTTAGAGCACCCATCTAGGCAGTGACCAAGCTTGATGTTGCTTCGCTGAGAGTCATACGCGAATCGGTGTTTTTTTTCTGTTATAATCCGTATTTATAATATGGCACCAAACAGCAAAAAGATGAATCTAAAAATGTGATGTCAGGAAAGGTAGTTGTCCAAAAGAATCGCCCCCCTCCTCTAGGTTTGCTAATATTTTATCTGAACACTCTCTTTTGATGATTACGCGATATGCAGTTGAACCGTCGTGTTGAAAGATTATTCTAGACAAGATAACGGCCAAATACTTTCGGATATATATATATATATATATATATATATATATATATATATATATATATATATATATATATATATCCTTTTTTCAGGTGTGCTATATTTATGGGATAAAGTGCTCAATATCAGAGATAGAGCGTATGTAAATATAAATCCACAGGGGATAGACTGTTTCATGCTAGACGCAATCGTCAGGCCACGAGTGTTGTTCTTTTTTTCTCGGCTATTTATATATACGGGTCAGTGGTGCATTGTGGGTAGTCAATTTTAGCGGTTATTTTGACGAATCGTTTATTCGTTTATTTATTTATTTGGATTAAATTATTTTGCTTGTTTTTATTTATTTTTATTTTTTATCATATATATATATAGACACACACCGGCAAAGACACACACACACAGATATATATATATATGTGTGTGTGTGTGTGTGTGTGTGTGTGTAATGCCAAATCTGTATGTGGTAGGGATTATTTCAATGAGATCTTTTTTTAATATAAAAATAATAAAAAGTTAACTACACGATGAGAGTTGAATGCTGAGTATATGATTATATGATGACTAATTAAGTCTTTTCCTTGTATATATATATATATATATATATATATATATATATATATATATATATATATATATATATATTTGTGTGTGTGTGTGTGTGTATGTGTTATACAATAGGAATTAAGATTACATTAGGTTAATGATCATTATCACCTTGTAAATAAGGATAAAATTTACAAGGATTTTTCAAACCAGTCAATGGATGATAAATTATTGAATTAATAGTTTTTACTATAGAAATAATAGTTTTATTTCAATAATTTATCATCTATTGACTGGTTTGAAAAATCCTTGTAAATTATAAATAATAATTTAATAAAAAGAAAGAACAGTAAGATATATAATTCGGTGTTCTTATTGATATTTTTATTTTTACTAAACAGTGCTCGATGTAAATTTACAGAGCATAAATATTAGTAATTAACTGATATGGAGAAATAAAATTATTTAGACAGGGGCCGTAGCGTGTTCATTTTAATAACTATTACTGTATCTAAATGATTGGATTTCTGTGTTCCCTTGGAAATAAAAAATTATGAATTGTATGTGCGTTTAAACTTCAGTAAATTAAAAAATATGTTATTCCAAAATTCGTTTGAAGATGAAACAGAACTAATGCTTTTAATTTAATTATTTAATTAAATTTGAAGATTTTAGTTTCAGTTTTTGAAACTTGGTAATTCCTTTGTAGCGAAGAAACCATATTTTAAATCAGTTAATTTATAACATATATATATATATATATATATATATATATATATATATATATATAAAATGACAGCCAGTAGCTAGTAACAGTAATCGTTTCACTCACTTTGTGAGTTAGCAATTGGACTTTATTTCATTAACAACCCGATTTCCTTTCGTCTTTCAATGATAATGTTATTAAGTTTATCAGACAATATGAAAGAAAATTACTTAAAATAAATAGACAAAACTTGTCTATATTATTTAATGAAACATGCATTAATATATATATATATATATATATATATATATATATATATATATATATATATATATTACAATCATTTCTCCTTATTTTTAGTGTAATCTTTTCATATTCACGAATATTTTTCCGTGTATTGCAATCAAATGAGGCAAGGAATGCACTGTAACATTTGATTCTAATAGACGGGAACATATTTGTGAATATGAAAGGATTATGCTAAAAATAAGCAGACATAATGTCTGTTACTTATTTAATCAGACATACTTAAAAGAGAATTTGCTTCCTAAATACACACACACACATACATACACACACACACACACATATATATATATATATATATATATATATATATATATATATATATATACAAAATGCGAACACATCCTCACACACACGCGCACAAATATACAGTGTCCGCTGAAAAATAAATACACACTTCAGGAAAGGAAAAATCTTGTCTAGATCTTGTAATACTAAATTTATTCAGACATCACGAGATTAATACAAGTTGCATTTGGACTCTTCAATCACAATAAATGTTCAAAATGGTGGTCTTTTTAGCTTCCAGACATTTATTAGTAAGGACAAGTACTGGTTGGGCAACGTTGGCCAAAATGTCTATTGTAGTTGCTGCACATGCATTTTCACTTTGTTTTCTAAAGGCCGCCAATGTAATGCCATCTGCCTAACAAATATCGTAATACAGTAAACAGCATTTTCGCAATTTGATATAACAAAAGATTTGGTTTTCCTTCCCTGAAATTGTCTATACATTTTTTTCGCGGACTCTGTATATATACACAAATACACACGCACATATACTTACATTTACACACACACACATATATATATACACATTTAAATACACACTCACATACATACATACATACACTCACGAAGAGAGATAAACACTCCCATGGATGCATTTACATTTTTCTATGTGAATAAACTCAAATATATATCGATTTGCTGATCGATCATTGATTTTAGGAACACATTTTGACTTAGAAGTGATCGATATATTGAGACGAACCACCTTCATTCCTCTTGTATTCCATTAGTAAGGAGGAAGTTCCACTCGGATAGCTTTTTCCCATGAACTGCTGGTTTGTGGAACAGAATCCCAGGCGGATGCTTTCCCGAGTAATACAAACCTTAACCTCTTCACGTCTAGGGTTAATCGTTATCCTTCAGGCATATCTTCATAAACAGTGCCCTCTACTCATACAGCAACCCCCTTAAGTAACCCTCTTCCTTGAGTGGCCCTTGGTCCTTGTACAGTGTGAACATTAGTGAAAAAAAGGATCAAATGGGTAACCTATTAAAAATATTCACAAACTTCAGAAAAGTCTTCTTATTCTTCTTTCATGGCTCTCCACAACATCTTTTGTTGTTCTAAGTAACACTAGCTCTTTTAAAAATTACAAATCCTCAAAATGATCCTTCCTCTAAACAGTCAGTTTTCTTATTTTTTTTTTTATATGCCATCTTCTTTCAGGATCACGGCTCTCCACAATTTCCTGTCTTTCGTTGCTCTAAGACTTGCTCTTTAACAATCACCATCCCTCTTTGTCCCTGGTCTGCCATACATTTGCACAAACTCGTTTAGCTTACTAGCCGCTTCCTCTTGATTTCAGTGTTTCCTGTGAGTGTTAATTCTCCATACCTTCTGTTCTCATTATGCGTCTCGTTCTGTTTATTAGCATCAGATATTTTTCCGAGTTTCGATTTTCCTAAAACTTCACAATTACTCACATAGTCTGTTTCACATATGATTAAGGAATCGGGGAGCCGAGTTCGAATTCCAGTCGAATCCATTACACTTTGGGAAAGGTATGAATCCTCTTCTTCTTCCCCCCCCCGCCAGTTATGGTTAAGTAGCAGGACAGACTGTAGCCTTGGGTGGCAACTGGTCTACCGCAGAAAGAGATGGCAACCTGCTGCGAGAAAAAAATCTGCCTCGTCAGTCATGTATCACGCATGGCACATAACTGTCTGTCACAGGGTTCGTTAATAGGAGCACATCGCCAGTGATGAAATTTCCGATCACTCTTTTCTTTGCATGTAAGGACATTTTCCGATCTCTGACGTGTTTGCTTAGTTTTTGAAAGGCATCTTTCGCTATCATTAAGCGCTTTAGGAATTAGTCTGCCTCTTTCAGAATATTAATAACAGTTTTCCTTGTAGATTTTGTTGTTCTTAAAATATCAACGTTGATCATATTTCCTGTACATAGTCAGTTATTAAAATAATTTAAAAATTGTCAAAACCGTGATTTATAAAAGTAAGCTACGTAATTTTATTGACAACAGAACAAAGATATACAATAGCTGCATTGACAGACTTTAGCTGATTCTGACACAAGGCCACCAAAGGTGAGCACCTGGTAAAGATAAAGTCCGCTTTTTTTTCATACTTACGGCGAATCTGTAATTAAGATCTTTCAAGAATTGGCTGGATCATTCGATCTGTACTGCACACATCTCGGTGTATTACTGAACCCGAATCATTAAGACAAAAAGAAGATGGCGCCTGGATCTCAGTCTTCCAGACTATCATAATTTTTTAGACATCTGAAGATGAAGGCGACTCACAGTCTAAACCTATTCATTATATGATACCTAATATCTATATATCTATATCCATATATATATATATATATATATATATATATATATATATATATATTACCCTGAAGATCCGTTGAGATGAAACCTAGGTAGGTTGTTCCTGACTCTTTAGGATTTATGTTATATATATATATATATATATATATATATATATATATATATATATATATATATATATAATGCCAAATCCGTATGAGATCTTTTTTTAATATAAAAATGATAAAAAGTTAACTCCACGATGAGAGTTCAATGTTGACTATATGATTATATGATCACTAATTGTGTGTGTGTGTGTGTTATACAATAGGAATTATGATTACATTAGGTTAATGATCATTTTCACCTTGTAAATTGAGATAAAATTTACAAAGATTTTTCAAACCAGTCAATGGATGATAAATTATTGAAGTATTAGTTTGTTTTTTTTATTATTGAAATAATAGTTTTATTTCAATAATTTATCATCTATTGACTGGTTTGAAAAATCCTTGTAAATTTTATTTCAGTTTACAAGGGGATTATGATCATCACCCAATGTAATCTTAATTCTTATTGTATAAAATATGTTGCTCTGTTTAATTAAAACTTTGAGCTCTATGTAGGAATCAGTTTTAATATTTAATATTTTATACTGTATTAATACGATTTATTTGGATTATATACTAACGGATTATTACCTATATATATATATATATATATATATATACTTATTGATTAGTAGTGAGTGACATCAAGGATGACAATATGGGCAACAGCCTTTGTCTGCTACTGCTTGCGCGGGTAAGTTAGCTGAAGGAGGGAAATTGTTTTGACCACGTGATCACTTCTGAGTCAAAGCTCTGTCTCGCATCGTGGTACGGCATTGATAAAATATTTTATAACAGGAAGTCAGAGCGCAGGGAGAAGTGGATTCGTGCCTTTCGCAAAGACTTTATTGCCAATCGGTGGGTGCGGGTATAAATGCTTTTAGACATGAAATTTGCACACATACAGACATTTTTCTCTCTCTCAAACTCATTCTCTATACTCTTTAATTTCTTTCTGTCTGTACATATATCTATCTATCTATCTGAATATTTTCATTATCTATCTATCTATCTATCTATCTATCTATCTGAGCCTGTTCATATCTATCTATCTCAGTTCCTTATTTATCTCAGTTTATTCATAGCTATCTGTCTATCTCCATTATCTCTCTCTCTCTCTCTCTCTCTCTCTCTCTCTCTCTTTATGTTCATTATCTATCTATCTATTTATCTATCTATCTCAGGTCCTTATTTATCTATCACAGTTTATTTATATCTATCTATCTATCTATTATCTATCTATCTCTTTATGTTCCTTATCTATCTATCTATCTATCTATCTATCTATCTATATATATATATATATATATATATATATATATGAGCCTGTTCATATCTATCTATCTATCTATCTATCTATCTCAGTTCCTTATTTATCTATCTCAGTTTATTCATATCTATCTATCTCCATTATCGATCTATCTCTTTATGTTCATTATCTATCTATCTATCTATCTATCTCCTTCTGTTCATATCTATCTCATTCTCTTCTTGTCTGTCTATTTATATATTTATCAATCATTGTCTATTCATATCTATATATTTATCTATCTACCTGCATACCTACCTACCTTAGATTGTTTTCTCTCTCTTTCTTTCTCTCTCTCTCTTTCTCTCTCTCCTTCTCTCTCTACATCGCACAAGTGGTCAGATTTTGAAAATAATTGCAATCCTTAAGAGTTAGATTTCCTAACTCGCTCCTTGGCAAACTCATAAAACCGGAAGACAAGTGCTTTTAGGTTTTCCTAGCAAAACACAGGCTTTGGGCAAGATATGACTTAGCCGAGTAAAACTCACTCACCCCCCCACACACACACACTGTCAATAGAAATAATAATACTTAACACCATCTACATGTTGACACCCACAAAATTCAACACTTACATATCTATTTCGTCAGGTTCCGTGACGAAGTGACCTGACCGCTGATGAGAAAGTTATTTTTGATTTCTCCGGGGTGACAGATTATTTCAAATCTAAATCATCAATTCTTATTTTTTAATCCGGGGCTATCATTTTTTTTTTTTTTTTTTTTTTTTTTTTTACACTGGAAAATTTGAAGAAGAAATATGAATGAGAAGGCAGGAAAATACAAACGTAAATACAGAGTGGGGTAGAAATAACACCCACATCGAGCTCCCAAAAATGCTTCCCAACATGTCGCTTCCACCCAGAATACACCCCAGAAATAACTCCCACATGTACCTCCCAGAAATAACTCTCACACAGACGACCCAGAAATACCTACCACATATACGACCCAGAAATACCTACCACGTATACACCTCAGAAATACCTCCCACTTATACGACACAGAAATACCTCCAACATATACACCTTAGAAATACCTACCACATATACGACCAGGAAATACCTACCACCTATACACACCAGAAATAGATAACACATATACGACCCAGAAATACTTACAACATATACACATCAGAAATACGTAACATATATACGACTCAGAAATACCTATCAGATATACGATCCAGAAATACCTAACACATATACGACCCAAAAATACCTACCACATATACACTCCAGAAATACATAACAGATATACGACCCAGAAATACTTACCACATATAGACACCAGAAATACATAACATATATACAACTCAGAAATACCTATCAGATATACGATCCACAAATACCTACCATATATACTACCCAAAAATACCTACTATATATATACCCTCCAGAAATACCCACCACATATCCGACTCAGAAATACCTACCATATATACGACCCAGAAATACCTACCACTTATACACCCCAGAAATACCTACCACATATACGACCCAAAAATATCTACCACATATACACCACATGAATACCTAACACATATACGACTCAGAAATACCTACCACATATATGACCCAGAAATACCTACCACGTATACACCCGAGAAATACATAATATATATATACGAACCAGAAATACTTACCACATATACCCACCATAAATACATATATACTACTCAGAAATACCTATCAGATATACGATTCAGAAATACCTACCACATATACGACCCAAAAATACCTACTATATATACCATCCAGAAATACCCACCATATATACGACTCAGGATTAGCTACCACATATCCGATCCAGAAATACCTACCACTTATACACCCCAGAAATACCTACCACATATACGAAGCAAAAATACCAACTACTTATACACTCCAGAAATACCTACCACTTATACGACCCAGAAATACCTACCACTTATACACCCCAGAAATACCTACCACATATACGGCCCAGAAATACCACATATTGATTCCAGAAATGCCTAGAAATAATTCACATAAATAGTTCCTACATAGACCTCAAATAAATACACCCACATGTACTTCCCAGAAATACTTCCCGCATATACCTCCCAGAAATACATCCCACATATACCACCCCTAAGAATCTCACATAATTAATACCCACACCTGCCTCAAAAATACCTCATAGGCCTCTCAAAAGTACATCCCACATACAACTCCCATAAATAATACTCACATAATTACTTCCCACCTATACCTCCCAGAAATACATCCCACTTGTACAGCTGACCACTCGCATCCGAGGATACCAATCTACTAGCCTGTGGCTTACTCAGCTGCATTTGTGTTTATTCAACGCCCACAGAGCCCACCTGTGGTTTATACTGCAAATACAGTTACAGTTTCTGGAAAAGAGCGTGTTATCTAGCGTGATCAACAAGCTGAACAAGGCCAGCACCCTCAAGCCCTCGGTCACGATGACTTGTGACTTCGTGCTAGTACAGCTATCGACGGCCCCTAAGGATTCCGTCTAACCAATTTCACTCACAAAGCTGGTATGGTTTTCAGGCACTTTCCATGGGTGCTGTACGCTGAGATTCATCCCTCCAGTCCGATAACTTCAGGACTGCCTGACAAATCGACCATGGTGAGATTCGAAACCGGGTCTTATGATCAGAACGCGAACGTTCTACCCACTCGACCACATACACATAAACTCACACTTATACATCCCAGAAATAACACTAACATACACGTCCCAGAAATATCTGCAATTTATATATCCCAGAAATACCTCCCACATATACCTCCCAAAAATACATCTCAAAAATGCTTCTTACATATACATCCCAGAAATATCTCCAGTTTATACTTCCCAGAAATACCTTCCACATATACCTTCAAAAATACCTGTCAAAAATGCTTCTTGCATATACATCCCAGAAATACCTCCAGTTTATTCTTCTCAGAAATACTTTCCATATATACCTCCCAAAAATACCTCTCAAAAATGTTTCTTACATATACATCCCAGAAATACCTCCAGTTTATACTTCCCAAAAATACCTTCTACATATACCTCCCAAAAATACAACTCAAAAATGCTTCTTACATATACTACCACCATACCTACCTACCTTAGACTCTCTCTCTCTCCCTCCTTCTCTCTCTCTCTCTCTCTCTCTCTCTATCTCTCTCATTATTATTACGATTCACATGAGAAAAGGAAAAAACAATGGCTAGATTATAGAAGTTGGATTGTTAATGTTGTTCGGCTTACCATTTAGTCATTTTTCTTTAATCAATACTGTTCGTTTTTTGGTCAATAGTATTTTTGCTCTTTGATCAATAATGTCCATACCGATAGTACGAAGCCACTTCCACACATCTCTAGCACATTCAGTCTTTCCCCCAACCCCGCGGTTTCTTCAAAACCCACACACACTTTCCTCAAATGTCTGGCAGAGTCTAGACGTTTATCCGGCTTTTCATTTCCCTTTAAATTGATTCTGTTATTCTGTCGGAATAGCAAAATTCACACACGGCATTGTAAATGATGAAATGGGACACGGGAGGGGGTTAGTTTTATGCAAAAACCGCAAAACAAAAAACATTAACCTGATGCCACGAGTCATGTTTCTTAAGTGGACTCCTAAGATCTTGACACTCATGCGAATGTCATGCATATCACCAATCTCGTTCAGAAATATGGAAACTGTCAGCTGTTTACAGCCGTTTCCTCAGATTAACGATTACAAATAGCTTCAAGCGAATGAATCCCCTAGATCTTAAGACAATGCCACATCAGGACTTATAAGGCTGGCGCTACAGAATCACAAACGAAGGCTTCGCAAAATAGCAAAATAAACGTTGCTTGAAACTTTACAAACAGGAACAAGAATATATATGCACGTGGAACTCGGTCATCTGGCATGGATTTGATGCATTTCATGTTGTCTAACGTTGACCTGAATATTTAAAATGCATTCATTTGCACAGTTCCATGTGAAACACCCTGCCATCATGCAGAAACATGACCGACTCGATTTTGGTTTGAATCTTTAAATTCCGGAATATCTTATTCACTTTTAGAACATTCTATGGTTATTGTTATTATTATTATTATCATTATTATTATTATCATCCTATCATAATTTCTTTTCTTCTTTTCGTTAGTTCACACGACCGTTACGCCTTGCTAATGCCTCATAAATAATAGACAATTTTGTTTTGATCGCGTGGAAAGCGGGGAAAAGAGTATACTTGGTTTCACCGAACAAAAGAAAGAAAGAAAGAAAGAAAGAAAGAAAAATGGACAGAAGGAAAGGAAATAGTTTAACGTCTCCTGTTAATACCTCATAACTAATGGACTATTCCATTTTGCTCGCATGGAAAAAAGGGAAAAGACACTGCTTGGTTTCAGTGAGAAAAAGAAGAAAGAAAGAAAGGCAGAGAGAAAGAAAAAAGAAAGGAAGGTGGAAGGAAGGAAGATAGTTTAAGGTCTCTTGCTGATTGATACCTCTTAATTAATGGACTATTCCGTATTGATCGCGTGAAAAAACAAAATACATATCAGAGACGCTACTTGGTTTCAATGAGAAAATAAATGAAATAAAGAAAGAAAGAAGGGAATATAGAAGTGTTTAACGGCTGTTTTAGAGAAATGAAAAAAGTTGTCAATTTTAAAACTTTTCATTTGTACCCCCTTACTTCCTAAAATAATGACCAGCATTCATACTTATGATTGTCATTACAATATTTTGCTAAAGTTCTTAAGCTCAAATATTCAACAATGCGATAAAGGGATTTCTACGGATATTTTACTGTCGTAGAATTCGCCATGAGCCTATTCAAACGTTAACTGAAGAATTAAGATTCGTCAAATAATTAAAATAGAAAAACCGTTAAATTTTCACGGGTCTTTTAGTGATTATTATTATTATTAATAATAATAATAATAATAATAATAATAATCAGAACGAATGACGTATTTTCTTCTCTTGTACTTCCCGCTTCTAGAACTCACTTCCGGTTTCTTGCTTCCCAGTCAACTTTGATCTTCAAAAATTTCAATGCATTGTCAGTCATTATCATAATTCATGTTGTGCACTTTAAAAAATTTATAACTTTATTTGTATTTGTGATAGAAATAATCTGTAAAAAATGTTATTAGGTTGGTGCAAAAATAATGACGTAATAATGTCGTTTTTTGACGTATTTTTAACGTCAAAAAACGTCATTATTACGTCATTATTTTTACACCAACCTAATATAAAGTTTAATATACCTAGTCTTAAGTATAGGTAAAATAACTAATGTGATTTCAGGCATTACTGTAAATCAGTTGGCAAATGTTTTCCGTGAACTGCAAAATCGTATTACCCTTTGTATTGCTAATGATGGAGGATATGTGTAAACGTAAATAAAATTTCAATAAAACCTTAAAAAATATAGATTTACTTCTTTCTAATCCTTTTTACAAATTATTTCTATCGCAACTACAAATAAAGTTATAAATTTTTTAAAGTGCACACGAACTTTATGGACACCCTGTATTGTCCCATCTCCTTAATAGTATATTTTTCTCATATTCTCTATATTGTACCATACGTACGGGCGATAATAGGTATGTCCCCATTCATAGAAATACACTAGTAAATACTGTATGTTGGTCTGCAGTTGGAGATTTGTCCCCAACTGTGCTGGTAAACTCTCTGTCTCCGGGCAGAGAGGATCCCCAGATGAGGCTACGTAGAAGAGCAGATTCTCGTCTCGGAAAACAGCTATCCGACCCCGTTTTATATGGGGTCTACGGGGAATTTTCAGCCGAGCCTGCGAGGTTAGATACTCCACTTTAAATTTGGCCTTGTGTCACATCTGACGTCAAGAGGAAGTTAGTAGATATCCTGCAATTGGAGATGCATTGTGTAATTCACTTGACTCAGTTCTAGCAGTTGACTACTTCTTTTACGCGCCGCTGGCGAATCTTATATATGTTGCTCTTTTCTTAAGTATTATCGTTCATTACCAACCTTCGTTTGATTATTCTATTCAGTAAACTTCCCTAGGTTGCAACACTCTAACACTCTGTAATCCCACTTGCGTCTTAGTGGCTTTATTGTCGTGCTTGGGGCGGAATGATTTAAAAAAAAAACTCTTCCAATATTTTACAACACTTTCAGAAGAGCTCGATTTCCAGCAAAGAAAATTCTTTCTCAAGTTATACAAAAAACCTACAATGCCTACAAATGTCGGTCATCTTTATTTCTCTGGTCGGAATCTGGGTCAGGGGGATCTAGGTAAATTGCTCGAAATCAATTGCTCGAGAGTAAATTGCTCGAAATTAATTGCTCGAGAGTAAATTGCCCGAAAATCAATTGCTCTAAAATAATTTCTCGAACTATCAATTGCTCGAAAGGCAGATTTCAAAGCTCGAAGCACCACGTAAACTGCGCCGTCTCACGACACGTCAACGGAGCTCGATATAAAAGGAGCCACAACACTCACTTTAGGAGTTAGCCTTCTAGGACTTCCTCTCTTGACTGGCTCAACACACGGTGGCAAGGCTCTGTATGTGTGGTTCTCCCTATCTTCCCATAGCAACCATATCTATTGTCATTAGACTTGTCTTACAGTATTCCCTTAATTGTTAATACTCATCACGAGATTTTCTATTGTTGGTATTGGGCGGCCGAAAAGACGCAGCTGTAGACGTGGTCCTATATTTAAACATGAAATGTGGAACTGTTTCGATAATGTTGCAGAAGGAATGTCGAAAACAAACAATGCAATTGAAGGGTGGCACAACAGTTTTGAACATCAAATAGGTGCTCATCATCTCCTATTTAGAAATTTATTGATGAACTAAAGAGAGAACAAAGTTTACAAGAATTGCGAATAGAGCAATATGTGGGAGGAGTGAGTGCAGCTGAAGGAAGAAAAAAGTACCGAGACTGTGCAATGCGATTAAAGAACATTGTATCAAACAATGGTACAACAAACAATGTTGAAGAATATTTAAGAAGTGTTGCATATAATATTTCATACTAATAAAGTAAATATTAGGTTGGTGCAAAAATAATGACGGTTTTTGACGTATTTTTTAACGTCAAAAACCGTGATTATTTTTGCACCAACCTAATATTAGCAACAATAGTTATATATATATATATATATATATATTTAAATCACGAATTTTTTTAACCATAGGTTACGAGCAATCTGCCTTTCGAGCAATTGATAGTTCGAGAAATTATTTTTCGAGAAATTTACTGTCGAAATTCATCGGCGACTTTTAACCCAATACCACAACTGTGCACTGTCACGTAGATGTGTGTATGAGTGAATCGAGGAGTTT
The DNA here is from genome assembly GCA_963932145.1 of Acanthosepion lycidas. Taxonomy (NCBI): domain Eukaryota; kingdom Metazoa; phylum Mollusca; class Cephalopoda; order Sepiida; family Sepiidae; genus Acanthosepion; species Acanthosepion lycidas. The sequence continues at coordinate 11,102,135 of OZ010575.1, read as the reverse complement.
AAAAGTGGCCGGACATGTGTGACACCCGAAGAAGAAGCAGGGGGGCCTATCAAACTCCCCCAACGACATGATTCAGCAAGCTCGAAAGATGGTAATGACGAGCTAGCGAGTTATCATTAATAAGCTGGCATGATCTGTATAGATTCGGATTACCAATCGTTGTTACTCCTTGGTACGCACTGCTGGCGGAGCGGGCATGTTTACACTGTAACAGCAGCAAGAAAACTGGCGCGATCGGACTCAATCTTTGACCATGTGACTACAATAATACCAACAATAAGTACGCGTGGACAGAAGGCATGTTATTGCAAAAGTGTGGATAATTTTTGACTTACCCTAGTACAAACATAGATCGTCTTTTTTTTTTTTAAAGTGGATTTTTTTTTCAAGATAAGCGACATTTATATATATAGACTTGTAGGCATGAGTCTAGTATGGATTGTTGTTTTATATATAACCTGAAAAAGACATATGTACAGTCGAAACTACTTTTAACATTGTTAAACACTGTCTTTTTCTTCTCCGGAAATCGAACTTTTCTGAAAGAGCTTATATTACTGTATTAAGTATTACTTCCGACACATCTCTTTACCTTCCATTCTACGTCATTGATAACGGCCACTACGAGCGCGTTGTGTATTGGTTAACGATCAAAGACAAACGATTTTCACACAACGTTGAAAATCTGACTTGAAGTTGTAAAAAAATCACAAGGGAAAGACACGTCCACACAAAAAATACCCTGTCCGGCGACAATAGCTGCTTGTGGCGCCAGGGGTGGCAGTACCGCCTTAGCCACCGAAATTGTCTTACCTTCTCTGAAGAAGTAATGCTGTTCCCTTGAGATGCTATGTTCTATCTCAAGGGCTTGTTATTAGTTTCTCATCATCATCATTATTATTATTATTATTATTATTTGCGCTGTGTATTTTAAGAACGTGGCCCAAAGCTTGAAATGAACGCAGGACAGGATTTGACATCACGTGGTTATAATGAACCTACAGTTCAAAGTCATTTAAACATATACGTCTACCCTGAAAGAAAATTTTATTGATAGTGGGTTGTTGTCTTTTGATGTAAAGGGCTTGGTGAATTTGTTAATCGTTTTTTTTTTTTTTTTTTTGTTTGTTTTTTTTTTGATTGGGTTGTCACAGCCCTGAAATCCGACGGTAAGTAAAAGGGGAGCTGCAGATTTATTTTAAATGCTTATATATAGAACTTTTCTTGGATAGGTGAAGGCTTCTTGTGGGAAATGTTTTGGTCTGAGAGATTTATATATATATATATATTTTCTTATCGAGAGAAACGAAATCTAGACTCCTTGCCTGTTCTGTTTCATAATGTCTGCGACTCTGTTTCGAACAATGTCATCGCTTGGTACATCCTCAAATATGGACAGATCTTATGTTGTTTTTCAGTCTCGCTAGGAGCTTACATTCTCTTACACAGATGTGGCAACGTCGGGTGTCTTTTATAATAATTATATTTAACACACAAGTACACACACAAACACAGACACACATATACACGCACACGTACACACACACACATATATATATATATATGTGTGTGTATATAAATTGAAAATAGATCACAAGATATTGTTAAATGACATATGACTATGATGTTAGAAATCTCTTTTTATTTTATTTGTAATCTTCCATTTTTTGTCACCAGTAATAACGATTTGCCTTTATTAGATATGAAGTGACAGTAAAACTCAGCACTTTTAACAGAATTCTTTCTCATATTATTATTTTATATCTTTTGATTTCTGGTATGTACTCATTTCTTTCCGGGTCCCGCCCAGGGACCTAAGGTTAGAAATGGCATTATGACATTTTCCACTGACCAAAAAAAAAAGAACATATTTTACATAGACAAAGCCTTTCGTAAGGTGTGGTCTGTACTCGTGAGAACAATTTTTGTATCTCTTTGAGGCATGGACTTCCAGGAATACCTTCAAATAGTCTACTGGAATCTTTTCCAATCAATCCGAGGGCTCCAACTACAACGAGGATTGTTGATGTTCCCATGTACCACATTTTTGTGATTTCGATTTCAAGGTCCTTGTATTTTGATAACTTTTTGAAGATCTTGAAAGATACATTGCAGTCTTCTGGGACTGCCATATCAATAAGGAGGCACTTTTTTGGTGTGCTATCTCTAATAACAATCTCTGGGTGGTTAGCTTTGATTATTCTGTCTGTGTGTATTGTGTAGTCCCATAAAATTGTAACAAGCCCTGTCTCCGTATCCGGGTCTGAGTGGTGTTCATTATTATTATTATTATTATTATTATTATTATTATTATTATTATTATTATTATTATTATTATTCCTTGGATCTTCTACCTCTCACCACATCAACTGACAGCAAATCTATCCAAGACCTTTCTCAGTTTACTCGCAATCGGATCCTACTTCAAGTGCTCTGAGTAACATTGGCACGACCCTAACATATCTTACATCTTTTTTCGCAGCTCCCGTAGAAATCATTGTATTTTTCAAATCGTTCTCTTTCTTTTATTTGTACTCTGTTGACTACTGGCACATCTATGACCAAGGTGTGACAGGTCTTGTTTTCTTTGTTTACGACGATTAAATCCAATGTTATTACTTGAATGAGGTTGTTGGTTCAGTGTATCTTTTTATAATAACCAGTTCTGATTCGATGGAAATTTTTCTAAGATATACATTGATATATTGATATTAACAGGGAGAGAGAGAGAGCGATAGATAGAAAGAAAGAACGAAGGAAACTTAGATAGATAGAGAGAGAGAGAGAGAGAGAGAAAGATTCCTCAATAATCCATTCTTCCATATTCAAAGTATAAAAAGGTTACTTTCTTGTTTTCTCTTTTCCTATATATATATATATATATATATATATATATATATTTATATATATATATATATATATATATACAGAGAGAGAGAGAGCGTGTATGTGTGCCCGCGCGTTTTTGACCCTGCCAGAAGATGAACCATCATGACTCTACCCAGAACTTTTCGTTACTTTAAAAACAACCTGTTCACTTTAAAGCCCCACTCTTTGTTTTCGTTCTATTTTCCGCCATCCATTTGCTCAAACACGTCAAGCAGGCTATTTGGCCAATTTCCTCTTGCCTTCAGTGCACTGTGTGAGTGTTAAATTTACCTAGCCTACTTTTCTCATCTTCTGAACAAAACCCAAAAGAAAAAAAAACATTAACTTATTGTTAGCAATAGCATTTTTGATGTATTTCCAAGTCTCCTTAAAACTTCTTTAATACGAAAAATAAAACGTCAATAAATTAAAAAAAATAATTTTCAATTTTAAAGAAATTCACTCAAAATTGAGTAAATTCACCCTTACAGAAAAGGGCATAAAGCCCCTAAGACCAAAGTACACAATCTCATTCAGTGTCCCAAGTCACCTCGCCCGACGATACATAAGGATGTTTGCACTTTCATCTCAACATACATATTTAAAAGAAAACGAAATGTTAAACAAACAAACGAAAAACAACTTTTTATTTGTCCTTGTACGACCAATTGGTCACCTTGAAAATTATGTATATATATATGCATATATATATATATATAAAACAAAGTGTTGCATCGACGCACATATATACTTATATTTATATCTTTGTGTGTTTGTATATATATGTGTTTGTACTTTTAAATATATTATTAGATTTAATTGAATAAACAAAAAATATATGCACAAAACTTCAAAATAAAAAAAATGGATGCATGCATGTATATATTTGTATTAAAATATGTATATCTACCTATTTATATCGATATTTATTTATCTATCTACGCACACAGGACAAACATGCACACACAAATAATATATATATATATATATATATATATATATATATATATATATATATATATATATATATATATATATATATATATATATATATATATATATATATATATTAGGTTGGTGCAAAAATAATGTCGTTTTCTCACATAGTAACATATGTGTTAAAACGACATTATTTTTGCACCAACCTAATATATATATTATGAACTGGACAAAGTCCGACAATTATTTTAAGACATTTTTATGTTTAACATTCTTTTTATAGATACAAATATTTAAGTAAATGCTCTGTTTATAATAAACAACATTTACCGGCCTAAATGTCCGAGAAATTTTCACAGAAAATATTCGTCCTTCGACAGGATTCGAACCTGTACCTTATACGGAACCGTCATTTACCTTGACGTGCCTTTACAGATTTGGCTACAGAAGAACGTTCGGTTAGCAAGATCGAATGCCAAATCGGTAAAAACAAGTCAAGCTAAAAGAAGGGTCCGTATAGGATACAGGTTCGAATCCTGTCGGAGGACGAATGTTATTTGTGAAAATTTCTCGGACATTCAGGCCGGTAAATGTTATTAATACTGCTTATAAAACAGGGCATTTACTTAAATATTTGTATCTATAAAAAGAATGTTAAGCATAAAAATGTCTTAAAATGTATATATATATTCATTCTTCTGTCAAGTTCATCCCATGCTAATTCTGAGGGTCGCCTCAAACTTTTGAACTGTAGTATATGTGTGTGTGTGTGTGTGTGTGTATATATATATATATATATATATATATATATATATATATATATATATATATATATATATATATATATATATATATATATATATATATATATATATATATATATATATATATATATATATATATATATATAAAGTATGGCACTAATATTAATAAATATCCATTTCTCCATCATTGATTGCACCAACAGAGCCATTCAGTATATATTAATAAATATACATATTATCCCTCACCGACAGCACGCCTCAGGGTAATTTAAATTTTAATCAAAATATCTGCTTACCGCAATCTGTATGCAATCATATATTATGGGGAATTACATTTTTTTACCATTTTAAAACATATTTGGAATTAAAAAAACGGGATATATATATATATATATATATATATATATATATATATATATATATATATATATATATATATATATATATATATATATGCGTGTGTGTGTGTAAAAAATATATTTTTGAGTTGGGAAAATTAATTTTCTATATTATGCATAAAGGGAGATTACTGGTTGGCCAAGATTTGACAAACAAAATTTAAATTATGTAACGGTCACTCTATACTCAGCACGTAAATACTGCGTTGTGCATGAAACTCTGAGTCGTGCTGCCGCTAAGCAATAATATATATATATATATATATATATATATATATATATATACATAAATATATTCATAAATAAATATTTATATATGTATATATATATATATATCAATAAATAGACATGTTATCCCTTGTATATATATATATATATATATATATATATATATATATATATATATATATATATATATATATATATATATATATGGATATGTTTCTTTTACAGGTTTGTTTAAAAAGAATCGACAAGGTATGTCTGTTTTATTTTTGTTTTATTTTTTTCAAATTTTTGAATAAGATGTATAGCATTATAATCGAAGTTGTGGATAAACTGTCAGAAGTTTATATTTTTTACAGTTTATTCATGCACGATCGATCTTTACGGTCATTTGCAAGAACCAATACGATGTTTGTGTTGCTAGTTAGAATTACTTTGTATTACTTCGAAAAGCTAGAATATAGAGTGCCTTTTACCAAAAAAGAAATCTAACTGGCATAAAAACCTTCCAAACAAAAGTAACTACCACAAAGACACCAAATTGATTCTAGATAATTATTGTTCTGTTCGAAAGTACATGACGTAAACAAAAGAACAAACCTGAAAATATGAGCACTGGTAAAAAACGGTTGGTGAAGACATAATACCCAGAAATTCATACACAGGGGTCCTCAAGGCACAGTGGATAAAGGCGTTGGTTAGATCCAGTGACAGGATCCAAAGAGTGTGAGTTCAATACCCGGTTAAGGCAGTCGAGAACTTGGAGAGGGAAAATTAACAGGAGATAATTGATAACTGACATCCATTAAACATGGCACGTGTAACTAGACAGTCTACCCCAGTGAACGAAATAAATAGGGCAGTTCGACATTCCAACCATTTGAAGAAGGCCGGAGCGTACAACGGCCGAAACGTTGTAATAAATACGGTGACAAAGATGAGGACAATAGTCCGTATAATGTAAATAATGTACATAATACCTCATCTCAGATATATAGACAGATACTGAAAGGCCGAAACGTTGTAATAAATATGGCGACAAAGATGAGGACAATAGTCCGAATAATGTAAATAGTGTACATAATACCTCATCTCAGAAATATAGACAGATACTGAGAGGCCGAAACGTTGTAATAAATATGACGACAACGATGAGGACAATAGTCCGAATAATGTAAATAGTGTACATAATACCACATCTCAGAAATATAGACAGATACTGGAAAAATAAAATAAGTGTTTGAACAGACATAGCATCTATATATTTTTTTTTCAAATAAGGTGTTGATCAAATGTTCATATTCTGTTATTTTTTTTTTCAATTTTTTTTTCGACTGTTCACTATCAAGAACTAATGTGACGTCTGCTTAGTAGTCAGTATTCCTGTGTCTACATCGGGGTATTCTTTGGAAAACTGGAAGCTGGAATAGTCTCGCGTGACTTCATGCGTAACAGCAACGGTGAACGAGAACGCACCGAAGAGCATGTGATTTATTTATTTTATTTATTTATTTTATTTCATTTATTCATTTTTTTTATTTATTTTTATTTATTTTCTATTTATTTTATTTATTTGCATTTTTCTTATCCTACCATATATATAAATATATATATATATATATATATATATATATATATATATATGAAAATTTCTCAGAGTTAACCTGTATAAAAGACAATATTTATAAATATAAATGACAATAGGTAAACTGTAGTTATTGCTGACGCGTTTCGTCCAATGTGGACCTTCTCAAAGTTGCTAAGAACATTCTGTTTTTTGTTATTGCTAGTTACTTTCTTTAATTAAATTCATTTCGTTTTTTGCTTTGAGAAAGTCCACATTGGACGAAACACGTCAGCAATAACTACATTTTTTTCTATTGCCTTTATATATATATATATATATATATATATATATATATATATATATATATATATATCACCCTACGTCGTTAATTGGTTCCAGAAGTCACGACGTAGGTCGAAATAACCATAATATAAATCTCAAATAAGCATTAGCCACAATTACGCTATTTATGATATGTACGCTCAGTATTCCGAACAATATACGTAAAAATAATTAATTAAAACTAATTTACGTAAACACGAGTAAAACGAACTGAGATGAGTTTTATTTTTCCATATAACTTTTTAGAAAAACCGACGTATCTACGAAAATGACTTAACTCGAAACGACTTATGCCGAGGTATCACCACACACACGCACACACACACACACACACACACATATATATATATATATATATATATATATATATATATATTGTGTGTGTGAGTATTTAGGCAGCATTTTTCATTGACGCATGTTTCATTAAATAATATAGGCAAGTTTTGTCTATTTTATGCAAATTCCTTTCATATCGTCTTATACGCTTAATAACATTATCATTGAAAGACGAAAGAAAATCACTATATTGATACATGTTTTTTAATACTATCTAATCTTTCTGCTTACATAATATATATATATATATATATATATATATATATATATATATATATATATATATATATATATCAAATTATGAAAGCGGAGAAACCATGGGAATATTTTGTTTCGCAAAACCGATACTTCGGTTTCGTCTCATCAGACCAAACTGTTTCTGCAATAGATGGAATTAAAAAATCCCGAAAAACGAAATATTTAAACGTAAAAAAATATGCTTTAAAATACAGATTCAATATGGGGGAAGGAAAGAAAAAGAGAGAGAGAGATGGGGAGAAGAAAGAGACCTATAAGGGAGAGGGAGTAATATAAAAAAGGAAACCGTTGTGGAAGAGAGTAGATAGCTTGACTTATTTTCACCGGATATGAGAAGTAAGGTAGAGAGAAAACTTTCAAAGGGGAACAGAAGTAAGAGATAAAGGAAAGAGCAAAGAAAAAAGGAAAAAGGGAGGAAAGCAAGAGAAAGAAAGGGAAAAATTGGGAGGCGATTCAGAAATGGCAATTGTCGTGATAAATAACGAATAATTTTCAAAAATTATATAAAGAGTTTGACCAGCACAGCTGTAGACGAATCTCCGACTGCAGACCAACATACAGTATTTACTACTGTATGTATGTGAATGGAGACATACCTATTATCGTCCTTAAATATACTACAACAATAAATAAAATGGAAAATGTATACAATAGATAACAAGAGTAAAATAATCCGTAAATTGATGTTATAGATGACGAAGGGAGGGAAGCCATATGAAAGGTAATATATGAATACAGTGACTCCATGTACTAATACATGTTAGTATGATACAAAACAACCAAATTTACAAATGTGAGGTTCTCCAATATAGAAGTTATTCGAGAATTTTGAAATCTCTACACTTGAAGACAAGCTAATTGCGTTGTTGTTTTCATATCTAATTATAATAATCTTTTCTCTGATGCAAAGATCGCATCTGTCCGTGAAGTTGTTGGGTGTTCCAGCTTTACAGATGATCTTCCATTTTAATTGCGGCACGAACACCGTCTATACACCGGGGTTGAATAAGACTAACATACTTCTCGTTCGTTGAAATAGAACTATACCTTCACCCCATATGAGGTAATTTTTGATTTTGTTGTATAACATAGATCGATAGATATTATAATTTTTTCATATAGACAAAAATAATTTACTCACTACAAAGATGCAATTTCGTTTCAGTGCATTTAATTGCACTTCGACAGGTGACAACCAAAATGGTTGTGAACAAATCTGTTTGTAAGCAAGCCGCATGTGAAATGTCACTTCCTTCTTTTCCATTTGTTTGAAAAAGAAATAAAAAAGTACATCAAGGCAAAAAGGTGACGGGATAAAACAATAGCGCTTCTTAATAGCAGTGTGTTGAAGGATGTCTGAAGTGTTAAAATGATGGCTAGATCTGAAAAAATTATTTCCGACAACAACAGGTTCAGGCACAGCCTTCTAATAGTAGATAGATCTAGGAAAATCTTTACACATATACAGTAATAAATCATGATTTATTGCGGCCAGTAAATCTCATTAAACCGAAGATATAAATGGTTTAAATTTACAAAGAATGGTTTTAATATTGAAAAATGCAACTTGGATTATCCTTTTCCACTTACGAATTTGATATTATCTATCTATCTATCTATCTCTAGATATATATATATGTGTGTGTGTGTGAGAGAGAGAGAGAGAGTGTGTGTGTGTGTGAATGTATATATATGAATGTATGCATGTATGTATTTCTAAAGAATTAATGGATTTTTTATAATTCGACAGTTTTTTTTCCTTCAAATGTTATTAGAATAGAGACCCCCTCTTTGAAATAGGCGCAACATTTTTATCTATTTATTAAACAGCGTGTATTGCGTTCGTCGGCCTGCCATTTTCTTGCGTAGATTTATGGAAAGCGCGGACCCATAGACGCATTAAACACTGATTGATAGATAAGTAAATAAAAATGGAAGTAATATATAAATACGCACACACGTATATATATATATATATATATAAAAAGTCATCCACAGACAGACTGCTTCGCAGCTCTTCAGTGCGGTTAGACATGCGGTTGCCTCTAGCTATAGACCGAAACCAGAATTGGTGTCAGTCGGAGATTCTACCACTAAGCCGTCGGCGCACGGCAGGGATGGTGGTGAATTTTAGTGTATTTATTTTTAGATAAACACACACAGTAACCGACAGTGACTCAATTCGCTTTTGCCGAAGAGTCTCGCTATATCAGCTATAATAGTCACTGTTTACAAACCCACACCTCTTCCCCAGAGAGCTCAAAATAAAACTAAAATAATCCTTAGGAGGAGCCAGGCAAAGCTACCTAGGTTTCACCTAAAAGGATCTTCAGGGTAAAACTGGCTAGAAAGTCAAATAATGGAACAATATTTATTGATAAAATCGAATCCATTATTAAATGATTTGGTTTTATCAATAAATATTGTTCCATTACTTGACTTTATATATATATATATATATATATATATATATATATATATATATATATATATATATATATATATATAAATTCAATAATTAAGAAAGAGACAACTTTAAGATTCCGTAACTATAATTTATTTCCCCAGAAAATATATTTTTCCTGGTTCATTAGGTCACATCTCTAGTTACAAAGGAGTTTGGTTTCTTTTATTTTTAGTACAAGTATTTGAGGGATAGTTTTAGATTGATATAAAGTGACAGTGGTGGTAGGATGGGGAGGACGAGAGAATGGTGTCTCTTTGAAATGGAAAGTAGGGATAAGGTTGTTTTTAAATCATCTTTAATAATTTACGTAAGTTCAAGTGCACTCAGTTAAGGGCCAGACAATTTGACCTCTTAAATAAATTTTAGACAGGAAGAGAAAAGAAGAAAAAAAGAAGACAAATTGCAATGCAAGGGAGGGAAGAGGAAGAACAAAGAAGAAATAGAGTTATACAGGGAGGATAAAGAAGGAAGTGTGAGTTATCATATGTAGACATATCAAACCCTTCATTACCTTACTATATATATATATATATATATATATATATATGAAAAAAAATATACAGAAAAAAACAAACAAAAATCCTTATATGCAATTATGCTGTTTTAATGTTAATATAATGTCAACGTCGGACGTTTCGGTCTAATAAACCATCTTCAGGACATATTCATAAAATATAATTAACATTATCAATTCAACATTACAAAGACAAATTGATAATGTTAATTATATTTTATGAATATGTCCTGAAGATGGTTTATTAGACCGAAACGTCCGACGTTGACCTTATATTAACATTAAAACAGTATAATTGCATATAAGGATTTTTGTTTTTTCCGTATATTTTTCTTCATACTGTCGGATCTATATCCATATATTTGCTTACATATACATATATATAATTGTGTATTTGGGCAACAATCCGTCTTTTATACATGTTTCATTAAAATTGACTGACAAGGTAGTGTAGTTAAGTTTTTTTTATTTAGTTTTTCTTGTGTCCTTATTTTCTTCTTTACTGGACGTAAATTATGAAGAATTGTCTAAATGTTCTACATGTCCGAGCGCTTTTCTCTATACTTTTCGTCATTATCAAGGATGATTTTATTTTTAATTTAAACTGAATGTATGGATTGTCTAACGTATGTACCTAGAGTGATATGAATGTTTTGTATTCCAAACACACTGTGCTCATTGTTGATGTTATTGAATGTAGTTTTTTCTTTTTTTATTGACAATGCTTCCATTATGTTTATCCTTTTGTACATGTGGAGGAAGCTATTACATTTGTATTATTGTGACACTATTTGGCTTGCCAACAGGGAGAAAGAAGGAAAAAGGAAAAGGGAAAGGCGAGAATTAAATTTAGGTGATAAGAGGCCATCACGAAAAGGACACTGAGCGGTGTTATTTTTCTGACAAGGAAAAGTGGTAAGATTTTTTTTTATTTCCATTGTAGAGAAGTCGAAAAGGGGAGATACTGGAATTAATCTGATTTATGTTACGGGGCGGGTGAAAATTCCAAGTTGGCCAAATAACCTCAGAGACAGAATTCTAAATAGATAAACATTTAACAGTGTCGCAGGAATGCCCATTTGAGACCTCCCACAGAATCCTAAAGAGATAAAAATTAAATAGATCATCCGCTGACCGAGAAACAAAATGCCCGCTGACCACCATGAAGGAGATGTTAAGCCTTTGTCGATGGGAAGATATCGTTTAGACAAGGCATCTGTTTTGTGTTGAAATTCGGCAATGACAGCGAAACTATTTTATCGGATCAGAAATTGGCACTAAGAATGAAAATACGTCTAAAATGGCCAGCCGCTTGGTGACGGCGAAAAGCTAATTGACGAATCCCAGGTGATACGGCTAGATAAGAGACCAGGGGTTCATTGACGGGTGGAAGGATAGAAAGAGAAGGAAGAGGATAAAAAAAAAGATATGAAGATATTTTTTTTTTCTTTGAGCAAGTTTTTTTAAAACGAGGCTAGTGTGGCCACACCCACACTGCTGAGCGCCCATTGGCTGAGTGGTGGCAGGAGTATTGGGCGGAGGTGATCATGTGAGGCAGGAGGGGAAAACCTGCTGGCACCCATTGATGGGATAGGTGTGAGATGCCACTATGAGAGAGAGGGAAAACCGTTGACACCCTCTGAGGGTATGGTGAGATACCAATATGAGAACAGAAGAAGGTGGGAGGACGAGAAGACTTCCAAAAATGGAAAAGAATAAAAATTTCCTGATCCAAACCAAAGAAGTGGATTGTGGGTTTGGAATTATCAAGGAACATCAAACCCCGACGAGCCCACCCCGGTTTTGGTCGGCGTCCATATAAGCAAAGTCGCAGCGAGCGAAAATCAGTTCCAGTTTGAGTTCCAGTTCCAGTTAAGTTCGCAGTGAAGTTCGCAGCTGAGTTGAATTGAGTTGGGCCCGCCTCGCAGAACAGCTGACTGAAAGATATTCACGCAATTCCGAACTCATCTTCTAATCAAGAACAATTTATTTTTGAAGAACGACTTAGATTCACACCACCAATACAAGTTTTACGAATATCACCTGAAGACACACCAAGAACCAGTTTCTTAAAAGAACAAACAACTTAAGATGTTAAGACTCGCCTAACAAGAACAAAGTGTCACGAATCCATCTAGCGGGTTTGGGAAATAGACGCAGTCGTGTATCCAGCAACTATATATAAAAGATTGTTATCTTTTTTTTAACACATTTGAACTTTTCGAGTTGTTTTATTTTCTTTTGCATGTACTTGTGCGATATCACCCTTATTCGAACTCGGCTTGCATTACGGCCCCGGCGACTGATTGATTTCGTCTGCCTAAGATCAATTCACAACGTGGGTAGGCTAGACTGGAAATCAAAGCAGTTACTTCGGTAACCAGACGTTGGAGGCAGGCTGGGAACGACGAGGCTGATACCGAATCTAACCAGATTCCCATCCGAATCACCAAAAGGTTAGAACGTCACAGTTGGTGCCGCGGCCAATACCAAGCTCGTTGGTCGTCAGAGGACAGGATAGCACGACGGACGCAACCAGGCGGACGTCACGTTTGGCGTAGCGACACCGGGGGGAGGTCACAGTTGGTGCCGTTACAGCAGGATAAGACCCTGGATCAGCCGCTGCCACAGAAAATTTCGACCAGGACAACACACGGCGTCTCAAGGACTCAAATTGAAACAAACTAGAGTGGGAACGAAAGAACTTTGGTTGGCTATAACCATACGGTTCCAGACACTCTAGTACGACATCACGGAGCCTGAGAGGAACGAGCTGAAAATCGTCTGTCAGGTAGGACCCTTTATTTCGGTTGATCTCCCAAATTCGATTGTTGCTGCTCAGATTGTTTTTCTTTTGCGGTGTTAAATATGTTTGACTACGAGCCAGACAGGGTAGACATAGAGGAAGAGGTGGTTGAACAGGGATTGCCAGCAGATCTGAGAGGATTATTGGGTGGACCGAGGGTCCCGGCGTTCGACGGTAGTAAAAGGGATTTTAAAAACTGGCTGGCAGTCCTAGATAAGAGCTGCGTAATATATATACTCTCAGACCAAGAGGCCCTTTATTTGGCGTATGATGCCGCGAGAGGGAAAGCGTCTGAGTTGGTAAAAGGACTCTTAACCAGTGAGCCCCACTTGACATGGGAAAGGTTGGAAGAACTATTAACTAGGGAGTTCGCTGACGAGGGGACGGCGATAGAGGCCATGAGAGCCCTCCTGAAGTTGACGCAGCTGAGGGACGAACCCCCTGGAGAATTGTAGACCCAAGCGGAGAAGCTGTCGTCATTAGCTTTCCCAGAGGTAGTGAGAAAGGCCCAGTTGGCTGATCTGTATGTTGAAGCACTCAGTGACGAGCGTGTTCGTCACGATATTTTGAAGGAAGGACCGCTAAGGTTATCGGCAGCTGTGGCGCTGGCCAAAGAGAGCCAGGGAGTTTGGGAGAAGGTAAAAAGAGGTGGGAAGAAGCAAGAGCTAAGTCGAGAGGTCGGAAGAAAGGGGGAAGGAGGAAGCCCCCCCCCCCCGGTGTGGAATCGGAGGTCAAGCTAGAGGTGGTGGAGCCTGAGGTGTGGGAAGGAGATCCCAATAGAAAGGCTTGGTCAACAAGGCATGGGTTCTATAAGCCCACGCCAGGTAGATACGGGCTGGTCTGCTGGACTTGTGGTCATGAGGACCACAGAGCAACGGAATGTCCGACGAAGTGGGGTTTGCCCCCAGACTTCGAACAGGATAAATGTACTAGGTGTGAGAAGAAGGGACACCTAGCCAAGTGGTGCGGGTTGAGAAAAGGTGCTCCACCGATATTAATAAAAAAGGCCGAGCCCATGAGACAAAACCAGGGAAAAGCCAGCGGGCCACCCCGGAATTAAGAGAGAGGGTGGCCCAGTTAAAAAGAAAGGAAGTAAAACCTTGGACATGTGGTCAGGAGAGCCCCTTAGGTAGAGAGCAGGTCCTCCCAGGAATAAGGGAGAGGGTGGCCCAGTTGAAGAGAGGAAGAGTAAAATGTTGGATATGTGGTCAGGTGAGCCACTTTGCGGTAAACTGTCTAACAAGAAGGTGCTGGTTTTGTAGGAGACTAGGGCACCTGAAGAGGAGTTGTATTCTTAGGAACAGCCGCAAGAGACTGGGAGAGGTACAGCCGGGACCGCCCAGGTGCAGAAAACGCAGAACTCCCCCATATGAGAATAATGAAAGTAATTTGTTGCTACCGGCGCCTATGGCTGGGATGACCCAAAGGAAAAAGAAAGCCCAAGTGTCCTCTTCGCTGACGCAAACGAGGGAGCTGGCTTGTGGGGCAGAGATAGGGGGTAGAGCAATGAAAGCTCTGATAGACACAGGAGCGTCTGTTTCATTGCTGAGAGAGGAAGCATACAGACGGGTGAAACGGAAGAATGGGTTACAGGTCACGCAGGCAGATGGAGCCCCCCCCTGGGGATAAAAGGGATGGCGAGGCTCCCTGTGAGGATTGGGAAATTAAAAAGTGTCCAGAACTTTTGCGTAACCCCCAACCTGTGTACGGAAGCGATCTTGGAAGAAGATTGGCTTCAGAGCCAGAGGGCACGGATAGTGTTCAACCCCACTGTGCTGGTAGTGAATGGCAAGAGAACGCCATTGGGATGCCCACCGGAATAAGATATAACAATAGTTGTGGAGAAAGGCTGTGTCGGGAAAGGGTAGGCTAATGACAGGGAAGAAAACAGGAAAAGGAACCCTGCAATTGGTCCCTGTAGAAGGGAAGGGCCTAGAAGAAAATGAGGTAACTCTGTGTGAGGCAGTAGTGGAGGCAGCTGAATTAGTGCCCATTATGATGGTGAACCGGGCCCAAAAGACGATAAAGGTTAAGAGAGGGGAAGAGATAGGAAAAGCACTACCCCTACGAACTCTGAATCGAATGAGATTCGAGGAGAAACGAGGAAAACTCGTAGAACAAACAGAAGGAATAGGGGACGAAGATATATTGGCACCTGATCAATTTAGGACCAGGGTGAGAGGTCTGTTGAGAACTAATCGAGATGTGGTGGCCAAATCAGATAAGGAATTGGGCCAGACCCACACAGTAAAAATGAAAATCGACACCGGCGATCACCTCCCTGTAAAATTGAAGCCCTACCGGACACCTATTCATAAGAGACCCCTTGTAGAAGAGGCAGTAGAAGAGATGTTGGAAGCTGGGATGATCGAAAGATCGATCTCCCTTTGGAGCTTTCCAATCGTGATAGTAGGTAAGAAAGATGGCGGGCACCGTTTTTGTGTAGATTTTAGGAAACTGAATTCTATATCGAGGCCGTTGGCGGTGCCATTGCCACCAATCGATGATATATTGGCATTATTGGGGAAAGCGAAGTACTTCTCTACGTTGAACTTGAGGTCCGGGTATTGGCAGGTAGCCCTTGATGAGGCTGACAAGGAAAAGGCCAGATTTGCGTGTCACCTGGGACTATTTCAGTTCAGGGTGATGCCATTCGGTTTAGCCAATGCCCCGGGAATCTTCCAACAGCTGATGTCAATAGTGTTAGGAGGATGCGAGAGCTTTGCCATGGCATATTTAGATGATATTTTAATATTTTCAGAAACAGTAGAACAACATTTTTTCCATCTAAAACTAGTGTTGGGAAGACTAAGAAAGCACGGCTTAAAATTGAAATTGTCGAAGTGTCAGTTTCTGAAGGAGGAGACTAGATATTTGGGCTTTGTTATAAACGGAGACGGTAGTAAACCCGACATGGATAAGGTGAAAGTCATAAGGGAAATGCCAGAACCTAAGACAGTGAGACAAGTAAGAGGGTTTATAGGAGCTATTGGTTAATACCGACGATTCGTCCCGGCATTCTCGAGAATTGCCATACCATTAGTAGCCCTGACGAAGAAATACGCTAGGTTCAAGTGGACAGAAGACTGTAAACGGGCATTTGATACCTTAAAAGAACAGTTGACAGCCGTCCCACTGCTGACGTACCCAGACTTCAGCAAGCCCATGGTACTATACACTGATATCCAGTGAGCAGTGTTTAGGAGTAGTTCTTACCCAGCCGTGTCCCGATAAAGAAGGACCAGTGCCAGGCATACCAGAGGAGGTACCGATATACTTTATCTCTCATAAGCTCTCAGAGACACAACATAGATAGCCAGTAATAGAAAGAGAAGTATATGCTACCATGCATGCTCTCCAAAAACTGGACTACTACTTGAATGGTGCGGTCTTTACTATAAAAACAGATCACAAGCCTCTGCAGTACCTATTGCAGGCAGAATGGACAAATAATAAGATTCAACAGTGGGCGCTAAAGTTAAGAAGTTAAGAGGCTACCACTGTAAGATAGAGTATTTGGCAGGGAAGGAAAACACGTGCGCAGATTTACTCTCAAGAATACCGAAACAACTGGAAGAAAGATCTGTAAAAGTAGAGTAGGGAGTAGATGATAAAGCCTATAGAATCGGAGTAATTAACTCTAATAAGCTAAAAGATCGCCCTATGTTAGAATCGGACGAGGAAGGGAACGCACAGATAATAACCGATCCCTACTGGACAGAAGGAATTGAGAAGGAGCAGGCAGACAGTGAAATAGCTGCCCTTAGAGAAAAGGTGGAGGCAGGAGAGACCACCAAGTATGCCATAATAAAGGAAAGGCTGTATTATCTCTCAGGTAGGGATGAAGAAGTCAAGCTCAAGTTGTATGTGCCCAAAAGTTTAAGACCAGTGATATTGGAACAGTGCCACGAGAGGTTGGGTCACATGGGAATTGATAGATGTGATCTGATAGGGAGAAAGTACTATTGGCCCAAACTGTACGGAGAGGTCACTAACTATGTTCGGAGCTGTGTAGTGTGCCAGTCGCAGAGCAGAAGGCAGGAAATGGCACCATTAGAGGAGATGGACGTGCCGAACTTCCCCTTCGAGAAAGTGAGTATGGATGTATCAGGACCATATGGGGAAACTGCACAAGGAAACAAATATAGTGAGTTTTGTCGATTGGCTAACAAATTGGCCCGAGGCATTTGCAGTAACAGACAAGAAGCCTAAAACTGTGGCCGATTTGATAATAAGTGAAATCTTCCCTAGGTATGGCGCCCCTGTGCAATTGGTAACTTATACAGAGAATATAAACAGCATAATGAGAGAAGTCCTGACAGGTTTGAATATAGAGCACGTAAAAACATCTCCATATCACCCCCAAGGAAACGCTAAAATGGAAAGGTTTCATAGAACCTTGGGAGACGTGCTGGCCAAGCTGGCCAGAGAGAATACAGGAAATTGGGATTTGTACTTGACGCAGGCTCTGGCGGCCGTGAGGTTTACGATAAACGAAACCTCCAGATTTTCTCCTTACTTTATGTTGTTTGGCAGAGACGTGGTCCTGCCTGTGGATAACCTGTTGAAGCCCCGAAGAAAGTATATGGGAGAAGATCATCATCAGCTGTTGCTGGAACAATATAAAATATTTGTACAAGCCAGAAGAAGAATAAAGAGGGCACAGAAGAGAAGAAATGAGAGAGTCACTGCTGAAAGAAAAGTAGTGGAATTTAAGGTTGGAGACCCTGTCTACTATAAAATCCAACAGAGAGAAAGAAAGCTGGACCAGAGATGGGAACCGTACTACCGGATAGTAGAGCAGACGGATCCAGTATCATATGTAATATGGGATCAAGTGGCCGTACGAGCAAGGAGGGCCCATGCCAACGATCTGAAGAAGGCTGAAATAGCTAACCTGAAAATGAGCGAACCGAGGCCTAAGAAGACAAAGACAGGGAAGGTAACTCTGGTTGAGCCGGGAGAAATGGAGCCGGAAGAAGATTCCGAGGCAAATGAAGAGATAAATCGACTTGGCCAGATAGACGAAGCGATCCGAGTGACGGAGTTGGAACCCTCGGCGGGGATCAGCGGCGTTCAGTCGTTGCCTGAATCGGTGCAGAAAAGACCCTGTGATGTCACCGTCACACCCAAATGCCCAAAGAAAAGGAAGAGAAAAACGAAGAGATCCAATCAAGCAGTAAAGGGCTCTAAAAAGAGGCACCCTAAACAAGACGAAAAGTTCAACGAGTGGGAGGAAGAGGATCAAATACCTCTTTCCCAGCTCAAAGAAAGACTAAGAAACAGGAGAGAATTAGGCATCGAGTCAAGAAGTAATGAAGACGTCCAGGGCGCGGACTCGAAGCAGAAGGAAGAATCAGGAGAGGAAGAAGAGGACAAAACACCTCCTGAACGGGAATTAAACACCGAGGGAAAGTTAGAGGTCGAGCAGGAACTACCTCTAAAGATGAGATTGAGAAGGGTGGAGAACCCCAAGTCTCAGTAGAACAAACAAGGCGGTGCAGAATAAAAGCACTCGGTGTCGACAGATAACGACACTGGCTCATCCAAAAACCTACTGGCTGACTGTGGTGGATGTGGATGGAGGGGATAGAGTCGCGAGCTGCACCTCACGAAGGACGGAAGAAGATTATTGGCATTGCTGACTGGCCATCAGTGGTGTCATGAAGTACGACCTTTGAAGTGGAAGCGCCACGCACCTACCCGGACCGTTCTGTCTGCTAGGAGTTAGTTAGGGGATGGAAGAGTTGAGTGTTACAAATTTAGAAAGAAATTATGGAATAATTGAGTGAAGAATTGAACAAGACCGAATGGTTATGAATAATAAAAACAAGAGAATTTTGTTGCAGGAATGATCAAAATGAAAGGGTTGATGATGATGATGATGGTAGCTACACGAATGGTAGCAAGGTACAAGATGGAAACAGAATACATAGCTTTAAATTCGGGTAGAACAAAATTCATGTTGCTAACAGCTGAAGAAGCTAGAAAGTGTAGAAATGATGCTCTAGGGACTTATGCATCGTTAAGCCCTATCTATATAGCTGGTAACCACAAAATGTGCATACTAGAATTGTTTGAAGGGAAGAAAGAAGGAATTAAGAGAACTTGTCAAGTAGAGGTATTAGCAAACACGGCATTACCACAAGCTATCAGTGTTTCAGACGGGGTGTGGGCAGTGGCCACACAGAAACCAATCAGCTTGTCTAGGGTATGTGGGGGAGAGTCCACAAGGACATTAAGAGTAAAGCCACCATTATCCCTGTTAAAGTTACCCATGGGATGTTCGGCATTTAGGATATCTATTTCCTTACCCCCCTATTACCAGGAAGAAGAAAGATATGAAGAGAAAGATTCAATCATAGAAATGATTGGCAGAAGCTTAGTCAATTGTACAGAGTTGTGGGAGCCAATAGTGAGGGGATTCTCCAATGTTACCTTGAATAAAATGCCAGTACTAATGAAGCCGATAGAATAGATCGATATGAATCAATTGAGGGTCAAGTTAAGTGCGTTGGGAAATGAAGTTATGGCTTGGGAAGATGATGAGCAGTTCGCGATAAGTTGGTCGGCAATGATGGGTACATTCATAATTATAGCCATAGGGGGTATGGCATTATGGAAGATTAGAAGTAAGGAGAAATTAACTAGCGATAATCAAATGAGCATGCAGCAACTCGAGAGGGAGATGCCGAGCAGTGTTCCTTACTCATACAGAATCGGCGAAGAAATTGCAGAAAGACCGGCGGAGGAGGCTGGCCTGAGACCGACACGTGCGGCGGAAAAAACCCTACAACGGAAAGAAAAACATTGACCAAGAAAAACAAGCGATAATAAGCACACTCATGCACCCACAGGCACACGCACACATTATATTGACATGTAGAACGAAGAAGATGAAAAGAACATTACATTTGCATGTAGAACAGAAGAAGATGAAAAGAACATTACATTTGCATGTAGAACGGAAGAAGATGAAAGGAACATTACATTTGCATGTAGAACAGAAGAAGATGAAAAGAACATTACATTTGCATGTAGAACAGAAGAAGATGAAAAATAACATTACATTGCATGTAGAACCGTAAAAAAAGGAATAGAAGAATAGAATTGCATGGGACAGATGCATGATACATGCTAAATAGTGTATTTGGGTTTAGGTGTCATTTACGAGTAAAAGACAAATAGGTTAGGGGAGGGTTGTGACACTATTTGGCTTGCCAAAAGGGAGAAAGAAGGAAAAAGGGAAAGGCGATAATTAAATTTAGGTGATAAGAGGCCATCACGAAAAGGACACTGAGCGGTGTTATTTTTCTGACAAGAAAAAGTGGTAAGATTTTTTTTATTTTCATTGTAGAGAAGTCGAAAAGGGGAGATACTGGAATTAATCTGATTTATGTTACGGGGCGTATGAAAATTCCAAATTGGCCAAATAACCTCAGAGACAGAATTCTAAATAGATAAACATTTAACTGTGTCGCAGGAATGCCCATTTGAGACCTCCCACAGAATCCTAAAGAGATAAAAATTAAATAGATCATCCGCTGACCGAGAAACAAAATGCCCGCTGACCACCATGAAGGAGATTTTAAGCCTTTGTCGATGAGAAGATATCGTTTAGACAAGGCATCTGTTTTGTGTTGAAATTCGGCTATGACAGCGAAACTATTTTATCGGATCAGAAATTGGCACTAAGAATGAAAATACGTCTAAAATGGCCAGCCGCTTGGTGACGGCGAAAAGCTAATTGATGAATCCCAGGTGATACGGCTAGATAAGAGGCCAAGGGATCGTTGACGGGCAGAAGGATAGAAAGAGAAGGAAAAGAAAAAGAAAAAAAAAAGATATGAAGATAATTTTTTTTTCTTTGAGCAAGATTTTTAAAACGAGGCTAGTCTGGCTACACCCACACTGCTGAGCGCCCATTGGCTGAGTGATGGCAGGAGTAATGGGCGGAGGTGATAATGTGAGGCAGGAGGGGAAAACCTGCTGGCACCCATTGATGGGATAGGTGTGAGATGCCACTATGAGAGAGAAGGAACACCGTTGACACCCTCTGAGGGTATGGTGAGATACCAATATGAGAACAGAAGAAGGTGGGAGGACGAGAAGACTTTTAAAAAATGGAAAAGGATAAAAATTTTCTGACCGAAACCAAAGAAGTTAATTGTGGGTTTGGAATTATCAAGGAATCTCAAAGCCCGACGGGCCCACCACGGTTTTGGTCAGCGTCCATATAAGCAAAGTTGCAGCGAGCGAAAATCAGTTCCAGTTTGAGTTCCAGTTCCAGTTAAGTTCGCAGTGAAGTTCGCAGCTGAGTTGAATTGAGTTGAGCACGCCTCACAGAACAGCTGACTGAAAGATATTCACGCAATTCCGAACTCATCTTCTAATCAAGAACAATTTATTTTTGAAGAACGACTTAGACTCACACTACCAATACAAGTTTTACGAATATCGCCATATAGAGGGTTTGGGAAATAGACGCAGTCCTGTATCCAGCAACTATATATAAAAGGTTGTTATCTTTTTTTTAAAACATTTGAACTTTTCGAGTTGTTGTCTTATTTCCTTTGCATGTACTTGTGCGATATCACCCTAATTCGAACTCGGCTTGCATTACGGCCCCGGCGACTGATTGATTTCGTCTGCCTAAGATCAATTCACAACGTGGGTAGGCTAGACTGGAAATCAAAGCAGTTACTTCGGTAACCAGACGTTGGAGGTAGGCTGGGAACGACGAGGCTGATACCGAATCTAACCAGATTCCCATCCGAATCACCAAAAGGTTAGAACGTCACAGTTGGTGCCGCGACCAATACCAAGCCAGTTGGTCGTCAGTGGACAGGATAGCACGACGGACGCAACCAGGCGGACGTCACGTTTGGCGTAGCGACACCGGGGATACGTCACAATTGGTGCCGTGAGAGCAGGATAAGACCCTGGATCAGCCGCTGCCACTGAAAATTTCGACCAGGACAACACACGGCGTCTCAAGGACTCAAATTGAAACAAACTAGAGTGGGAACCAAAGAACTTTGGTTGGCTATAACCATACGGTTCCAGACACTCTAGTACGACAGCCCGGAGCCTGGGAGGAACGAGCTGGGGGACGTCACATTATCAACAATTATGTTGCGGATAGCGTTTGGTGTATATATATATATATATATATATATATATATATATATATATATATATATATATATATATATACTTTTTTAATATACGCTCTTTTAGCGCTAGATGGCGTCGTCAGTGATGTTCTGAATTGGATCATTGGGCAGTTTCGGGTCTTTCAAACATCATACTGACCTCACCGAGTCGACCCCATCAGAGCTGATCAGACTCTGATACGCCCTCTAAAAATGCTTGTAGACACTGACTTCTATAAATATACCAGGTTATCACACATTTGATTCGAGGTTGACCAACAGCCAATATAAAATAAAATGTAATAAAAAAGGCTGAAACACTAATATTCCATAGTTATAAATTATTACATTGGAATCGTAATCACGATCCAATTCATCAGACCTAAAATTCAAAAAGAAATCAGAAAATATAACTCTGGGTATGAAAAAACAAAATTTTAGTGAGAGTGTGTGTGGAAATGGAAAACAAATGTGCGAGAGAAATTTATGAAAGCTCTAGAGAGAGGTGTGATGAATTGGATCGTGATTACGATTCCAATGTAATAAATTATAACCATGGAATATTAGTGTTTCAGCCTTTTATATTATATTCTTACTCTGTCCTGGACATTGAGTTCTGCCTGGATTCTATCCTCTTAGGAATTTATATATATTCATGTGTGAGTGTTAGACTACTATATTTCCGCATTCCAATTCACCTGAGTAAAGCAGGATCGATCTCGTAGCTGCAAAGGTAATACCACTTACGATACGCCACTATATGGTCGCCTCAAGTTGGTGTAAGGCTTAATAAACTTATCTCGCAAGAACAATTACGAGTAAGTAGTGAGTTCGGTCCTCACTAGGTGCCGCATTCTTTCATTTCAGCCTTGTGTCACATCTAAGCTACGCATCGAAAATCACCATACACGCCTATATATATATATATATATATATATATATATATATATATATATATATATATATAGCATGCTCAAACACTAATATTCCATGGTTAAAATTTATTACATCAGACCTACAATGTAATAAATTATAACCATGGAATATTAGTGTTTGAGCCTTTTTTATTATATTATTACGCTGTCCTGCACATTGAGTTCTACCTGGATTCTATCCTCTTGGAAATTTATTTATATAGATTTATATATATATATATAATATCGCATAGAGAGTGCTTTATTTAAAATAATAGAAATCAAATACACATTTTTTTTCACACCGTTTGCCCCAAGCGATGAGAAACAAATGTATGTTCATTAATAATAATATATATATATATATATATATATATATATATATATAAATTGCTCGTGACTGTAATTAAATTAAATTAAAAAATACGCTTTTTAGTAGGCGTCAGTGATGTTTTGACTTGGTTCATCAGGGACTTTCGGGTCTTTCAACATCATCCTCCCCATCACCAAATCAATCCAATCAGAGAGATCAACACCTGATTCCCCCTCACAATTAAACGCTAACAGCTACTGTGGCTTTTTAAAGAATTAGACGAAGAAAGATCACAAATTCTGCACATCCGATGTAATATAAAGAACTGAGGATTTGTAATGGGTTAAGCTCTGAGAACTGTCGTATCTGAAGGATGGTCCACAAGTCGAAAGTACGTTGAATCTAGCAACTTTTTCTCCCGCTAGTGGAGACGCAGGTTCGAAGCCCTCAGGAGAGGGCATATTTTTGTTTAATAAGATTTCTCGAATATTCAAACGAAAATAAATAAATAGATATACAGTTTACCAATTGAACTCCAATATGCAGAGTGACTAAAAATAACATTAAGTGATAAATCTGTCGTATTAATAAATAAAAATACAATTACTTCTTTCGATATATAAAGACATTTTTTATGTTTATACGTTCTTTTTATAGATACAAACATTTAAGTAAATGCTCTATGTCTAACAAACAGTATTAACTGTCCTGAATGCCCGAGAAATTTTCATAGAAAATATCCATACTTCGACAGGAATCGAAACTGGATCCTATAACGAACCGTCATATAGCTTGACGTGCTTTTACCGATTGAGCTACAGAGTAGCGTTTCGGTTGGCGTGGTCGATTTTACTGTTTTTAAACTACAAGTCTCCATGATCTTCTCTCGTACATTCATATCTGCTCGATGCGTATCCAAATGTAAACAAATGACGTCACACATTATGAAATGGCCAAATCCGACAATTATTTTAAGACATTTTTATGTTTATACATTCTTTTTTATATATACAAATATTTAAGTAAATGCTCTGTTTATAATAAACAGTATTAACGACATTTACCTGCCATGTCCGAGAAATTTTCATAGAAAATATGCGTCCTCCGACAGTCATTTGTTTACTTAAATATTTGTATATATAAAAAGAACGTATAAACATAAAAAATGTCTTAAAATAATTGTCGGGCATTGTTCATTTCATAAGATAGATAGATAGATAGATAGATACTTCTTTGTCATATTCACGACGTTTCGGCCGACTTACTCTTCGGCCTTCTTCAGGTGATTGGAATTTCGAACCGAGCCCTTTATTACATCCATCGGGGTATATTTTTAAAGTTCCGCGTACCATGCCTCTTCCGGATATCTTGGTTTCAGTTACTCCCCTTTAGTAACTCAACTCTCCAAGTGGCCAGATATTGAACTCACAACTCTTTGAGTCAACTCACTGGATTACTTCAACCAACGCTTTTATTCCAATGGACCATGTGACCAAGATATCCGAAAGTGTTATGGCACGTAGAACAAGGACAATCTACTTCGGTGGACAAAATAAGAGGTTTGGTCCGAAATTCCGATCACCTGAAGAAGAGCAGGG
>OZ010575.1:11009171-11074171 GCA_963932145.1 Acanthosepion lycidas | reverse complement strand
TATATATATATATATATATATATATATTGGAACAGCCAGTTAGATCAGGGCTACAGGAATGTAGGTTGCCCATGGCTAGGATACAAAGACAAGCTGAAATGCAACTTGTCAGCAGTTAATGTACAACATAACACCCTTGAGCGCTTAGCTTTGGAGCGCGTAGAATGGAGATCAACGTGTTTTAGTGGACTCCGCAATTTTCAATCTGCTTGTCTGAATCATCTTCAAGAAGCGAGATCAAGATCTAAAATGTCAACCAATCTAACAGTGATCTTATCTCACAATTCTCACATCTGCTCCATATGTGGCCTCCTTTGTAAATCACTAGCGGGTCTTAAATGCCACTTAAGATTATCGCATAAACTTTCATAACTGGCAGATCCTCATACTTCGAAGCCGACGGGAAAGTCCATTATTATATATATATATATATATATATATATATAGAGAGAGAGAGAGAGAGAGAGGATAGGGAGGGGGAATAGTCGTAGTTAGTAGGATATTGATTCCGAACAAACGTGGAAATATGAGACAAATTTGCAAAGGGTCTTTTTGCCTGCTTTTATAGATTTGCCTTTCAATCTGACCTGTACATGAAATACATTTATTTTCCATTTGGTCATACATGTGTTAGAGTTATTGTAGATTGAAATTTGATAAGTATTTCTCAAGTTAGCTAACATCTAGCGCACTTTCTAAACATTTATAGCAATATATATATATATATATATATATATATATATATATATATATATATATATATATATATATATATATAGATAGATAGATAGATAGATAGATAGATAATATTAGTGGTAAATATACATATATATGCAAAATCCACAGGTGCATATATACACATGTATATTTTAGAATAAAAAATTCCGAGAGGATAGAATCCAGGTAGAACTCAATGTCCAGGACAGAGTAAGGATATAATAAAAAGGCTTAAACACTAATATTCCATGGTCATAATTTATTCCATTGGAATCGTAAATACGATCCAATTCATCAGACCTACAAATTCAAAAAGAAAACAGAAAAAAACCTACTCCGGAAATAAAAATAGAATTTAGAGAGAGTGTAATTATGAGAGTGTGGGACGAATGTTAGTTCATAAGAGAGGGGTTTAACAGAGAGAGTTTTATTTAAAAACTAGGTGTGAGTGGAAGGGGGAAAAATGATTGTTGTCCGAAGTCTAAAACAATAAGGATACATTTCAAGGTGACATACACACACCATGGCCGATCAAATCTTAAAGAAGGAGGGAGAGGTAAGGAAAGAAGTGGTGGGGAAGAAAGATGGGGCGGGTGAAATTAAAATTGCAAGGGACGCTGTGTAATTGAGAAAATTTGACAAAAATAATATCGACTGCAGGTTACAAATCAAATATTATAAACAATAAATATGACGATTATCTAATCTGGCGAGGACCTATATTTTTATGTTCAAAACGCATGCAAATCCACACATACACAATAACTTATACACGTATATACATACACATCGCCGTGTACCTACATACACACATACATATATCCATGTACAGATACACATATATCCACATATTCACACATACATACACACATACATATACATACACACACACGCATATACATATATCTGATTCAATATCTCTGATACTAAGCGCTTTCTAATAATTACCGCGCATATGATATACAAATAATTACACCTACATATATACACACATACACATACACACACACCTCCATATATATATATATATACATATATATATATATATATATATATATATATATAGATATATATATATATATAAATATATACATATACATACACACATACATACATATACATGTACACACACACATACATCCATATATATACATATATACATAGACACACACACACATATATATATACACATATATATACACAAACATCTACACACATACATACATGTATATACTACAGACACACATACATACATATATATATATACACATACACACATACATATACATGTACACACACATACACATATAAATACATACACACATACACATACATATACATATATATACATACGCACACATATATACACGTATATCCACCTATACCCTATACACACATTTTCCACATACATATACATAAATACACATGCACCCACATACACATATATACATACACACACATACAAAAAACAGATATATATACACACACACATACATATATATATATATATATATATATATATATACATACAAAAATGTACACACACATATACCTACATATACACACATACATCCATAGGCATCCACTCCTTACACATTTACACACACTTGTACATATGAACATACGCATACATGCGCATAAACATATATACCTAAAACCTTACATTTCTATACAATTAAACAAAAAAACAATGTATCTATCCGTCTAGCTATACATACATACACATATACACGCACATCTATACCCACATACACACATATATATACACATACATACATACACATACATATATATGGGTACATATATACCAAAACATACGCACACCCACACACATACATATACATATATATATACATACACTATATTTTAATATATTAAATAATATTAATTTTGATCATTTTTATCTTTGTATATTTACTCGCTTAAATTAGATTTCAATAGGTTGTTAACATTCATGCAATGACATTTTCTGTCTTAAATATTTATCGGTTGGGGTATGCAACTGTCTGGGTCAATGTCTGTGGATGTGTGTGCATGTATTTATATGTATCTATGTGTATGGAAAGTGCATCCACTTTTAATTATGTATGTATGTACGTGTGTGTTGGTTTCCCTTCTCCCATTTTTCCCCCCCTTTTTTTTTTTTTTTTTTTTTTTTTTTTTCATGACAGACGGTGGAGATGTTCTCTGTCTTGTCCCCTTTTTTGTGTGTGTATATGTCTTGGTGCTTATGTATTAGAATCTGACTGCGTTTGTTTTACGCGTGAGTTTGGGACCCCATTTACACATCATGAGGATTAAAATGTATACATTGTAAAAAGACCGGATATTAAATATAGCTAAAGTAACTTCAATGAAAAAATAAATTGAATAACATATATATTTCTTCTTTTCTCCTCAGTAATTTTATAGTTGTAAACTTGATAGCGAATAAATGTTAAATTTTGGTTTTGTAATTAGCAGTTTTAAATTTTAATATTAAATTTTATCATATAATTTAGTAATTATTCGTTGGAATAAATTATTTTTTAATACTAAACATCTGAATAGATATTATAACATGACTTCGTTATCGAGCTTTTTGAATTTTCCTGTAATTGTGTTCTGATTGGTCTACCTAGCCTCTGTAATAACGTTTTCCCCTTACGTAGAATATTAATTAATTTGAAACTTTTAAAACCATTTATTTTACATTCAACGTCATCACTTGATAAGACACCGTAGGTGTTGAAACAAAATGGCTATTTTTGTAGTGATTTTATAACATATTTATGTTATAAATTTTTTTTTTTTTTCTTTTAAAATAAATAATTATATATATATATATATATATATATATATATATATATATATATATATACACACATCCCTGCATATATATCCATCTATATATATACCTACACCCACATACGTATACATAAATAATAACATATACACACATATCCATACATATACATACATATACCAATACACACACCCCTAAATATATACCTACATATACCCGTAGCCAAGTACATACATACATACATACATACACATACATGCATATACACACACATACACACACACACACATATATATATATATATATATATATATATATATATATATATATATATATATATATATACATACCCACATACATACAAATACATACAAATACATACATATAAATTAGAATTTAAGAACTAAATAAGTAAAATTTCAAAAATTTATATATACACATATACCCACATACATACAAATGCGTACAAATACATACATATAAATTAGAATTTAAGAACTAAATAAGTAAAATTTCAACAATTTGGGCGTAAAAAAAAACCCATAGCGCATCACAAAAACATACACAATGATCTATATAGAGATAAACAAAATAAACATAATAGTCATTCCGTTAAAATGTCATCACCGATGTTTTGAACCAAGATTGAACTGACATAAGTGACAGAAAGTTACAAAACGGTGTTTAGGTTTTGAATCTTTTCTTATGTCTTAAGAGAGCGTATGTAAATATAAATATAAAAGTGAAGATTTGAAGTCAACACTGAGAGGTGACATGCTGTTTCATGCTAAACGCAGTCATCACGCCGCCTGACGATTGCGTCTAGCATGAAACAGCCTATCGCCTCTGAGTGTTCACTTTAATGTTCACTTTAATATATATATATATATATATATATATATATATATATATATATATATATATATATATATATATATATATAGAGAGAGA
Organism: Acanthosepion lycidas; assembly: GCA_963932145.1. Taxonomy (NCBI): domain Eukaryota; kingdom Metazoa; phylum Mollusca; class Cephalopoda; order Sepiida; family Sepiidae; genus Acanthosepion; species Acanthosepion lycidas. Next base: position 11,069,718 of record OZ010575.1, on the reverse strand, counting down.
GAGAGAGAGCACAGGTAATAAACCCATTGGTATATAATCAAAGTGAATCTTAGTAATATAAAATATTAAAACTGAGCCACAAAAAGAGCTCAATGTATTTATTATAACAGAGCATATAAATTACACAACAAAATCTAAATTACCTCAAATGGCGAGGGGGGGTAGATCTATTTAAATCCAAGAGAATTACATTAGTCTTATTTAACGCCATTGTACAGACTGTTCGTATTTGAATCAGAAATTTAAAATTTAACTTTGAAAAATTGATACAGAATTTATCCATTTCAATGTTTCAGTCAGACGAAGTGCCCGAGACGGTGCTAAGGGGAGGGTGGAAAGCATTAGCCTTAAAAGAAAGACGTTTTATAAAAATTAACCCGGATATTGACTATATGACATTAAATTAGGTTTATATGAAGAAGAATGAGGTGTTAAATTGAAACTAAAATATATCATATCTGAAATGTTTACACAGACACTTGTATATATAAATATATATATATATATATATATATATATATATATATATATAAATATATATATATATATATATATATATATATACAAAGTGTCCATAAAGTTCGTGTGCACCTTAAAAGATTATAACTTTATTTGTATTTGATAGAAATAATTTGCAAAAAAACATTAGAAAGAAGTAAATCTATATTTTTTAAGGTTTTACTGACATTTTATTTAAGTTTCCACATGTCCTCCATCATTAGCAATACAAAGGGTAATACGACTTTGCAGTTCACGGAAAACATTTGCCAGCTGATATGCTGTAATACCTGAAATCACATTAGTTATTTTAGCTATACTTAAAACTAGGTACATTAAACTTTATAACATTTTTTACAGATCATTTCTATCGCAAATACAAATAAAGTTATAATTTTTTTAAGGAGCACACGAATTTTATGGACACCCTGTATATATTATCTATAACATATATATATTATACATGATATACATTATATAATATAATATACATTATATATATATATATTTATTTATATATAATATACATTATATTATATATTACATTTTATAATATAATAATCATTATATATATATATTCATATATATTATACATAATGTACATCATACTATTATATTATATTATATTATATTATATTATATACGTTATATTACACTGTTTTTTTTTTTTTGCGGGGGGTTGTATGTTGTCTATATTCTTTAACTGAATTAGGACTATTTTGCACCGCTGAATCCAAAAATAACATCCATTTTTCTCAATCAGGTCAGGTTTTTATCTTAATTTGATCTTGAAAAATCCGATCATCTGACTAATTTGATTACATTTTTGTGACATTATCATTACTGTTTCTCATTCAAATTTCATATTTTAGGAAAAAAATAATTTTCCAACAGAATGTATTAATTAAATGTTACAACCATCAATTTCTGTAAATTGAATAATAGATAATGATAAAGGATAAATACATATAAATTGAACGATACGTTGTCCTTATGCAAAATTCAAAGCATGAACGTCTGTTTCTTGGAACCCCTCGAATGCTCAGCAGCAGGAATGTCTCTCTTGTGAGTCCAAACATTAATCAACCACCATGACTGCACCTCAGCGTCCCTGATACCTGGTTTCCATCTCTTTTATGTGCTGATAGAATTTCTCCTCCTGCTAATCACTGATTGATCCCAGATTCTCAGGAAACCGATTCATATGAGAGAATAAATAATGCATTTTGATGCTCACGTTGAATCTAAAGTTTCTGAAAGCAGTCAGCATATTGTTGAAATGTTATGTATAGTTCCTGGCCCTGTTGCTGCCAAGAAAATTCTTCACGACCAGAACAAAGCCTTCCATGCTTCCAGAGCTTTGGTGAACTGTTTAATCAAGCTGAGATTGATGTGCAGCCGTGGGAAGAGTATCTTGTCTCTGTCTCCCAGAGGATTGTTGATGACGTTGCTTGCTCTTTAAGACACCTATTCCTCCTTCACAGGTCAGTCCTTCTTTGTGTAATACTGAGCAGTATCCCTACTATACCACATGCACAGAAAGCATGGGTATTTGGTGAAGCTGAACTATTGTCCCAACAAAATTTCACCATCTTCAGATCAACACAAATAAGCCACTCATGCTGATCATAACAAATTTTCTCCATCACATACTTCACCGCTACATATTTCTCCTTCAGTGTAGTCGATTGAGCAAGGAGTACAGAGGCAAACTGATTGCCGTTGTGAAGCAGAACACGTTTCAGCGATCGCTTGCTGCTGTCAATGAGCAGTCGCCAATCTTTGGGTTCATACTGTGGCACTCCAAGATTGTGCAGGAGCTGAGCAATATCTGTACAGTACACCAAGTCTCTTCAAAGAAAAAGCGTATAAATTTTTTATGTCAGTTGCGGTAAAAGGTAGTGCGAGCACTGTCAGAGATGAGGAAATTATTTTCCTTCAATCTGGATGCCAATAGCTCAGCAGAGGACTTTGACAAGCTAAGAAAGTTCTTTAAGGCCAGAACAAAAGCCTTCCATGCTTCCAGTTTTACTTCGTTCATTGAGTTTTCAAACTCAGGATCTCTGATTAGCTGACGGAATTGAGGATCATCAAAGATGCCAGTTTGCAACTTCTCTAATGTTAATCCTGGAAAAGCATGGCACAAGTAAGTTTTAAAAAAGCCACCATCCTTGTCTAGAGCTTTGGTGAACTGAGATTGATGTGCAGCCGGTGGGATGAGTATCTTGTCTCTGTCTACCAGAGGACTGTAGATGACGTTCCTCGGCAGAGGACTTTGACAAGCTGAGATTGCGAACTAGATAATTTAACACCTTTTGGGTAAAAAGGATGTGGAGCATTATAGTTCAGAACCACTTCTTCATCTTCTGGAACACTGGAGGAATTTTCGTCACTGATGTCAGGAAGTTCTCCAAGTTCTCACAGGTATTGGAATTCGATCACAGGACGACGTGCTGATTCAAGATCAGGATACTTGAGGCTGCTTTGATTCTTTCTGTTGATCCGATTCACATCAATAGCGCAGAAGTAGCAGTCAGTGACAAGGTTTGTCGGCTCCCTCCAAACCATGGGAATTACAAACTTCAGACAACGCCACAACTTTATCCTGTTCACCAAGTTTAATACCAAAATAAGAATGGTAAGAACGCTTTAGGAAACTTGTGGTTTGATTCCTGTTAGGTACAAATGGTGTATTCAACGCAGATGTAGCAGAATACGTCAGGCTTATTTTTGCAAGATCTTTTAGTCGAAACTTTTTCATTCACCTTTAATATATAAGAAAAAAACAATTAGTCATAAGCTGGAACGTGAAAAATCTTCAGAATTCATTTATTGCAAGAAAAACAAAAGGATTTTGCATCATAAAAATGAAAAATATCCGTACATGTAAGCAAAAACAGCAAAAAATAAATATGTAGCCCAGTTCACCTGATTGAGCAAGATATATATATATATATATATATATATATATATATATATATATATATATATATATATATAATGACGTAATAATGTCGTTTTTTGACGTATTTTTAACGTCAAAAAACGACATTATTACGTCATTATTTTTGCAGCAACCTAATAATATAATATACTGTACATTTTATCGAGCACATAAAAAAATAAATGCTAAAGAACTGGGGATTATTTTTCTGATTGTCCTTTCTCTTTATTTTGATATATATATGATATACTATCCCGTCGTTTTCGACGTATGAGTGTCTTTCAGTTCAGTTTTTAATCCTGTAGCTGTCCCCGTTATCTTAACGGTATCGCCAGTGGACTTGTTGCTCAGGTGGAATAGCAAAGAAGGAAAACAGAACTAAACTACAGACTATCCACACAAAAGATTTGTTTAGAGTTGTGAAGGCTTCTGTAGAACCAGTCGCACTTATTGGAAGTGCTGATAACAAGGAGTTGGTGAAAAGATTTGCCACAAACAAAATGAACAACACACCTCAGGTTTTATTATCACGGAATTATACATCTTCAGTACTACTAGTGCACAGAAGAATGCAGAGGTTGTCGATGGTAATTTCACGTGATTTAGTCCGCCTGCTGAAGCGGTTTACAAGGTTTGACGCGTGGAGGGGATGGGATGCGGATAGTTTCTCTCTCTCTCACACACACACAAACACACACACACACACACAAACACACACACACATATATATATATATATATATATATATATATATATATATATATATATATATATGAGAAATAAAAACCGATCTATTATTACTATTAATTGAGATATGTATATATATAGACAGGGTGCGGCTGAAAAACTTCCCACAAAATTGTATTCCATTACCTAGATGAAGACATCATTGCCACTAATGTTTTACGATTATATGGGAGGTATTTCTGTCGCACCCGATATATATATATATATATATATATATATATATATATATATATATATATATGAGAAATTAAAACAAATTTATTGTAACTTTTTAACACTCATACACACACACACACACACACATATATATATATATATATATATATATATATATATATATATATATATATATATATATATATATATATATACATACTAATAGTAATACTCGTTTAGAAAAAAACTTGGATAGGCCAACTTGTAGATATCTCAAAACAAATCGGTACCCGAGGAAAAAATTGGAAATAAAAAGGAAAGGACTAAAAACATTAGAACAGGACAAAACAAATTGTATAATAATAATATATAATATAATATATATAAGCAAATATATGGATATAGATCCGACAGTATGAAGAAAAATATACGGAAAAACAAACAAAAATCCTAATATGCAATTATATTAACATTAAAACAGCATAATTGCATATTAGGACTTTTGTTTGTTTTTCCGTATATTTTTCTTCATATATATATATATATATATATATATATATATATATATATATATATATATATATATATATATATATATATATATAAAAGGAAGAACAGTAAGAATAATATTTAAGAAAAAAACAAAAAATAAATAAACGAGAGCTGGTAATATATATACTAATATTTGATATGAAAAAAATAATTTTAAATAATTTAAGTAATTCTATTACATTAAGTTGTTTTTTTAAAAAGTAATATATTCTAATTGTAATTAAAAAAAACACTTTAAAATTCAAGTTGAATAAAACGTATTCTAACTTAAACAAAAATAATCTTTGAGTACACAAGTAGGAAAAAATGCCCAAAGACTTTTTGCCGCTAATAATATAAAAAAAAACCCAGACGACATGAATTTAACGAATGTTAGAATCCGTTGAAAAATACACCCCTACGCTCCCTAAACTTAACCTCTTTCTCGAACGTAACTCATAATTGAGACAAAAGTAGTTGATATAAATGAACACGCTACCGCCCCTTGTCTGAACGATTAGATTTCCCTGTATCCTAGGTAACAACGAATTATGGATTTATGCGTGTATTTAAAAAAATAAGTTATTCTCAATATTCGCTTGAAGATGAATTAGAACTAATGCTTTTGATTTAATTATAAAATTAAATTTGGAGTTTTTAGCTAACATTTTTGAAACATGGTTATTACTGTGTAGCGAAAAAACATTTTATATCACTTTATATATATATATATATATATATATATATATATATATATATATATATATATATAAATATAAAAATAAAAGGCTCAAACACTAATATTCCATGGTTATAATTTATTACATTGGAATCGTAATCGCGATCCAATGCAATAAACCTGGAATATTAGTGCTTGAGCCTTTTATATTATATTCTAACTCTGTCCTAGACATTGAGTTCTACATGGCTTCTATCCTCTTGGGAATATATATATAAAGAGACCACTAATATTATCTATATATATTAAGACATTTTCATGTTTATACATTCTTTTTATAGATACAAATATTTAAGTAAATGCTCTGTTTATAATAAACAGTATTAAACATCATTTACCGATCTGAATGTCCGAGAAATTTTCACAGAGATATTCGTACTCCGAGAGGATTCGAACCTATATCCTATACGAAACCGTCATTTAGCCTGACGTGCCTTTAACAGATTTGGCCACAGAGCAGCATTCGTTTAGTAAGGTCGAATTTACTGTCTTTAAACTTCAATCTTCCATGAATCTCACATACATTCATATCTGCTCAAAGCGCATCCAAATGTAAACAAATGACGTCACACATTATGAAATGGACAAAGTCCGACAATTATTTTTAAGACATTTTTATGTTTATTTAGGCCGGTAAATGTTGTTTAATACTGTTTATTATAAACAGATAAGGTATAGAATGCAGTTACAATGAAGCGTTTTCTAATTATCAAATTTATTTTAAAAATTGTCGTGATTCTATATCCTATTTTAAACATATTGTCGACACGGAAAACACATGGACAGACTTGAAAACAGAAATCTTTTACTTTCAACGCATTCGGAAGGATTTGATGAGGTTTTGCTTTGGATTCATTTCAGAAAAGGCTATATGAATCTTTTGCTTTCAACCCACTCTAAAATTAGAGGAGGATTTACATTTAATTCAATACAAAGTAGCCGGGGAAAATATCATTCGAAATGAGATGAGAATTGTAAAGAAAAGATACAGAATAAATATTAACGTCTTTATGAAAGGCAATCATTTTACATTCTTATCTTTAATCACGAGAAACGCCATCTTAGTGGGAAAAAGTCCTAATAATTCATTATTTAAGCATGTACACAAATACGCCCATTTCTTTCTTTTTGGATCTGATGAAGTCTAGAAAAGCCATAGGCCCAGTTAAATCTTGTTTAAATGAGATCCTTTCCATTTGTCAAATACATATATATATATATATATATATATATATATATATATATATATATATATATATATATATATATATATATATATATATATCATTGCCATGAATAAACAAAAATTAGTTTTATTATTACCACTCATGATAATATAAAATAAAAATGAAATAGGTGCCTGCTAAGCGGTTTTCGTACCTGGCTCAACAGAGCTAAATCGATGTAAATAGAGTAAATTATATAATAAAAAAAAAACAATGGACAACGTTTATTGGTGGGAAGAGGAAAAATTAAATGGTAATTATTATGTTGGTGCAAGAATAATGTCGTTTTCTCACATATGTTACTATGTGAGAAAACGACATTTTTGCACCAGCCTAATAGTTGGAGGCCTAATATGAAGTCCTTCTGTTTACAAAGAGAAGGCTTTAAATATTGTTACTTTGCCGCTAACACTAACATCCTTCTATTTGTAAACAGAAGGACTTTATATTAGGCCTCCAGAGAGAGAGACAGAGAGAGAGAGAGAGAGAGAGTGTGTGTGTGTGTCAGAAAAACTTTTATATATAAAAGTGTGTGTAAATTTCAGATAGGATATATCATTTATTCCTGATGTTAAATTACCGGATTTTTCTCAACACATCTCGTTTCACAATAGGTATTATTTTTCCCTTTACTTTCCATACACACCCAGCGACTTTTGTGATGTTTCTATACCTGGCTAACTCAAAGGAAGGTTTTTAATTATACCTCATTTTCTTATACGCTTTTTTTGGCCCTCTATAAACTCTACTTTAGCTCTGTAAACAAGATTCTCTGTTAGACTGTTACAATGCAGCTTACAATTTTCTGCATTCCGGCAATTACATTTATCGGTTTCCGATAGATAGATAGATAGATAGATAGATAGATAGATAGATAGATAGATAGATAGATAATATAATATAATATAATTTCTATATATATTATATATGCGCGGTACTTATTGAAAAGCGCTCAATATAGATAGAGCTGACATATTTAGTTGTATGGATATGAGTTTGTACGTTCCTAAGAGTCCCATCCCAAAACGGACACACAGGAGAATTTTTATGCTCCCCCACCAAACATAATCAAACACAAACTAACATAAATAGATTCAAATTTAAAAAAAATAAATGTCCCTGTAAAGAAATTTACTAAAAACACCCTTAACTAAAACAAAAATAAAATTACCCTTTTCCACACATAAAATCCTAAAAATGTATTATTTAATCATCATAACTTTTCTTTCACCTTCGATAACAATTTTTATAGAAAAAATTGTTTTAACAATGGGGTCACCTCTTAGTGGCATTTTGGCTTTTTCTACTTTTGGAATTTCTTCAAAGTAGCCTTTTCAAAAATATTTTACCACAAATTTCATATTTCAGATACATCGATGACTTTCTATTAACATATCTACAAAACATAATTTTACCAGATCTTGTCAACAAACTTAATAACGTCAGGCCCATAATAAATTTTTACCTTTGAATTTGAGTCTAACAACACTTTATACTTCCCAGATATCATGCTGCATAGAAATAATAACGAATTATAGTTTGAGGCTTATAGAGCATCTACCAACAAGAATGACCTGGTCAATTTTTATTCTCACTTTTGTAACGAGATCAAATTTGGAATAATTATAGGATTCTATTTAAGAGCATTAAGAATCTGCAGCCCCCAGTACATACTGGAAGAAAAAATATACACTTTTCAATAAACACTTTCAAAAAATAAAAAAGAGACATTTAAAAAAAATCAACACACAAAACCCATTAGCTGCTCACTGTAAGAATGCCACTCTATTAAAAGAGAAAATAATTCACTTAGATGAAAATATTTAGAAAGTGCTTTAATAATGAGTTGAGCCACAGTAATTTTGCGTCTAGGTTCTTAAAACGTTTCACAATTCTTGGCAGATTTTCTATTATCATGGATGAACGTGAGAGATTCATGGAAGATTGAAGTTTAAAGACAGTAAATTCGACTTTGCTAACCGATCGCTCCTCTGTGGCCAAATCGGTAAAGGCACGTCAAGCTAAATGACGGTTCCGTATAGGATACAGGTTCAAATCCTGTCGGAGGACGAATATTTTCTGTGAAAATTCCTCGGACATTCAGGCCGGTAAATGATGTTTAATACTGTTTATTATAAACAGAGCATTTACTTAAATATTTGTATCTATAAAACAATGTATAACCATAAACATGTCTTAAAATAATTGTCGGACTTTGTCCATTTCATAATGTGTGACGTCATTTGTTTACATTTGATACACCCTGAGCAGATATGAATGTACGTGAGGGATTCATGGAAGATATATAGATAATTTTTAAATTAAATTTTATCAACGTCTCTCATTTGAGCGAATGTCTAGCCGCCTCACCGTAAACAAACTTAGTCTGAAGAAGTCCTAAAGGAAAGAAACTCGTCACACGAAAACCATATAAAAGACTATATGAATCTTTTGCTTTCAACCTATTCTAAAAATCAGAGGAGGATTTACATTTAATTTGATACAAAGTAGCCGGGGAAAATATTATTATTAGGTTGGTGCAAAAATAATAACGTAATAATGTCGTTTCTTGACGTTAGAAAATACGTCAAAAAACGACATTATTGCCTCATAATTTTTGCACCAACCTAATAATAACATTCAAAATGACATAAGAATTGTAAAGAAAAGATAGAGAATAAATATTACCGTCTTTTTTGAAAGGCAATCATTTTCATTCTTTAATCACGAGAAACGCCATCTTAGCGGGAAAAGGTACTAATAATTCATTATTTAAGCATGTACACAAATACGCCCATTTCTTTCTTTTTGGGATCTGATGAAGTCTAGAAAAGCCATAGGCCCAATCAAATCTTGTTTAAATGAGATGCTTTCCATTTGTCAAAAACATACATAATATATATATATATATATATATATATATATATATATATATATATATATATATATATATATATATATCAAATTAAAAAGAAAGAACAGTCAGATTTATAATCCAGAGTGCTTTAGAATTTATTTTTAAGAACAGTGCTGGATACACAGTAGAGTATAATGTTCTAATTATTATTTTAAAAAAAGCGACACAAAAATTAACATGTTTCGAAGCCCAAAACTTAAATCTGAAATTAAATTTAAAATTTTAAGTTTTTTAAGTTTTTGTCCGATTTTCAAGTTTCTGTGTCCTATATATATATATATATATATATATATATATATATATATATATATATATATATATATATATATCAGAAAAAAAGAGGGAAAAAAGAATCGGAGACCCATGTTCGAATTCCAGTCGAATCCATTACATTCATTCTTGGTAAAGGTATAAATCCTCTTCTTCTCCCTCCAGCTATGGATAAATAGCAGGACAGACCAGGTTCTATAGCCTTGGATGGCAACTGGTCTAGGAAAAGGACAACTCTGAATTCAAAACCTGCGAAAGGTTGTTTGGGGACCTTGTGGCACTTCAAAAACTGTGGATGGTGCTTCACAAAGCCTTCACTGCTATAATCAAATCTCATGTGCTGGTGTCTGGGTTGCCGGTTCCTAGGAACTGAGCTGCCTGACCCTCATACGTCGAATTCGACGTATGAGGGTTAAGCCATTTTACCTTGTTTTGGTGTCAAGAACATCCCCACAATGTTTGTAAAAGTATTTTTGATACACACTCTCTCTCTCTCTCTCTCTCTCTCTCTCTCTCTCTCTCTCTATATATATATATATATATATATATATATATATATATATTGTGTATATTTAGGCAGCAGTTTTTCATTAATGCATGTTTCATTAAATAATATAGACAAGTTCTTGTCTATTTATTTTAAGTAAGTTCCTTTCATATTGTCTGACAAGCTTAATAACATTATCATTGAAAGATGAAAGGAAATCACCATATTGATACATGTTTAAATCCAATCTAAGCTTTCGGCTTACATAAGCCATTATCAAAGATGAAAATTACATTTCAACATATCAAATAACACACGGGGGAAACAATAATAAAAATTTCAGAGCAACAATAAACTCGTGTATACGAGACGCGGAAGCTAAAATCGCGTCCCAGATCGTGACGTCACACATGAGCACGCGAGAATAAAAACAAGAAGTATTAAGTATGGGAAGCCGTTTGTATAAAACAATGGCTTCTGTTATCAATTATAAGCATTGAAGAATATTTGTGGAGATTTCATAGTTTATTTTGTTCTAGGTTTCAACTGTTTTATGTATATAGCTTCAAGAATTTTTTAGTTTTTGTTTATTGTTTTCATATATATATATATATATATATATATATATATATATATATATATATATTTGTGTGTGTGCGCGCGTGTGTGTTCCTGACGCAAAAACATGTCCAAAAGGCTATCGCAGTACCTCAGCACAGCAACTCATAGCAAATGTTTAAAAGTCATCTGCTTGGTTCTACACATGCATGCACCCGTCGGATAATTGACGGGTGGACTCTTTCAGTTAATGATCTGAAAGACTCCTCTCTGTCGTACATCAGTATGGCTGATTCTAACCTTCAGGAAAGTGATTCGTTGCGTCTTCTCGGGCTAATGTTCTAAGCTGACATGAACTGGAAAGCCCATATTAAATCTATTGCTAAGTCAGCTGCTAAGAAAGTCGTTTCACTGTCTTGTACTAGACAATTTTTCTCTCCAGAATCTATCTTATATATCTATAAGTCTAACATTTATCCATGCTTAGAATATTGCTGATGTATATGGTACAGTACCCATGTTATTTTCCATGAGCTCCTTGATAAAATCCAATGAAGAATCAGCAATATTGTTGGCCCTGATCTGGCGGCTCGGCTTCAGTCACTTTCCCAGCGACATAAGGATGCCTCTTTGTGTCTTTATCATAAATACTTTCATGGTGATTTTTCGGATGAGTTCTTCGCTATGGTACCTAGACTTTTTAATTTAAGCGCAGTACTAGACTGGTGTCGTATTTAATCAACCGTTTACGGTTAAGTTTGTTAGATGCAGCCGTAAATTCTATGCTGACAGTTTCTTCACTCACATTTCTCCATGCTTTCCAGTCAACTTTAATCTGCAAAAATTTAAATGTAATGTCAATCGCTATCTACTGTCCTCCTGATTACTCTTTCCCCTCCCCTCTCATTATTAATGTTTCTGTTGCTAATTCTTCCACACCCTGTAACCCCTTGTGTCTTAGTGGCTTTACTGCCTTGCTTGTGGAACTCCTTTCCGTCTCCATGCTTCCTAGCTAACTTTAATCTGCAAAAATTTAAATGTAATGTCAATCGCTATCTACTGTCCTCCTGATTACTCGCTCATTATTATGTTTCTGTTCCTAATTCTTCCACACCCTGTAACCCCTTGTGTCTTAGTGGCTTTAATGCCTTACATTGGATGACACATAGGTACATAAAGCCTGCAGGTAGTAATAAAATAATGACTTAGAACTAAATATATACTTAGTGCTTCTTACGATAATATTAGGTTGGTGCAAAAATAATGACGTAATAATGTCGTTTTTGACGTATTTTTTAACGTCAAAAAACGACATCATTACGTTATTATTTTTGCACCAACCTAATAAATTTTATCCACAAAAAAAGCCCACCGATCGGGAGATTGGAGATTTTGTGTGGTTTGGAACTAATTGTTAATTGCTGTTGTTCCAGGGTCCACCCTTATCCGGAATGGTAGGACCCGCTAGGACCCCTGGGAGGAACAAATAATGAACCTCCAAAACTAAAATCAAAACAGGGAAACTATAAAAAATACCTGCAATACATTTTAATGAAATGACCAACAATTTAATACACTAAAAAAGTTTTTAAAAATACATTTTTATCGTATATTATTTACATTATTCGGACTATTGTCCTCATCTTTGTCGCTATATTTATTACATCGTTTCGGCCTTTCAATATCTGCCTATATTTCTGAGATGAGGTATTATGTACATTATTTACATTATTCGGACTATTGTCCTCATCTTTGTGGCCATTACAACGTTTCGGCCTTTCAGTATCTGTCTATGTTTCTGAGACCAGGTATTATGTACACTATTTCCATTATTCGGACTATTGTCCTCATCTTTGTGGCCATATTTATTACAACGTTTCGGCCTTTCAGTATCTGTCTATATTTCTGAGATGAGGTATTACGTACACTATTTACATTATTCGGACTATTGTCCTCATCTTTGTGGCCATATTTATTACAACGTTTCGGCCGTTGTACGCTCCGGCCTCCTTCAGGTGGTTGGAATGTCGAACTGAACCCTTTATTTCGCTCACTGGGGTAGACTGTTCTAGTTCAACGTGCCAAATTTTTATAGTATGTAGTGAAATTACCAACAATGACTTTTTATCATCTACAACCTATATATATATATCTGTGTGTGTGTCCAAATAAAGAGAAATGACTGAGAGATGAAGAATCTACCGTTCTTAGTAATATTTTGTTTAAAGTGCTCAATAAAACGTAGAGAAAAATATTATTATAATATATAAAATATTATATTATTATAATAAACATACGTTTCCCCTGAAAGTAGAAGATTACTTACTAACAAGCAGAAAGTTTTTCTCCTGATGACGCCTATGTTACACAAAAATTTCTGTTTCAGAATTTAAAAATTTGGTTAACTTACCCCACATCGCCTGAGTTAAGCGATCTTGGGTAAGTTCCGAAACATAGAAATTTTTGTGTAGCGATGGAAAATATTTCAAACTAATATATATATATATATATATATATATATATATATATATATATATATATATATATAAGTGGACATTTCATGCTAGACGCAATCGTCAGGCCGATATATATATATATATCGATATAGATATATAGAGAGAGATGTTTTGTACAATCAAAAATATTAAAAAATAAAATTTTCAGACACACTGGGTTGTATATTAATATTTTTTCGTTCTATTATTTCAACTGGATTCCTCGACTAGTTTCGGTCAGCATGGCCATCATCAGGAGAAAGAAATTTGTGGTTGTTAGTACGTAATCATCTACTTTCAGGGTAAACTTATGTTTTACACACACACACACGCACACACACATATATATATATATATGTGTGTGCGTGTAAAACTTACGTTTACTCTGAAAGTAATATATATATATATATATATATGTGTGTGTGTGTGTCTGTGTGTGTGTGTGTGTAAAACCTACGTTTACCCTGAAAGTAAATGATTATGTAGAAAGTATCTGTAGTTGAAGGCATAAAACTGCGTTCAAAACATGTTGCTGGAACTATAAAATTGCATACAAAAAATTTATTTCATTTCAGCACTAAATAACCTACAGACGTCGATATTCCTTTAAACAAAATGAAACAAACCAATCAATATATATTAATGGTTTTCTTCTAAAAAAATGTCCTATAAAGAAGTCAAATTAGGCACTCATAAATAATGACTGTCTAAAGTATGCTGTTGACGACCAAAATGTTTTATTTAATAATCCTAGCATTTCTTTCAAAATCTCGAACGCAGTAAGAGTAACAATAATATAAATAGTATAATATAAAATATTATAAAATATATAATATTATATTATATAATATAATATATATAATATAAAATAAAATAATATATCATATAATATATGTATAGCTGGTCACACGTATTCGAGGATAACTGTTTACTATGACGGCTAGTCAATCCCTATTGCAGACGTTTGATCAGGCGCGTTTATTCAACACCCACATTCGGAAAGATCGTGTTATCTAGCGTGATCAACAATTTGAACAAGGCCAGCACACTCAAGACACTTCATTCTAGCACAGCTATCGACGGCACCCAAAGGATGCGTTTAGATAATTTCACTCACAGGGCTTGGATCAAACCGTGGTATGGTTTTCAGGCACTTTCCAAAGGTGCTGAACGCTGGGATCGACGCCTCTAGTCTTCTAAATCGACCATGGAGGGATTCGAACCCGGGTTTAATTATCAGAATGCGAACGTTATAACCATTCGGCCACTTGCCGAAATAATGTGATGTAATATCATATAATATTATGTAATATATAATATAAAATATTTAACATATTATAATATAATATGTTATAAAATATATAATTTAATTTAATATAATACAATATAATATATATGATATATTTAATACAGTATATATGATATAATATTATATAATATAATAAATATATCATATAAAATATTATAAAATATTATAATATAAATATTCGGCTGAATCTCGAATGATTTTTATTTTTGTTTATTATAGTATAATTACATTTTGTTTTATTTTATATTCACCAATATTTGCAGTGCTGGATGCGACCATAAACTACATCTGGCAGCAAGGCCTCTGATTAGGATATTGGTGGTTTTAATTGCTGTTGTTCCCAGATACACTTTGACCCAGGGTGGTAGAACCTGTTTGGCTCTAATTTAAGAGCAAATAGTGAGCCACCGCCCCACAAACAGAAATAATATGAAAATATAAAATACATTTTTATAGTAAAATTTCCAGCAATACCTTTTATATAAAAAAAGACCGACAATATACGACCAACAATACATTTTGTCGGTAGATGAATGCATACAATTGCATTCAAAATATATTTAGTTGAAGCCATAAAATTGTGTTCAAAATATTTAGATTTCGGCATTGAATAACCCATAGGGGTGTTGATATGCCGCTAAACAAAATCAACCAGCCAACAATCCGTACTTATAGTGAAAAGACAAATACTTTTTTATACTAGAATTACCAACAGTACATTTTATAGCAAAATGACCAACATTTTATCTGTAGTTGAAGGCATACAATTGAGTTCAAAATATATTTAGCAGAAGCTATAAAATTGAGTTCATATTATTTACATTTAGTCATTAAATAACCCAAAGAGGTGTTGATAAGCCGCTAAACAATATCAACCTACATGAAGTCTTTCATGACATTAATCTATATAATATCCTACGATTTCTGTATTCCAAAATATAAGTTTAAAAAGACTACAACATAAATCACATATATCACCGTCTCTAGTAGCTGTGTCTATACGCACAAAAGCTGAGTATCATCTACCATGGATTCAATTGTGAAAGCAGAATAACATATATTTTTCTTACTTCAAATCTCCTAAGAAAATTAAATGTCGGCATTAAATGGCCCATAATACTCTAACTAACCAATATTTGCTTCCACTTACCAGTCAACTGTTCGATACATCGTAGGCATCCGTTTATCTCAAGAGATAAAGATGTCTCTCTGTTTGGTCAAAATTCAGTACTTTCATAGTGAGAACTCTCAAGTGCGCAATAACTGGCGATCGTATATGGAGGCCATGCGCTGCCCAGACTATATGTGCTCCTCTCAACCTTAGCGACGAGATACAAAGGAATACACGGCATTACAATAGAGGGTAACTTGACTGAAAAAAGTTGTCAGTGTTGATAGCCAAACGCCGGGGTTTCTCTCCAGATTTACTTCCATGGCCTTTTCTATGTTTTTGATATGACCGCAAGGCAACGGAGATTTAAAATCATGATTTCCCTTCCCCTAGACAGACTGCCTTCCTGGACTATCGAGCTCCATCTTCATTTTTTATCAACTGATAGTTTAGATGTTATTAATGTCAAAAAATTAGTATAAATTATCTTATTATACAATGACTTTATAACCTCCGTGTATTTTAGGATTAAATCCTAAATTATATTTTCTTTTTTTCATTCTGCTATCTTTTTTTTTTAAATAGCAAATTTTTCGGCATTTGTACCTGTTTATAGGTTTATTCATAAGTAATTTCCATTTTACTGATCTTGTATCATAATAACTAAACGTTTTTTGAAATACATAATAATAGACGATGAAAATAGGTTGCATACAACAATGTTCAATGCAAAACGCAGTGGACTGACATCATACATTTAGAATTACTAAATGAAACACGAAATGCACGTTTGTACGTCCAGCAACTGCAACGTGTCTATAATGATTTGGTTGAAAATTACCTGCATCGGTTAAGAGGACAAAAAGTGTTCTTGTCCATGACAACGCAAGACTGCATACAGCGAGAAAACGACAGGAAAATTACAAAAATGATTGGTCTGTTCTACTCCACCCACCAAATTCACTTGACGTTGCACCGACCGATTATTACCTTTTCCACCGACGCAAAACACTTTGATGTCGAAAATTCTCTCACATAAAGACCAAATTCAAGAGTTTATTGAAAATTTTACATAGTATGTCTCAACGCAGCTGGTTATGAGGCGCCAGTTGTTCGCTTTCGTCTATTTACAGGTTTGGAGTTGGACATAGTACCTATTTGAGAAGCATACCACAAAAGTATTTTAATACACAGTGGGAGCTTATAGTACAATCACTCCATGCGCTGACAACCGTTGGAACATCTATAATGTACCGATATAAACATAATATAATTAATTAGTAATCTATATACAAAATTGCTCAGTGGGAATTTTATCCTGGTTCCATCAATCCGATACCCTGTGCTGTTAACACCCAGGTCGACACAGCGTTCCTATAAAGATTAGCATACCATTCACAAGATCTTTCTAGATAAAAGTGAATAAAGAACGTTTATTTGTGTGAAAGAAAATGGAAGTTGATTTATTTCCCCAGTCGCCATATTTAAAAAAAGGAAATATTTCCTTCATAGCGAATTTGCTATTTTCCTGGAAGTAAGAGAAATATTAAATAGTCTTTGCGCTTATGTTGAATGAAAAAATAGACAAAACAGTTTCTTGAATTGCTCCTGGTTTATTAAATTTATCTTTTCTTTTGTTTTTACAGAAGTCAAAATGTATAAGTGCCCCGAATGATCCACAGCCCCTTGCATAATATTACCTTTCTTCCATGGAGCTGGAATTTTAGGGCAGTCTGTAAAGACTTATCCTTGTCAGTTCAACATTGGTATATGCAACCTATTTTCATCGTCTGTTTATACATATTTAAGAAATGGTTAGTCAGAATGTTACATTAAAATTAGATCAGCAAAACGAAAATTACACTTCTTCGTTTTTTTTTTTTTTGGTCTTCCTCTTAAGTGCCTTTTCCCTTATTTGTTGTTTGTTCCTCTGTTTTCCTCTCTCTTTTTTCTTATTTTTTCTATCATTTTTAATATTAAATTTAAAAAAAAACGTTACGATTGATTTTTTATTAAATGTGTTAGTATTAACAAGTTCCAGGGAATTTATCCCGTGGAGCGAAATGGCCATATAAAAATGGGGTAAAAATGACTTTCATTTGTATGCAATTCATATATATAACAGGAGTAACAGCAAAATTGTCCAAATTGTGTAACAGCAAAATTGTCCAATTCTTAGATTAAGCTTTGAACTGTTGTATCTTAAAAATGATTGAATATATCTTACGAGAATTTTCTGAAGTTTTTATGACAGGTTTGGACACTAATCTAAGGAATGTGAATTCATAATGATTCTCTAAGCTTAAAAGAAGAATCCTGATGAAATCGATCGTAAACGAAAATGACATGTTCATCATTAATTAATCATAGCTAAAGATCGGATGATCATGAAGGATTGAAATAAAGTTCATATATATATATATATATATATATATATATATATATAGAGAGAGAGAGAGAGAGAGAGAGAGAGATAGGGAGAGAGAGAGAAAGAGAGAGAGAAAGAAAGAGATTATTTCAGGATCATTTTCCAACTTATTCAAGATGATCTTCGCACTCTCTAACCGTCTAACTTTCTGTCCTGAATTAACACGGTGTCTCACAGCTTTCACGTACAATTTCATTTCCAATATTTTTTCACTGCTCTTTTGTCTGTCTTAGCTAAAACTCCTCTCTCACCTATCAAGTGCCTTATGAATTAAGTTGGATTTTATTTAATTCAGCTCTTTATTTCTAAGTTGAAATCATGATTCCTCTTGGCTGTTGTGACTTCTTGATCCACGATTCGTCTCTACTGTTCCCTCTTTTTTAAACTTATTCACCATTCTCTTGATGTTTATTAAATGGACTTCCAAGATGGAAGCCAGAGTATGAATGTTGGTACCATTACTGAAAATTTGAATTATTTTTTTTCTTCTCACCATTGTTCAGTTGAGAAGACAAGTGGGTCTGACACAATATGATTTTAACCTCTTCTCTTTCTAGCTAAATAACTCAAAATGTTTTTTCAGTGATTCTTAAGACAAATGATGTCAAGATGGCTAAACGTCTTATCTGAAAACCTGGAAAAAGAATCTCAATTAGTTTAGTGATTTTTTAGATAGCAAACATTTTGTGAGATGGATAATTATGTTCTTACACATTTGAACAATCTTACTGTTACGCCCGGTACACACACACACACACACACATATATATATATATATATATATATATATATATATATATATATATATATATATATATATGAACAGAGTAAGATAGATAAATAGATAGATAAATAGATAGATAGATAGATATGAACAGATTGAGCTAGATATATATAAACAGATTAAGATAGATAGATAGACCAGAGTGAGATATATAGATATGAATAGATAGATAGATAGATAGATAGATAGATAGATATGAACAGAGTGAGATAGATATTTATGAACAGCGAGAAAGAAAGAAAGAAAGAAAGAAAGAAAGAAAGATGTGAACAGACTGATAAATCATAGATCAATAGATAGATGTGAATAGAAAACCTACCTTTTTATTTTAAGATTATCGATCTGAGATCCCGTTGATTTGGGGGCTTCCAATCTTTTAGAACACTAACTTCTTCCTCACTCTCTACCGGGGGTTGGACGTGCCGTTAAGCCTCGTTCTGAGATCAGTATTGACACGGTTGATGGTAAGCCACTTGCTAAAATCCTATTCGATAGAAATTTATCCAATTTCTGTCCAGTCATATATTTTCCCTAAGAATGACATTAGTTTAAAGGACGGAAAAATGGAAGAGAAGGACCCAGCCTTCGACGGACATGATTGTGGGGATTCCTTTTGACATCTCCAGAAAATATTGGATAAAACGGACATATTCTAACGTATTTAGAGAACTTGTTTGTTTTTGTAACCCATTATGTCTTGTTCTAGCACTTCACATATACGAAAGCTTTCAGAAAAGACATTGGTTCGAGCAACTTTGCAAAATATGATCAAATAATCATATGAATTTTTTTCTGAAATGAATAACTGATCGAGACGAGAACTTTACAGAAACCCCTTGTGGCATGCGATACATATTTCATTGTTTATATTTCTCTCTCTCTCTCTCTCTCTCTCTCTATACATATATATATATATATATATATATATATATATATATATATATATATATAATTTATTAGATTAGTTTAAAACAAAAACATGTTAAAAATCGCTACACAAAAGCTTTCGCGTTTCACCACTCAAATTGTGCCTCCTCAGGCGATAGTAAATAATTGGTGAGTAAAAACTTATTTTTAAATTTCGAAAGCAGATAACAACAAAACAAAATTAAAATGAGGCTTGAGGGCTAAAAAGGGGGAATTTCCATCATGTTAAAATGTCGTCTGAAATATAGTCCTAGACAAGGTCATGTTTGGCGGAAAAGAAATTAATGTAAGCAGGTGGCAACCATATATCATAAGTAACAAAATGTATCTTGTTCAATTTTATAAGAAGCTGTGTAGGAAAACAATCAAACAGCTAATTATAACATTTTTTATATAGAGTTGATAATAAGAAGGCTCCTTTAAATAAACAAAATAAAATAATCATTTATAGAAGGTGCACCACTTTTTTTTACCTACTTATTTAATTTATTTATTGCTACCAAATTTAAAGTTTAACAATATAAGGACAAAGGTAATATATGCCTACAATTTACAGTTAAATCATTTTTTTAACAGAGAATTTTTATCAGCAAATCTAATAATTCCAAATTCTCGTGTAAGCATAAGAAACCATGTTCATTTAAGAATTTACAAGTTCTAGGTTTTTAAGAACTTTCCATTTAACCATAGAAGTTTTATTAACCCCTTTCAAATTCCAAAAATATTTGGAAAGAGATGTTCCATTTTTATCAGTGCTTTTCGTGAAAGATAAGATATTTTGGTAGCACCTAGTTTTTTAAAAACTATTCTTAGTACTACCAATATAAAATTTTTCAGAGAGAGTTGGTCAGATATTTTTTTTTTTTTTTTTTTTTTTTGCGGTGGGCAATCGTTAGAATTTCTCTAAGTACATTTGTTAGTACTATCTACATTAGTTACCTTAGAATTGACATTATTACTCAGGTTTTTATATTTGTTTAAAATGTTATTATTATGGTTTTTTATGATTTTTTTAGGTTATCGATGCAGCTATAGCTTAGTTTCAGTGTGTTTTTGTTGAATATTTTACTGAGTGGATTATTTCCGGGGAAATGCTTATCAGTTAAATGGAGGAACTTCTATCCTAACTTAGTACTATTTGGTTAAATGGTGGGGGTGTACCAAATGATTTTTCTGTTTCTTTTTTTTTTTTTTCGATCATTATTATTATGTGTTACATTCCGTGCTAAATAAATAAATACTTAACACCAGATGGATAATAGAAGAAAGGTTTATTGTACACAACCAATGCAATATGAAATACGGTACAGTTATAGACATAAGTCAATCTAGTAATGAGTGTCACTAACTGGAAGGTCGGGTGTGCTTACGTCGTCTATCGCACTTCCTCTCTCAATCCCTCGTAGACGGTTTGACTTTATAGGTACTTGCTACCTATAGTGTAATCATTCATGGGGGTAACTGGTTAGTCCATTACATCAATATATATATATATATATATATATATATAGAAATTTAAAAAATGATTCATATTAAACTGTTATATTCTGTGCTAAGTGAATAAATACATACTTAACACCAAGTGGATACTAGAAGAAAGGTTTATTGTATACAACCAGTACAAATATGAAATACGGTACAGTTATACACACAGGTCAATCTAGTAATGAGTGCTACTGACTGGAAGGTCGGACATGCTTGCATCTTCTCTCTCTCACTCTTTCCCCAGTCTCTTGTAGACAGTTGACTTTATAGGTACTTGCTACCTATAGTGTAGGTTATTAGGTCACGTAAAAAAAGCAGTATATCACGATGAAAAAAGGTCTATAACCAACGAAAACAAAGTTTTGTATCAATATGTTTATGTTGTTATGAAGAGGAAAGACTAAAGTATTTTTTTTTAATTTTTTACTCCTTTCTAGCACGAAGAAAATTTCGGTTAAATTTTTTTTTTTTTTACGACAGTGCGAAAAGACTAAAAAAAGGTTTGTTTTATTTTGCGCTTTTCCCGAGGAAAACACACGTTAATTTAGGAAATTCTTGCAAAAATCAAATAATTGTTGGATTTTAATGAAACTTTCAGGACTTATTCACAAATGAATGAAATTATTTTTGAATTTTTTTTTTTTTTGAAAATCTTGTTAAAAAGAGATTTTTTAACATGTTTCCACCCACTTACATATTTTCATGAAATTTCGAGAAATTAAATCTTCAAGCGCGGGATTTGTTTTATTAGTTATAAACAGGACTCTTTGTAGAAAGTAAATCACCATTTTTTTTTGTTTTTGTTTTTTTTGTTTTTGTTTTTGTTTTTGTAAAACAGTACCCCATATCATAGAAAATCTGCTCTGAATTATAAAAAAAATGTAAAAAACTATGACATTAATTAATTAGAAAAGCTTTCACCTGTTTTTGTAAATACGTTATACTAAGGACATTATTTTATGAAGAAATAAAAAATTTTCGATGAATAATATATTTTTTACAAATTTTTTCCCATTTTTTAAATTTTTTTCATTAACTTCTTAATACTTCAAAAATCGTTTAAAATTCGTTATTGCTTTTAAGCACGTAATGCAATGATAACGTTAATGAAAAAGTAAATTTACAAATCGAAATTTCAAAAGCACATAACAGTCGTTTGACCCCAAGTATTTTTAAAATAATTTAAAAAAAAATTTATTGAAAAAACGTTCATAATTTCTACGTATGGAAATGTATACATGACATAATCCTTAAAAAATTTTAAACAATTATCTAATTAATAAAAAACTTTAAACTATTATCTAATTAAGAAAGTATGAAATAAAAAATAGATTTTACATAATTGCTGAATAAAAATGTTAATATTTAAAAAGTACTAGTTAAAAACGAAAAACCGCGTTCGCTTACAATTGTCAATTTTGATCATCCATAGTAATCTGTCATCACCTCGTCACAATCGATTTCTTTGATAAATTCAGACACATCGTTAAGAAATGTTTGGATACAAATTTTTATGCTATAAGTAAGTACTGTTTGTTTCATATCAGATTAATTTAACTTTAAATTTTCTAATTTTACTCAAATAACGTGTCAAAAATATATAAATTTATTTTTGGAAGAAATTTAAAATCAAAATTTTGTTCGTTTACAAATTTCTTAAAAATTAAGAAATTTAAGAAAATGGCCGCTTTTAAGAAAATTAAACAAAAATATATTTGACATTCCAATCTATATAATTTCTGTCTGAAAGACACCAGAATATGTTACTTACTGTAAATAATAAATGTAATGCTTTAGCTTTCAATTAATAACATAATAATATTGAGACAAAACTTTGTTTTTGTTGATTTATGAGCCTCTTTTAATCGTGATATGCTACTTTTTACGTGACCTACTGAAGGCACCTACTATAGTGTAATTATTCATGGGGGTGACTGGTTATTTCATTACATCATCATATTGTGTATACTTGATTTCCGTGTACTTGTAGCTACTATATTTAAGGCGTTATTACTCTACTTATTGAAAGCATCATTGTTAGAAAAGAGTTATTGCTAATCCTATATTCTATAACGGAGGGCATATGTTTAATTACAGATGAAGAATGCTTAGAGTTTCGATGAATATATATTGGATTGGCTTTGGCATTCATATAAGGTTGGAATACATCATTCACAAGATCTAACATAACATCCAGAAAATCTATCTGTTTAACGTTAGTAGTGATTTTAACTTTAAGATTTAGGCTTTTTAATTCTCTATGTGTCATTTTTCTTAATGTAAGAATTTGATTGCTGAAACATGAAA
The DNA here is from genome assembly GCA_963932145.1 of Acanthosepion lycidas. Classification (NCBI taxonomy): domain Eukaryota; kingdom Metazoa; phylum Mollusca; class Cephalopoda; order Sepiida; family Sepiidae; genus Acanthosepion; species Acanthosepion lycidas. Next base: position 11,045,799 of record OZ010575.1, on the reverse strand, counting down.
CCTAATGTGTGTGGATTTTTAACATGTTTTTGTTTTAATCTCATATAATAAATGATATTATGCTCCAATCTGCATTGAGCCCTTTTTTAAAAACTAAATGCTGCAGACAGTGGAACATCTGTATATATATATATATATATATATATATATATATATATATATATATATATATATATTGTCAGCTGTCAATATACCTTTGAGCGCTTAGCGTTGGAGCGGGTAGAATGGAGATCAACGTGTTTTAGTGCCTGAATCCTCTTCAAGAAACGCGAGCAAGAACTAAAAGGTCAGCCAATCTAACAGTGATCTCATATCACAATCCTCACTCTTGCTCCATATGTGGCCTCCTTTGTAAATCACTAGCGGGTCTTAAATGCCACTTAAGATTATCGCACAAAATTTCATAACTGAATAAATAAGCTGTCAGATCCTCATACGTCGAAACCGACGGGAGAGTCCATTATATATATATATATATATATATATATATCCATTTAAGCATGATTGAGCAATATAGATATATTATGTCTATTTTGGGTAGTAATTTTTTATATAAATGGCTTCCAGAATTGTAAGATTTCTTTTTTCTTTTATTATTTTCGTTGTGGAGTATACTTGTATTGTTGATTAATATTTCTCTAAACCGTGAATGTGGACAGAAATGTTCCTTTAAATGTTGTGAGATTGAACTATAGTCATCCTTATGAAATGTAAGTCTTCTTGACAACTTCGTAGTCAGAAAAGCAATATATATATAATTATATTTTGGTCAGAGATACTGTTATGGTCCGGTTCCTTGTACCACGGTAATAGTCCAAAGTATAACCAATAAAGAAGAACTCGAATACGGATATGGAATAACACAGATATATTACAAACAGGAATATATACAGAGAAGTAGAAAGTGTTAGTACGAACAATCAGGTTTAGTATTAATTGTCTGAACGCGACTCTGTTTCGGACTGCCTCTGACTCGACTGACATGACTCGCTAGCTCTGACTGGCTGACAGATTCCTGACGGACTTCACTCCAGACTTCAGACTGAACGATATTTAGTCAACCCCACCACCACGAGGGAATCGTGTGGCACAAGGTCGCTTTAACGTGGGATCTTCGAGCCCGTGGGCTCGGTTAAAAATATGCCCTTTGAACCCGTATAAACGGGTTCAGGGTCGGTTTACCTCCACGAAAGAGACTCCGCCCTTCGGCGTAGCCTCGTTCGGGTTCCTACCCGCCCGAAGGCAGAGAGTTCAACCGATCAGCCGATCAGCCGGTCGCCCGACTTCGGACTGAACGGTATTTAGTCCCCCCGCCACGAGGGCATCATGTGGCACAAGGCCGGTTTAACGTGGGGTTTCCGAGCCCGTGGGCTCGGGCAAAAATATACCCTTTGAATCCGTATAAACGGGATCAGGGTCGGTCTACCACTCCGAAAGAGACTCCGCCCTTCGGCGTAGCCTCCTTCGGGTTCCTCCCCGCCCGTAGGCAGAGAGTTCAAACGATTAGCCGATCAGTCGGTCGCCCGACTTCGGACTGAACTCCCTGCTTCCTCTTGAGGCGCAGTATTTATTACTTATGGAATAGTCCATTATGTTATTATGGGTAAGGTCCCATAACAGATACAATCTCTCAAAGGACATTAAATTGATATACGATGTTGCTCTTTTGCAAAATGATAGTTGACGGAGAAGAGTTCTTGCTGGTGATTAAGTTGGTTGTATTAGATTTAGTGTAGTATATAATTAGTTTTATTTTTTTATTGGGATTAATGTCGGATATATTAGTACTAGTATCTTAGGATTTTTTAATATTTTTTAAATTTTTTTATCTTTTTTATAGTTAGAATTTATTTGATTGCGGTATAGTAGGTTGATATGTTTAGGATTATTTAATGAGATACTATGTTTTTCATGTATACTAATATTTCTACTAGCTCGTCTAATTTGTTCATCAACAAGGTAATTAGGAAGTCATTATTAATCAGAGTTTGGTGTTGTTTTTATTAAGTTTCGTATAATAGCTACCTGACAATACGACATTCACTTTTATAGTTGAGAGTGCACGTTTTTTGTGTTGTTTTTTTTTAATATGAGGAAGTAGTAAATGTATTATTATTATAGTCTATCAATACATCGAGAAAAGGGGGTTTATTTTTAGAGTAATGTTCGTATGCGAACCTAAGGACACAGTTTGTTTTTATGTTTTCGTAGTTCATGTATTTCATCTATGTTTTTCGCTAAGATGAAAATATTATCTACATATTTTAAGCAGATTTTTTAAGCAATTTTTGTTGTTATTTTCACTCGAAATTAACGCAGCCTTAGAAAGTTTGGAACAACTCATGATCAAACTTAAGACATTCATTGTCTGTTATATTTAAGAAAAAAAAATATAAATATATATATGTTCACCAATCTCCGAGAAGTTTTTTTTTAATAAACAAAATATCTGATATTACATACTTTTAAAAATTGTTCTCCTGTTCAGCGTCCCTGTGAACACATTGTTGGAATCTTCCCCAGGTGATTAACAAAAAAATGTTAACACTTCGAAGGGAGAAACATTATTAGAAAAGAAAAACATATATATTGATTTCAAACAGCCTGCATCCTTGTCTACAGATTTTTTTTTTTAATCGCGTGTGGAGTATTTCCAGAACGTGTTGACAGAGATGATGAACAGGTGGAGATTGTAGACAATCATAATATTTGGTCAGCCAAATAACTTCAACAGAATAACTTCTATGGAAGTGTGAACTTTTTCCAATCACCCTCTTCAGAGAGACAAACGTATATATATATATATATATATATATATATATTTCGACTCCGATTTTCGTAATTTTTTTCAAATACTCATCATCGGGACATATGATAAGAATTATTGCATCGGATAAAATCTATTTTATAATTTTAGATAGATAGATAGATAGATAGATAGATAGATAGATAGATAGATAGATAGATAGATAGATAGATAGATAGATAGATAGATGCCTCTAATTTTCGCTGGGCGCCTCGGTGTGGTGTAATCGTTAGCAAGTTGGTCTCACTAAAGCAATTACGAATAAATAGTGAGTTCGATCCTCACTATATATATATATATATATATATATATATATATATCATTTATCCTTATTTCTATGTTTATATATTATAATGCAAAATACTTTTCAAAAAGGTAAACATGCACACGCACATATATAAATAATATATAAATTATATATATATAAAAACTGAAGCTTAAGTGTTTGAGGCCATTCCACGTAATTTTTAAAATTGGCCCCAAAAGTAGATTTTTTTTGTACTTTAAATAAGAGAAATTCTTATACAAGTTTAAAAAATTTAAATTTGTTATTAGAAATTTTATTATGACAAAAATATGCATTTTATGATTAAATTTGTTTAGGGTGCTGTTCGTATCCATACAACTGAATATTGAGCACTTTCCAATAAGTACTTTGCACATATATATATATATATATATATATATATATATATATATATATATTGAAGAATTATTTAACTGTAAATATTAATTTTGGTGTTGTTTTCCTGACTTCGAGGTTTCTTTGAATTGTCCATTCTTCAAGGTGTCTAGTATTTGAACAATAGACCAGTTGAAGGATGAACCATTGATATTTACAGTTAAGTAATGCTTTTGTATATAAAGTAATACGTTCTATGTAGAATAAAGGGTTTTAAGAGATTCAAATCGACCAAACATCCCTCTTAGGGGAAACGCTGTTACATAAGCTGCAATGACCAATCAAATTACGAGTATATGAGAATTCAAAAAACTTGAAAACGAACCTTGGTTATAATAATTAATGCTTTAAGGATTAGACTAAAATAGAAATCATTCTAATTAGTATTAAATTTTACTATAAAATTGAAAATTAAAAATTACCAATTTTAAATTTAATCTGTATTAAGTTTAAAATATTATAAAATTATTTAAAGAAGAAACTGAGGAAAAATACATATATTGTTTGTTATTTATTTTGTTTTAACTGAAAGGCCAAAAACTCAGTATAAACGTTAAAATCTAATATGGATGTAAATCTTAGATACAATTTAGATACATTTGATGTGGTGGTATGGGCAGGGGAGGATGAAATCTTGCAAAAGACAATGCATACACAATCAGATTATAATACACAAACACGTAGACATATGTAGATATATATACAAACAAAAACACGAAAGAAGCAAGAAATAGATGTCCATTGCCCTTAAAAAAACAAACAACATATACAGACAATGAAAGACGTATATAAGCGATCATGCACACATATATTAAAAAAGACACACACATATACACACCTACAAATATTCAAATTTGAAAGTGTTAGTAAACAAATTCAAACAGACTCTTAAAATATTCCTTACATGGGCTAAAATATATAGATAAAAAGAGATCAATAGATAAAACTTAAGAGGGGTAGAATAGAAAAACAAAAATTTGTCAAAGAACAACGTAAAGAAAAAAGACACTAAAATATACAGAAATGGACAGAAAAAATAAATATATACACATACACACACATAAAAAACACCAAATTCAAATGTCCAGGTAAAATGCAACACTTAAAATAAAACCAGCTAATATATAAAAAAGAAAACACATAAACACACAAATATATATAAATATCTCACATATACTTATATACGCATGAATACACATAAACGAGTACAAATATATAACAATATATATAAAAATACATGCATACGTATGGTGTGTGTACACACATTCATCACTACAAACAGAAATATTCATAAATATACATACACACATATATATATATATACACCTATATACACACATATATATACACATATACATACACATACACATAAACATACATACACATATGTATAAGCATAAATACACACACATAGAAATAAATATAAATATATCAACCTACACAGTAACATAAAAAATAAAAATAATATATATATATATATATATATATATACATATATATATATATATATATATATATATATATATATATATATATATATTAAATTTTGAGCCATGTTTACAGTTAACAGTGAGTCCATTCCTTTGATTTAAGAGATGGTCCTTGTCTTTAAATCTAATGATTTGAAATTTTTCATTGAGACATAAATAATAAGGGGCATATAGAAAATTACATGTTCGAGCTCTCTTAATTAATTTCCATTTAACAGTAGGTGTCTTTTTTCTCCTTTAAATTCCAAAAATACTTGGACAATGAAGTCTTATACGTATGATTACCACCCTTTGAAAGATTGCACATGTCCTTGCCAACGTCCTTTGAATGTATTCATAGTACTTCCAACGTAACATTTTTTAATATTTCTAATGTAGAAATTGTATTCAGATAAACTAGAGAACTAGTTAAACAATTATTCTGTGATGGGCAATTATTAGCATTCCTACAATTGCACAAGTTATTATTAGTCATTATACTTAGATTTGCTCGTTGCAACCTGGCGAGTAGTCAATTTTTTTGAATCCCTATACTTGTTGAAAACTGTTATTATATTACTTAATTATTTATTCCAGGTTATCAGCATAACTGTAGCTTAATTTAAGGGTATTATAATTGAATATTTTACTGAGTGGATTAGTTTCGGGGTCGGGGAAATGTTAAAAGCAGAATTTTCTATATGGTTCATGTACAAATTTGATAAAGTAGAACCCAGAGACCATCCCTACGCTAGATTCTACATTAAACATGTAGAAAACAATGTTTTTAATAATTTCAACAAACCCTCAATATGTGGCTGATATAATGACATTTTCATATTAACGGAAAACATACTTGAATAGATAGATAGATAGATAGATAGATAGATAGATAGGTTATATGAAATATAATATATATTGTATTCTTGATCTACTAGCGAAACAGCTCAAAATTCTAAAGGAAATACACACTCCCGACACACATAACCACCCAACTAGCCCCCATCAACCCCCATATATATATATATATATATATATATGCCTAAATGTATGAAAATATAATCTATATATAAAAATACATGTATGTATGTATCTATTCCAGAAAAATATAAAATTGTAATACATATATATATATGTGTGTGTGTGTGTGCGTGTGTGTGTAGTGTGTGCGTGTAGTGTTCGTATGTACCTTTGTATAAATACATATATATATATGAGTAGTTGTGTGTGTGTGTGCGTGTGTGTGTGTGTGTGTGCAGTTATACATATACATTCATGTAAAAACAATTCAGGGTCAACGCTTCCTCGCCTAAATATTGATGTGGGCAACGCCCTTTCGAAGAAGCATTGCCACGCTCCCAACGTCATATCAACCAGACAATTACAAGATGAACATCATCGGAGACAGGAACTGGATCAATGTCTCCTCGTCAACGCAGTGTGTTCGAAATCGCCCCGGGCTGAACGGCCAAATAACAAAAAAACAATAAAGACTGTTAGCCACTCTAACGAACCAATCTGACCAAATACACACGCAACAAAAATAAGTAATAACAACCACATACATGCAATCATTCTGCTCTAAGAATTTTGGACATGCGTCAGGTCCTTTTGGTCATTATTATTATTATTATTACCACCATATTTTGTTAGCCTTAAAGGTTAAATAATATTAAGGCCTTATAAAATATTTTAAACGAGGGGTTCTTAACCGAGGGTACCCATACCCACCCCTGGGTGTATGGGAACCAAATGCTAGAGGTTTCGAAAGAGTTTGGATGGATGTCAAGTATTTTGACGTGAACAAATCTATGCTTACCCAAATTTGGCAATTAGGGCAATTAATGTTTTGGTTCCCTTCACAACTGCGTATCTCTGTGAAACAGGATTCTCTGCATTATTAAATCTGAAATCAAAATGGAGAAATCGACTTGATGTGTCAGATGACATGCAAGTAGCTTTGTCAGTAACTGTACCATGATCCCATGCTTTCATTGCACAAAAACAACAGCAAATATCTCCCTAGATTAGTAAAAGTCTGTTTTATGTAGTCGAGATACTAAAAAGACTTACACATTTATGTTCTCTTCCTTTTTCTTGTGTAATAAAACTGAATTATAACTTTATTTTTCTTTCAGTAAAAAAAAATATAATAAAGTTATCAATGCTTTTTTCATGTTCTATTCCTAGCAATCCATATCTAAAGTAAAGTAAATTCAAGCGATTGAAATATTTGGAAGACATACTGGCAAATAATAGGATTGGTGATAATTATTTCGACAGTCAAGTGAGAGGGGGTATATGACCATATTGGACAATCCATTGGGGGTATGGAATCATCAAAAGTTTAAGAACCTCTGTTAATGGAATGTGTAAAAAGAAATTAAAATATTCACAATCATCTGTCGTTCGCGTTGTGAAATATAAACCTTTTCAAAATATTGTTACTTTGAATATATTTTTAATTACTTCACTCCAGGAAAGGCAATAAAGCCACTAAGACACAATGGATTTCTAAGTATGAGAGAATATGAAAAAAAGAAAAACACTATTAAGAAGAGAAGGCGCAATAAAAAAAAATAGTATTAAGAAGACAGAAGATAATGATTTAAAACCATATACACCCTCGTGCAAATTAATTGAAGCAAAACGAATAATTCCATTATTATTTACGTTTTTCGTATTTTTCCAATTAAACATGACCCAGTGCACAATGCTAGTTCTTCGTATGTCCATTCCACGAAGTCGTTCCTTGCACATTGACCACAGATTCTCGATTGGATTTAAAATAGTAGAGTTTCCGTGCCAGTCTATAGTACTTTGATCTGCTCACTGCCATGACTTGCCATTGTGTTCGTCCAGCGTTACAAGTTTCGAATGCTTCCGTATAGTAACGACCATCGGAGAAAATGGCCGTATGACAACTAATCAACAGTCGAGATAATAGTGTATGGGCGTGAAAAAAATCTAATGCAATCAAGGATGACGCAATATTTTTCTAGGCCGAACAAATTTCATCATACACTCAGGAAATAGATTCATATTACTGCACACCACTTCAATGACGTAATCTGAATAAAAATAGGAATCGTTTACACCCTGTCACTCCAGTGGGTCTAAAACTGACCGTATGGCGAAAGAAAGGAAACTAAACCGGTTGTTTAAATTAATTTGCACAAGGGTGTATCTCATAGATGCTGTTGTGATAGTTGAAATGTTTATACACTGGCTTACAATACTTTGGGGCCAAGTTGTCAAATTAATTATTTTCTTAATTTTACACCTAAATCGAAAGTGATTAACAGTATGTTTTTCTCGGTGTATTTTTTTATCCTTGAGATTCATAAAACAAGTTGCTGCATTTTCTTTAATTCTTTAAGGTGGATGATACAACATTTTAAGCATAGAGTTACTGAATAAAAGCCATGCAAAAATGCAAGGTCACCAGCGAAAATTTCACCTTTTTCCTTAAGTTAAAAATAAAATGTTCTTTTTCTGCCCAAAAGTGATCTTTTTTAATGATGGAATAGTAATTAATGTTGCTGCCTTTCACTCAAATAATCGCCTCAGTTCCATGAGTCATTAAAGACAACAGGGTACAGATTTTCTCTTTGGGAATTTTTTATTCCCCATTTTTTCTAGGCCAAAATCCCGAAGCTCTTGAAGATTGCGTGGTTTTCGTTGGAACACTTCTTTCTTCAGTTTCCACCACAATGCTTCAATTATATTTAAATCAGGACTTTGTTCTGGTCAGTCTTCCAAACGTTGAACATCATCCACAAAAATCCTTTTTTGTTGCAACTTCCGTGTCATGCTGAAAAATAATTCTCCATCTTCCTAGTCCAACAGAAAATTAGACCGTAAAAAATAATATAGTTTTTGCTGTTGAGGTTCCAATCAGGTTTTACCAATTTTCTGTGACGTGCCAACCACCAAAATGGATTCATACCTTGCGGAATGGTATTTGCGCGTAAGTAAAAATAACCAGCCCCAATTGAATTCGAACTTGGCTCTCGGATTCTTCATATACCAAACCGTTCTCCATTACTCTACGTCGTATATATTAAAAGCTATGTCGACTTTTTCTTATTATTTGAGGAACTGGGATATTCTATGATGTTCCTTCAAGCGTAGATCCGAACTCATTTCAGCCCGGTGTAAATACCTGTGAGGTTTGGGCTTCGAGCACGATCACATTGAAAGTTATATAAGATATTAGAAAGGCTCCCTACAAAGCCTTCATGGAATAACAATTAAACAAACTGTTGTAACCTAGAAAAGGATACTGAATGAGGAATAACGAAAACGGAGGTTGGAAATGAAATAGTAATCTTCATAACATCAACAAAATAATATACTCGCCAGCAGTGGGAGATAGGTAAACCACTGCTAGTGGTGGACTACTTAGAGAGCATATTACACCCACTCGCAACATGTCCAACGTGCTTAAGAGGATTGGGACATACACATTAGTGTTCATAGGTAGGGTATATAACGATAGATAAGAATGTGAGATAGATAGATAGATAGATAGATAGATAGATAGATAGATAGATAGATAGATAGATAGATGTAATTACCTCGAAAAGGTTACCGAAAGAGGAATAAACAAAACGGAGGTTAGAAATGAAATGGTAATCTTTATAGCATCAACAAAATACAATACTCGCCAGCGGCGTGAAGTAGGTAAACCACTGCTAGTTGTGGACTAATGGACTAATTGAACAGCATATTAGCCCCAATTACAACAGTGTCAAATTATGAGGATTGGGACATACCTATTAATGTTCATAGGTACAGTATATAACATTTAATCATATAATAATGTATTTACTACCTCCCCATATAAAAATCAACAAGCGTAAACACGTGCTCTTTCAACTATAGAAGTGAATGCTTTAACTACTACAAAATAGCTATTATACTATTGTAAGCTAGAAAGGGTTATTGAATGTGGAACTGAGGTTGGAAATGAGGAATCTTTATAACATCAACAAAATACAATACTCGCCAGCGGCGTGAAGTAGGTAAACCACTGCCAGTTATGGACTACTAGGACAGCATATTACCCACCCCATACTTGCAATAGTATTCAACGTATTTATGAGGACTGAGACATATTCATTAATATTCATACGTACGGTATATAACGATAGATGACAGTATGAGATAGATAGATAGATAGATAGATAGATAGATAGATAGATAGATGTTGTAACCTGAAAAAAGTTACTGAATGAGGAATAACCAAAACGAAGGTTGGAAATGAAATGGTAATCTTTATAACATCAACAAAATACAATACTCGCCAGCGGCGTCAAGTAGGTAAACCACTTCTAGTTGTGGACTACTTATACAGCATATTACCCACCCCACACTTACAATAGTGTTCAATGTATTCATGATGATTGGGATATACCCATTCGTGTTCGTAGGTACGGTATATAACACGTGCCTTCCGTTGTTTCATTCTTTTACTTGTCTTCTTACATGTCTTGCATTAAAATTTAACTCTATTTTGCATTCATAACTAAAAATTACTTTTTCTTACTTTCCAGCAACCCATGTACTTTTGGTCCCTTCAATTTTCTATTCCGAAAGTGGTGATGGGGATGCTACTATACACGCGATCATGTTTTTTCGCAATACAGTGCATAGTGTATCAACTGAAACCTCACTGTGAAGACTGTATCCACACCTCACTTGTCTGTCTGTTAATTTTGGATTGCCTACTGAGACTCTCACAATCTTTCTTTCATCTCTCTTGTCTAACTTTTGTTGTTTGGTTGTTTAGTTTTATGGCATATCAAAACATCAGTGGTTCATTTAATACAAACAAAATCTTGAAATAGATTCATAGCAATGGTTTGCTTTGGTATAGTTTGGTTTGTTTTGTTTTACGGCATATAAACTTCAATGAGTTATTTAATGCCAACATTTTTTGGATAGATTCGTATGAATAGAATATGTATTCTTTGGTTTAGATTGGTTTGGTTTATTTTGTTTTACGGCATATCAACCTCAATGGGTTATTTAATGCCGACAAGATTTTTTGGATAGATTCGTATGAATAGAATATGTATTCTTTGGTTTAGATTGGTTTGGTTTATTTTGTTTTACGGCATATCAACCTCAATGGGTTATTTAATGCCGACAAGATTTTTAGGATAGATTCGTATGAATAGAATATGTATTCTTTGGTTTAGATTGGTTTGGTTTATTTTGTTTTACGGCATATCAACCTCAATGGGTTTTTTAATGCCGACAACATTTTTAGGATAGATTCGTATGAATAGAATATGTATTCTTTGGTTTAGATTGGTTTGGTTTATTTTGTTTTACGGCATATCAACCTCAATGGGTTATTTAATGCCGACAACATTTTTAGGATCGATTCGTATGAATAGAATATGTATTCTTCGGTTTAGATTGGTTTGGTTTATTTTGTTTTACGGCATATCAACCTCAATTGGTTTTTTAATGCCAAACAAATTTTTGTTGCTGGCAATATGTTTTCGTTCATAAGTCTATTTTTGGTAATATTTTTTTCTTCAAAAATGTATTGCTGGCAATATTTTTTAAAAAAAATGTATTTCTGATATTAAAATCCATCTTACACTTTCATGATGTTTTGACCCTAGTTTGGGGGTTAACTATTTGCCCATAGCTGGGACGCTAACAGGTACTAAAACCACTGGTCAGGGTGGACCTGGGAATACCAGCAATTAAGAGGTGGTCCCACTCTCCTCATAACCTCCTGATCAGAGGCCTTTGCAGTTGGACGTAGTTTATCGTCATACCCATACGCGGATGTAGTTTATCGTCATACCCAGGACGCGGATGTAGTTTATCGTCTTACCCAGGATGCGGATGTAGTTTATCGTCATACCCAGGATGCGGATGTTGCTTATCGTCTTACCCAGGACAGTCTAACTATAGTGATCGTACGGTTTTCTTTGCACTTAAAACACTTCAAGAATTTTGGCTCTTTAGTTGTCTCACATTGTTTAGTTCAGATTTTCTTTGCATAACTTGTGTTATGTTATGCCAGCAAGAGACCGATAAGAATAGAGCAGCAGGTTTTTTTTCAGAGTGTTCTTCTCTTTGGATGAAGCCAGCCAACCTATAGAGCAAACATCTTTTGGATTGTTTGAACATTAATTCTATAAATTCCTGCTTATCTCTGGTGTAGTCATCTTCCTCTTCAAAGTCGCAACCTTCATTTTTGTTTCAGCACAAATTTTATAATGATTTTAGTGTAAAACAAAGCAAGTTAATTTTCAACTACAATGACTTAGAAAGGCTCCTTGCACTCATGTTGATAAGATGAAACAATTCAGACTTTGCTTATTATCATGTCTTTAACATTGGCCTAATAGTTTTCTATGGCCTTTTTTAACTCCAACCTGCTTAAAGCAGCGAATATTCGAAAACACAACTTATTTTCCAATCCTCAAGGTCCACAGACACTACAGATGGAAAACATACACCTAAACAATCTTAACTTCTTAATAAAGGTGTATAATTTTTTTTGACCCAAGACTGTTGTCTGATAGTTTATAAGACAGATTATGCTTTATTTTGCTTACGACCGTATCATGTAGAAACACCAGTTCCCGTTCCATCACCGAAATTTAGCAAAGTTGAGCTTACGACTCGGAAGGAGATCCGAGTTCGAATTAATGACGAGATCTTTAGTTTCCATGACACGCAAATAAACTTGGAATGAATCCATTTCTTCTCCCCCTCAGCTATGGATTAAATAGCAAGACATACTGTTAAATCGGTCCCTACCAATACGCATTATGCCAGCGAGTTATGGTAATGGTGACTGGATTTAAAACAAGGCCAAACCGTATCACCTATCTTGACGATTAAGACAGATACATGAGTAATTTGGCGTTGTTAAGGCCAGAAATAAAGACACAAGAGAGGAATGGAGTTAAACAAATATAATAACAGAAACAGTAATACAAACATACACAAATGAGAGAGTTACAGCAAGAATGTTCGGTCCGACTGTCAAAGCTGACTGCTGAAAACTTCACCCTCCAAAAGGCAGTACCTGCTCCTATTTATAACTGGGAGAATCCATGCGTGTGTGGGTAAATTATCATACCAATGAGCAGCAAAAATGGCAAGAGGTGACAAAGGCATCCGTAAATGAGCTTATTTGGTTGAAGATGGAATTGTTTACCTAACACAAGGCGCAATATACACTGAAGATAGAGGCTTAGTCTAGGGTGTTGTGTGAGTGTAATAAAAAGAAAACAGTTAACCCTAGACTTGAAGAGGCCAACACTGTAGTGACTGGAAAAAACTTCTCGCCGGAGGTCTGTTCCACAAAGCAGCAGCTCTTGGGAAGAAGTTGTTCGAATGAAACTTACGTCTTATTTACGGAGGGAATGGGGAACATTGGATAGGTGGGGTATGGCGGTTCCCAGTTCTAGAGGTCAGGAGTGGTGGGTAGTAATAGGCCTCGCCAGAACACATGCCAGAATATTTATTAACACATTTACCGCTACCTTTATGGATACCATTAAAAATTGATATACAAGATGCCTTAAAAATACCTCCCAAATTTTAAAGGGGTTGACAAAAGGAGAAAGTTAACTGCTATGAAAAAAAAAGTTATTTCGCTGTGGTTTAAAAAATGGCTACAATTTTTATTCATTTGTTTTGAAAATGACATCTTCTAAATTGTGGCCTCGATTCGCCATATAACGAAGCCGATCTCTAATTTTTCCCATCATCCCGGTAGTTCGAGCGCTTCGGGATCTTCCAGGTAGCTTTCTTTTAAGCGCTGAGCCTGTGGCTCTGACATTTTCAAATGAAAGCCATGTCGATTTTCTAAGCGAAAGAGCAACATTCCGAAATGATATAAAAAAATGAACACGAATGGCTTTCTGTGTTGCAATTACACATTCAACAGTTTAAAAAAAACGTTTCAACAGCAAACACATGGTGTGCGCCGGTCCAAGCCATGATCGTAACTGATGTTATTTCTAAAAAAAAATGAAAAGGCATTAGCTAGATAAAGACACGAAGCCATTTGCCTAACCTTAAGAGCATCACACAGGTCACCGTTTAAAGTGTGGTAGGTATTTCATCCGTATACTGTATAAAAATAAGCTTTTCTTACACTGATGTTCACACTGTACAAGGCCCAAGAGCCACTCTAGGTAGAGGGCTTTTAGACTAAGACATGTACAAGCGAGTGCTTTTTTAGAGATGCCATTAAATTTGAAATTTAAATTGTCAAACATGCCATTAAATTACTTAGATATGCCATTAAATTTGAGATTGAAATTGTCATAGATGCCATTAAGTTTGTTAGATATACCATTAAATTTGAAATTTAATTTGTTGAAGTTGCCATTAAATTCGTTATAGATGCCATTAAATTTGAAATTTAAATTGTCAGAGATGCCATTAAATTTGTTAGATATGCTATTAAATTTTAAATTTAAATAGTTGGAGATGCCATTAAATTTTAAATTTAAATTGTTATACATTTCATGAACTTGGAAATTTAAATTATCAGAAATGTCATTAAATTTGTTAAATATAAAATTAAATTTTAAATTTAAATTTTTAGGGATGTATCAGGCGACTTCCGAAGACTTAATTTTAAATCTAATTTGACTACAGTAAATGGATATATAGTTTGTTCAACGGCCTAGCCAGGGCCAGTATTACATACGTTCATTTTATATCTCGTGTATAATGCGACCCAATTAAAATTATCTTCAAAATTAAGTCTTCGAAAGTCACAGACGTTCAGAGGAGCTGCCTTCTTTATTTCCACTATTTCTGACCTTTACATGGTTCTTAAATGAAGACGCTAAAAGAACGAATCTGATGTTTAAAAAGCACACTGACGTATCCGAAAATTAAGGCTTTAAAATCGTTCTCTTCTTGCTTCAATCTAGTCAAAAGGCTTGTATATATATATATATATATATATATATATATATAAGACTTTTAGCCATCTTGACAACATTCATCGTAAGATTCACTGAAAACCTCTTTAAGTTATTCAGATACAAAGAGAACAGGCTTAAATCGTTTCGTATCAGACCAACTGTCTTCCCAACGGAGCAATGGTGAGAGGAAAAACGCGATATAGGAGAGATGACAGAACGCCTTCAGTAATGGTACCAATATTCATACTCTGGCTTCCATCTACAAATCCATTCAAAAACCATCAGGAGAACGGTAAGTTTTAAAAGTGGGAACAATATAGAGGAAAATTGGATCAGGGGGTTACAACAGGAAGAGTGATCAGAATTTCAACTTAGAATTAAAGAGATCAATTTGAAAAGATACAACATATGTGAGAGAGAAGTTTCAGCTATAACAGTCCAAAGGCACTGAAATAAACTTGAAAATGAAATCGTACGTGAAACCTGTGAGGCAACTTGTTACTCCAGGACAGAAATTTAGGTTAGAGAGGGCGAGATCCTGAAAATCATATATATATATATATATATATATATATATATATATATATATATATATATATATATATATATATATATAAAGACATTTTTGTAGGTACAAAATTTAATGATCGAAATAAAAGTATAAAACTTAATATTACGAGACATATTAAAAACGGGCGAAGCAACCGGTTTCGGTTTCGCTCCCGCTCTTCAGGCTTCAACGGGAGATTTAAAATTAACACAGAAAAATGTACAATAAAAGGAAGTTGTGGAAAAACAAATATGCAAAAGGAACTAGAGAAAATGACAGCGAGTCCCAACAAACACTCACGTTGTTTACACAAAGAAGGCTTATGGGGCCCGATGTAAAGTGCATCCAGAACCTTTAGATGAAATAAGGAGTGAAACCGGGACAATACATTGAACCAGTCAACACTAGTATTTAGTCACCCCCCACGAGGGCATCATGTGGCACAAGGCTGGTTTAACGTGGGATCTCCGAGACCGTGGGCTTGGCCAAAAATATGCCCTTTGAACCGTATAAACGGGTTCAGGGTCGGTTTACCTCCCCGAAAGAAACCCCGCCCTTCGGCGTAGACTCCTTCTGGTTCCTCCCTGCCCGAAGGCAGAGAGTTCAACCGATCAGCCAGTCAGCCGGACGTCCGACTTCAGACTGAATCAGTCAACACTAAATTTGGCTGCACAATCTCTGTTCTTTAATAGGTGTTCTCATATGGCGGAACTATAGGTGTTCGGGACGAGTCCATTCAAAGGCAAGTTGTGATTTCTAATTTTTGTAGGAACACGTTGTTTTATTCTGATGTCTAAGCGTTGAGTTGTTCACCCTCTGTAGTCGGCTCCGCAACTACAAACGTATTTATAAATAATTGAATTAATTTGATTGGGAGGGAGAACGTCTTTACACGCAGATCTAAACATAGGGCGAGTTTGAAAAATAATCCGAACTTCGGCAGAGAAAAACCAAAAACGAACATTGGATTAAATTTGTTTGGCTATTTTTTCGCATTTGGTACCATCCAGGGTAATCTGAGGTAAACTGGGCATTTTTTTGACAGTATAGAGCTCGGCACTTCTGAACTCTTCAACTTTACTACGGATAACTGAATTAATAGTATCAAGAGGATAACCCAAATTACATAGGGTATCCTTAATAAAGTCGATTTCGTCGTTCAAGAAAGGCTCAGAGCAGATTTTTAATGTTCAATGTAGGGGGGTTTTAATAATGTTAATCTTGCGCTTAGTGGGACAAAAAGAGTCCCATCGCGTGTACAACCCTGCGAAAGTAGGTTTTCTATAAACGGAAGTGAGAAAACTGGTTAATGTGCAATGTACTGATACATCCAAAAAGGCCAATTGATGATTGGATTCTTTTTCAATAGCGAACTTCAGTGCTGGATGGATACGATTTAAAAACGAAAGAAACTGGTCAGCCTCAACTTCACCGTTAAATAAACAAAAGGTATCATCAACGTACCGACAGTATATTTGAGGACAAAGTGGATTCTTTCGTATCTTTTCTTCCTGAAAGCCAACAAATATGTTGGCAAGTGCCGGACCCAAAGGTGAGCCCATAGCAACTCCGTCGATCTGTCGGTACATGATGTTGTTGAAACTAAATTCGACGGAGGACGTGGCAAATTTCATCAATTCACGAAATATTGACTATATATATATATATATATATATATATATATATATATATATATATATATATATATATATATATCATGTCATGTTCCTCATTAATTAAACATACCTAAGGATCGGAAACTCATAATCATGATATATATATATATATATATATATATATATATATATATATATATATATATTTGAAATTTATTTCATGAGTCTCCGATCCTTAGGTATGATTAATTAATGATGAACATGACATTTTCGCTTATGATAGATTTCATCAGGATTCTTCTGCTAAGCTTGGGGAGTAAATAATTACTCATTCTTATTGCTCAATATAGAGCCCTATAGTGTTATGAAAACACCGGAAAATTCCAGTAAGTTATCTTTAATCATTTCTAAGACAAACGGTTCATAGCTTAATCTAACAAGTGGACAATTTTGCAGTTACACGATTTGGACAATTTTACTTATTTTACTTTATTTTATTTTTACAATATATATATATATATATATATATATATATATATATATATATATATATATATATATATATATGAATAAAAATGACAATAGGAAAACTAGTAATTGCGGACGCGTTTCGTCTAATGTGGACTTTATCAAAGCAAAATACGAAATGAATTTAATTGAACAAGGTGACTAATAAAAACAAAAACAGAATGTTCCTAGCAATTAAATTCATTTTGTATTTTGCTTTGATAAAGTCCACGTTGGACGAAACGTGTCAGCAATTAGTAGTTTTCCTATTGTCATTTCTTGTCTTCTCTACTGGTTAAATTGGAGAAATTTTCATATATATATATATATATATATATATATATATATATATATATAGGATATATCAAAAATACTTTTACATACTTTGGAAGGTGGCTTCCTCGCACTAAACAAGGACATAAATCCATGTAAACCTCTGTCCACAAGTACTTCGTTTCTTATTTGTTAAATTTAAAGAAAATTTACGGTAGATAGCACTGTTTTAGCATTTGGACGAGTTTACATTTGTTATTCGTATACATGTGTGGCTAGTCTGTCTTCAGCGTTTAACGTGTGTAGTAATGCGTTAACTGAGGAGTGTTCTATTTAACAATAATAAGATATTAATATCATGAGCAGGCTGATATGAATTTCGCATACGGCCGCTCGAATGGTAACGGAGGCGAGCCTGCACGGCTGTATCAGATTGCATTTCCCGACCAAAGGCAACCGAGTCATCCAACGTTTTCTGCTGTTTATTGTCACAAGATAATAGATACAGTAAATTCTTTCTTTTTATACCCCATGTCTTTTCAAGACGTAGGCGATCATGGCTCTCCACTTCCTCCTATCTCTTGTAGCTCTCAATAAGGTTCGTTCTTCTGCCACCTCCCCCAGATCACGTTCTGTCATTCATATGCTTAAGCCTGCCAGGTATGTCATGTGTTGCTTTCCCTTGTCTCTCTTTCCCTCTATTCGACCTCTGGGTATCAGATTCTCCAGACCCTCTTTTCTCATTACGTGTCCCAGAAACTTCAGCTGCCTCTTCTTGATGTTAAGTATAATCGTTGTTTGCATGCTCTCCAAGACCTCGTCATTGCTTACACACTCGGTCCTTGATATCCTCAGCATCCTTCTGTAAAAACATATCTTCCTTCGCCTCGAATCTCTTCTTCATCTTCGCGGAGACCGTCCAACATTCGCTGCCGTAAAAAGGGGACATATGTCACGTAACAGCTCAGTATTCTTTTTTTTGTTACCAAAGAAACCCCCCTGTCTCGCAATACTCTGCCCAGCATTTTCAGAATGCGTCCTTGGCCATCCCAATACGTCTATGGATCGCACTTGCCGTCCTCTGTCAAAACACTTCCCAGATATTTAAACTTTCGTGTCTGCTTGATTCTAGTATCCCCCCTCTACAAATCGCATTTCGTACTCATCCTTTTACTGATGACCATGCATTCTGTCTTATGCTTAGTCCCTTCTTCTCGCTCTCCTTCGCTACCTTCTGTAGGAGATTTTGTCATTTCTTTTCCATATCTGTTATTAGTACTGTGTCATCCGCAAATCTTATGTTGTTAAGATCGTAGCCGCCTATGCTAAATCCCGGTCAGATTTGCAGTTCTCCCAGAATTGCCTCCTGCATAGGTTGAATAGGTCAAGACGCATCCTCGCCTTACGCCCCTTTCTATTTTTGTATATTCATTGAACTTGTTCCCTATGCGCATGCATACTGTTTGCTGCCAGTATAGGTTCTTGACTATTCTGGTATCTTTCCCGAATATATCAAGGTTGATGAGTATTTCTAGCAGATCCCTGTGGCGTACTACGGTACGATATACAGCATATGTATGTATGCATGTATCACTTCAAGTGTTATCATTCATATCAGTCTGTTGATAGCTATCTCAGTCTGTTCATATCTATCTATCTATCTATCTATCTATCTATCTCAGTCTGTTCATATCTATCTATCTATCTATCTCAGTCTGTTCATATCTATCTATCTATCTATCTATCTATCAATCTATCTCAGACTGTTCATATCTATCTATCTATCTATCTATCTATCTATCTATCTATCCAAGTCTGTTCATATCTATCTATCTATCTATCTATCTATGTCCGTCTGTTCATATATATCTATCTATATATCTATCTCAGACTATTCATATCTATCTATGTCAGTCTGTTCATATCTATTTGTCTATTTCAGTCTGTTCATATCTACCTATCTAGAGTTTTAAATAGGCATTCCATTTTCTGTTATTAAACTGTGCATATTACGATCTGCGCATCCGAGGAATCTTAGTAAAGAAAATGTGTTCCCCAGCAGGGATCAAACCTGCGTCACCCTTTGTAGGGAAAACCAGCGTTTCATGTAGTATGCTTTACTGTCAAATGACTTCAAACGTTCATGCACCCATTAATTCTGATACAGGTTTTCGTTACAGCGGTTATCCACACGTTAAATATAACCGTTGACCTGGTGTCGGATCTTCAAGGAACTCCAGATTATGGGGTAAGATAACTAATGTACTGACATGAACAGAATGAGATAGATAGATAGATAGATAGATAGATAGATAGATAGATATGAACAGTCTGAGATAGATAGATAGATAGATAGATAGATAGATAGATAGATAGATAGATAGATATGAACAGTCTGAGATAGATAGATAGATAGATAGATAGATAGATAGATAGATAGATATGAACAGTCTGAGATAGATAGATAGATAGATAGATAGATAGATAGATAGATAGATAATTCGAATTTAATGTAATGTAGCTTTGTCGTCGCAAAAAAACTACAAGAATTAAGAAGAATATCTCAGTGTTTCCTTCATGATTCGATAGCAATTTCCATTTACTGAAAGTAAAATGGTTCTGTTTTCTTTGATTTACATTTCGTTTTACCAATTACTTTGCAATAAAGAAAGGAACCCCATTCTTTTAGTCGTAACACTTCTATTCCATTCTGTACAATCTTCTAACTTTTCAAATGTACAAATGCAACCAACTCCTTCAACGTCTTTTTTTTTTGCCTTAAAATGGTAAGTAGAAATTTCTTCTCCATTTGATAACTCATTAAATACACGCGTGTCTTATACATTTTTTTTACATTTTTAACTTCATTAAAATTATTTTTCTCCCCTTCCTGATATTCGATTTCCTTCGTTTTACTCGTTTAGCAACCTTAACTTCAATTTTTTTTCCAAATTCTTTTTCAGCAACGTTTTTGCCGTTTTTTTCTTCAATATCTTCAATTTTTTTTCATTCTTTATCGACTTCTTCTTCCTCCTCCTCCCCACTCATTTCTTTCCATATTCGCCTCTCCTCTGATCTCCTTCCTTTACTTTCTGACAAATAATCAAATTCTATTTGTTCACGGGATTGTCTCCCTTTACATTGTGTCTTTGCTCACTGTATTTCTGGCTTCTTTTTCTTCTTCTTCTTTCGTTTCTTTTTCTTCCTTCTCTTCTTTTTTCTTTTATTTCTCTTCTTTTCTCTTCTTTCTCTTCTTTTGTTTTTCTTCCTTATCCTCTTTAATTTTTTTGTCTTCTCACTTCTTTCACTACTTTTCTTCTTTCTCTTCCTTTGCTTCCCCTTCTTCTTTGTCTTTGTCTTTCTCTTCTTTTTCTTCTTCCTTCTCATCTTTT
The DNA here is from genome assembly GCA_963932145.1 of Acanthosepion lycidas. Classification (NCBI taxonomy): domain Eukaryota; kingdom Metazoa; phylum Mollusca; class Cephalopoda; order Sepiida; family Sepiidae; genus Acanthosepion; species Acanthosepion lycidas. The sequence continues at coordinate 11,024,578 of OZ010575.1, read as the reverse complement.
TTCTTCTTCTTCTTTCTCTTTTTCCTTTTCTTCTTCATGATCATCTTTTCTTCTTCTTCTTCTTTGTCTTCTTTTTCTTCTTTTAATCTTTTTTTTCGTTTCTTTTTCTTCTTTGTCTTTCTCTTCTTCTTTTTCTTGTTCTTCTTTCTCTTCTTTTTCTTCTTCTTCTTTCTCTTCATTTTCTTCTTCTTCTTTATCCCCTTTTTCTTCTTCTTCTTTCTCTTCTTTTTTCTCTACTCTTCTTTCTCTTCGTCTTCTTTTTCTTCTTTTCTCTTTTTTATTTTACTAACATTTTTATTTCTTTTCTTCAGCATAATCAAGTGTTTGTGCCTTCTCCGTGTGACGTTTTACCCCCACATGAAGTCAGTGGTAGATCTACGACGAAAATCATGAATCTTAAGAAGCTTCAGGGACCTAATGCTAGAGGGGCCCCCTAGAGCTTCTTTGCTTAATGGTTCGTTTTTAACAAAATCGATGTGTTTTTTTAAGTGTTTCTTTTTAGAATAAAGCCATTTTAGTGATAGAATCATATGCCAATGGTTTGAAATCCTTAATATCGATCTTAGAATACACCATTTTCTATGGACTCAAAATTTCTCTGTAATTGGTCAAATTTCAAAATTTTCTTGGGGGCCGGGCTTGCATACCCCGAACCCCCGACAGTATGGGCTAATTGAGCGCATCAGAATCTATTCATAATCTCCATTTTGGCAGTAGGATCGTGGAATGTATTGTTGCTGATTGTGAAGCGGTCTCTATATTTGTTCAAGATTCACGGCCTCAAAACTATAGGTCCGCCACTAAATGGAGTGGAACGATTACATTGAATCGACTAACAAGTCTGCTCTTAGGAAAGCCAGTTCATTATGTCGTACTAGACAATCTTACGCACCAGAATTGTACATTTGTAAATCTGTCCTTAAGGTCACATGACCCACTGGATAAAGACGTTAGTTAAATCCAGTGACTAGACCCAAAGAGTTATGAATTCAATGCCAGGCCACAACAGCGGTGAACAAAAACTTGAAGGTTACAGTTAAAGGGAAATAACTGAGACATCCCGAAGAGGTATGGCACGTGGAACTACAACAATCTATCCCGGTGGACGAAATATAGACAGATATTGTAAGTCTGTCATTCGATCGTGCATCGAATATTTCTGCCACATCCGATCCGGTACTTTTGCTATATATCTAGAGACTCTTGACAAAATACAAAGAAGAATCTGCTACATTATTTTCCTAATCTGGCATCTCGACTTCATCTCCACTGCCGTAACATGTCTTTTCTTTTTGCATGTATAAAAGAATTATTTCAGCCACTTGAGTAGGGAGAATGTGGCCTTCGACGATACGGTACCTTGCGTTAGTCGATTTGTTGGAATTTTCATGCGGACCAAAACTGGGGGATCACTCATATTTCACTTCTTTTTAACTTTTTTCCAGTAAATGAAATATCTTCAAAATTGCTATTAAATTGTGTGGAATTTATCAATTCATCCATGTCTACAAGGATTTTTCATTTGGTTTAATAGAGCAAAGTGCAGCTTCGACCATGTCGCTGCTGTGGCCTTTGACAATTTACGGTGTCTGAATTTTTTTTTTTTTTTTTTTTTTGCATGCTAATTGGATGCGTTTTCCTATTTGGTGCCTCGGCTTCATGAATTTAAACACGGAACTAAATTGGCAGTTAGGTTCCATTATTTCACTATTGATTTAGGTTGGCTTGTTTGTTTAAAGGTATAACAACTTCTTATGGGTCATTTAATGCCGAACTTCTATTTTCTGGGGAGCTTTGGCAGTTTACCGGGTGTAATAGCAAAATTGTTCAACAGCATAAATGTCGATCCCACTAAATGTTTAATATCCAAAAAAATAAATAAATAAACTGATTCAGTTTCTTTTTTTCCAGGTTTTCAGATAAGACGTTTAGCCATCTTGTCACTATTAGTCGTAAGAATCACTGAAAAGCCCTTTGAGTTATTCATCTAGAAAGAGAACAGGTAAAAAACCGTTCCGTTTCAGCAACATTGTCTTCTCAATTGAGCAATGGTGAGAGGAAAAAGATTATACAGGCCTTCAGTAATGATAACAACATTTATTCTCTGACTTTCATCTTCAAAGTCTATTCAAGAACCATCATGAGAGCGGTGAATAAGTTTGAAATAGAGGGAACAGTAGGGAGGAAATTTACATCAGAAGGTCATAGGAATCATGATTTCAACTTAGAGCTAAAGAAATCAATTAGAAAAGATCCAACTCAATTCATAAGACGTTTGGCACGTGAGAGAGAGCAGTTTCAGCTATGACAGTCCAAACAGCAATGAAAAAAGACTTGTACGTGAAAGCTGTAAGGCACCTTGTTACTCCAGGACAGAAGGTTAGAAGGTTAGAAAGGGCAAAGATCATCTTGAATAAGTCGGAAAATTATCCTGGAATAATATATATATATATATATATATATATATGTGTGTGTGTGTGTGTGTGTGTGTGTGTGTGTTTGTACTTTATTTCAATCTTTCATGAGTTTCCGATCCTTAGATTAATTAATGATAAACATGTCATTTTCATTTATGATCGATTTCATCACAACACTTCTGTTAAGCTTAGGGAGTAATTATATTTCGAAGTAGAGTCAAATAATGTTCTAAAAACATCGGAGAATTCCAGTAAGATATCTTTAATCATTTCTAAGATACAAATGTTCAAAGTTTAATGTAACAAATGGACAATTTTGCTTTTACACGATGTGGACAATTTTGCTGCTACACCCGGTATTTTTGTTACTATTAAAATTTGTTGCTGGATTTTTTTTCTATTAAAATATATTGCTGGTATTTTTACTATAAAAAATTATACTTTCATAGTGTTTTGATTCCATTTTGGGGCTTCACTATTTGCCTACAGCTGAGACCCTAACACGTGCTACCACTCTGGGTCAGGGTAGATCTGGAAACAGAAGAAATGAAGTCATGTAACCGCAAGTTTATGTTAATAGTTTCTTCTCCCGAATTTCTCTACCTGCGGAACATTCTTCCGGTTTCCGGATGCCCTGCAATCTACAATCTCCAAATATTACAAATGGCAATCGTCATCTTGTCTTCTTGAACGCTGTTCTTTTATTGTTCTTTCTCTCCACAATAATGTTTTCTCAGTTTCTTTTACTATCGTTAACTCCGTCTTGCGTCTTAGTCGCTTTGTCACCTTACTTGGAATGAAGTGATTAAAATAATCAAACCCTGATTTCGTTGACTAAAATTACTTTAAAACAAAGTCACGACATTTTTCTTCTTCTTCTTCTTCTTTATATTCACTCTGTTTTTAGTCTCCTCAGCCTCCAACTACATTTTTTCAACCTTTCTTTCAGTTCTTCTTTTCAAATTTGCTTTTTTTCTCCATCTCATCCTTTTTCTTCTTCTTCTTCTTCTTCTTCTTCTTCTTCTTCTTCTTCTCCATTTTTTATATTCACTCCGTTTTTAGTCTCGAATTTGCTTTTTTCTTCTTCTCATCCTGCTTATTCTTCGTCGTCTTCTTCTTCTTCTTCTTCTTCTCCTCCTCCTCCTTCTTCTTCTTCTTCACTCCTTCGTCTTCTTCCATTTTCTTCTTCTTCTTCTTCTTCTTCTTCTTTATATTCACTCCGTTTTTAGTCTCCTCAGCTTCCACCCACATTTTTTCACCTTTTCTTTCATTTCTTCTTTTCGAATTTGCTTTTTTCTCCTCATCCTTCTTCTTCTTCTTCTTCTTCTTCTTTCTTCCTTCTCTTCTTTTTTCTCCTTTCTCTTCTTCTTCTTCTTCTCTATTTTTTATATTCACTCCGTTTTTATCCTCGAATTTGCTGTTTTTCTTCTTTTCATCCTTCTTCTTCTCCTCTTTTTCTTTTTCTTCCTTCTTTTCTTTTTCCTTCTTCTTCTTTATCTTCTGCTTCTTCTTTATCTTCTTCTCTTACTACTACTACTACTACTACTACTATTGCTACTACCACCGCATCAGAGATAACTAGTAGCACTGTTATTATTTTGACTAATAGAAATACGATATTTTTTATCCTTTCGTTTTTATTCGAAACAAAAAAAACATCTAATTACCCAAGCTTTCGGATTGCCAGTGCAAATTCTTCATCCGGTTAATGGAACATTCTAGATTTAATATTCCTGTATTTTCTCTGATTTCTTTGTTTTTCAAAGCCATTGAATTTTGCAATTATTGCAAAAAGTTTACCAAACGGAATTAAGTCGGCCATTATTATCAAAAACATTATGTCACTGACGGCTGCTTGAGGAAATTAAACAGAAACTTGAGTGGTAATGTTTAGTTTAAATTCAAATGATTAGGATTTTCCAAGTTCTTCTGTTGTACACGGGCTGTATCATATTGTCAGTTGGCTTTGTTTTGAAGATTTTGGGCGGTGGGTAGGGGGAAGTCTTTCTTTCTTTCTTTCTTTTTCTCGTGTTGGTTTAGCTTTTAACAAGACCCAAGAAAGAAAACAAATATTTTTTTACCGTATGAAAATATTTTATTAAAAAAATCTGTCTTTTCCTTTTGATTTGTCTCTCTTATTTCTTTCTTTTTTTCTCTCTTTTTTATGTTTCTCTCGTTCTATCTCTCTCTATCTCTTACGTTTCTCTCTTTCTTTTCTCTTTCTCTCTCTCTCTTCTCTCTTTTCCCTTTCTTTTCTCTTTTTCTTTTCTCTCTTCCCTTCTCTCACTTTTTTCTCTCTCTTTATCTTTATATCTCTTTTCTTTCTTCACTCTCTTTCTCTCTTTTCTCCCTCTCTTCTCTTTTCTATCTTTCTCTCACTCTCTCTCTTTCTCATTCTCTTTACTATTCACTTTCCTTATGTCGATCTCTATATCTCTGTCTTTTTCACATATGTTCTCTTTATTGAACTTTCTCACTTTTTATTTCTATATGTTTGCCTTTATATTTATATATATATATATGTGTGTGTGTGTGTGTGTGTGTGTGTGTGCAGATATGTAGAAAAATAGGAAAGAACACGTTAGATAAATAATCCGGAGTTCGTTAGTATTTTTGTTCTTATTTTTAAAAAACAGTGCTCCATACAGAAGTAGAGCTTAAATTATGATTATTTAAAAAAAAATATGATTCCTTCGCTACATAAGAGTCCACATCTTTCAAAAGTATCAAGCCCTAATTCATCCCCAAACGAAAATTTAGGAATGTTCCTAAATTTTCACTTGAGGATGAAACAGGGCTTGATACTTTAACTCAATTTAATTTCAATAATTAATATTGAGGTTTTCAGCTCTCGTTTTTTAAACATGAGATCTCTTATGTAGCGAAGGAATCATATTTTTTAAAAATAATTATAATATATATATATATATATATATATATATATATATATATATATATATATAACTTACATAAAAATGAAACTCAATTGTACTCAATTTTTTATGTCCATTTCGCTCTTCGGGATGAATTCCCTGGAGCTTGTCAATACGAAAACGTTTTATAAAAAATGAATCGCAACGTTTGTTTTTTTTTTTTATTATTTAAAATTAAAAAGAAAGAAAGAAAGAAAGAAAGAAGAAAAAAAGAGAGGAAAACAGAGGAACAAACCGCAAGTAAGGGAAAAGGCATTTAAGAGGAAATAGAAATTTTATTTTTAAATTAAAAAAACAAAAAACGTTACGATTCATTTTTTTATCAAATGTTTTAGTATTGACAACCTCCATGGAATTTATCCTGAGGAGCGAAAGTGCCATAAAAATTGGGTACAATTCAGTTTCATTCTTATATAATTCATTCCTATGTTCTATAATAAATATATTGAGCCCTCTTTTGTGGATCAGTTTTAATATTTCATATTAATAGGATTCACTTAGAATACTTACCCATGGATTTATATATATATATATATATATATATATATATATATATATATATATATATATATATATATTTGTCTGATGATCGCTAAAGCGTGAAACCCAGGGTCACAAACTCACATCTATCCAACCATATATGTTAGCTCTATCTCTGATATTGAGCGCTTTCTAATAAGTACCGCGCATATAATATATAAATAATTATACATATATATATATATTTATTTATATTTATATATACACACTTTTCACATATATATATATATATATATATATATATATATATATATATATATATATATATATATATATGCACACATACACACACATATATATATATATATATGTGTATATGTGTCTGTGCATATATATATATATATATATATATATATATATAAGTAAATGTCCGTGGGTAAGTATTCTAAGCGAATCATATTAATATAAAATATAGATATTTATGTGTGTATATATATATATATATATATATATATATATCTTTGATTCTTATTTTGTCTTTCTTTATTTCTCTCTTTTTTTATCTCTCTCTTTTTTTCTTTTTCTCTCTTCTCCGTTTTTATTCCCCACTCCATCTTTCCCTCTTTTTCTCTCTCGCCTTCTCTCTTTGTCCCCCCTCTCTCTAACTGTGTTTTCCTTTTATCTCTTTCTCATCCATTTTTTCTTACTTCTTTCTATCTTCTCGTTATCTCTTTCTATTCTTCCCTTTCTTTCTCTCCCAGTTTCTCCCTCCATTGATATATCTCTCTTTTTCGCTCCATTTCACTTTTTCTATTTTTCTTTTTCTCTTTCTATTTTCTTTCTATTTTCTTTCTATTTATCCGGGTTTTTTTTTTTTTGGCGGGGGGGGTTGTCCACTATCTTTTCTTATTTAACCCTTCTTTCTTCCTGTATTTCTTTCTTTCTTTCTTTCTTTCTCTTTCTCTTTCCTTCTTTCTTTCTTTCTTATCTTTTATCTTTACCTGTCTGTTTCTTGTTCAGTATTTCTTTCTCTTTCCCCAACTCTCTCTCCCTCTCATTGTTTTTATTCTCTTTTCTCTTTCTATCTCCCCGTAGCTGGTTTAGCTCTCATAAACAAACCATTATTAAATGATTATTTTCCACATTCAAACATTTGGACAAAGTGACTTTTTAATAATTCCGCCTTTCTTGAAATATTTGACCTTGTCAAAAACATTCTGGAAACAATGTTTACTATTCTTTCTCACAGAACAGCAAAGAGCTGTCAAAATAAAAAAAAGAAATCGAAATTTTAGAGAAAATTAATTTCAAATTTAAAAAGAAAGAAAGCATTTTTTGAAATAACATGTTTATAAAAAAAAAGTCAAATTAAAAATAACAAGATTAAATTTCGAAATTTTAGTTGAATCAGGAAAATTTAAGCGGCTTATTTTTATGAGTTAGAGGTGAAGTCCGCATAGTGAAGTATTCTGCTTTTCAACTAGTACCATGTTCCCCAGGACTACTTACGCTACATCAGTTTTAGAGAAGATAGGAGCTACCAAGTATCTCCCTTTGTTTGAGAGATGTCATCAAAGAATAAAATGACATCTTGACAATATCGTAGGTGATCAGATTGAAATAATGTTAAGAATTTGGGGGTCTGTAATAATCCTGACCCAGCGCTTAAGAATTTTTTTAAATAAATTTTTCCACGCCACCTTTTCATTCTACCCCCCACATACACACACAGAACGAATTATTTATTAACATGTAAACTTTCTGAAATATTTCACTTCTAAGAAAAAGAATAGCCAATTTTGTCTTCATATACATTCCAATACTTCATTCAATTTATAAATCATTTCATTTCTAAAACTTCGTTCATTTTGTAATCCATTTCAATTCGAAAATTTTATTCAATTTGTAATCCATTTCAGTTCTAAAACTTCATTCAATTTGTAATTCATTTCAATTCTAAAACTTCATTCAATTTATAAATCATTTCATTTCTAAAACTTCGTTCATTTTGTAATCCATTTCAATTCGAAAATTTTATTCAATTTGTAATCCATTTCAGTTCTAAAACTTCATTCAATTTGTAATTCATTTCAATTCTAAAACTTCATTCAATTTGTAATTCATTTCAATTCTAAAACTTCATTCAATATGCGATTCATTTCAGTTCTAAAACTTCATTCAATTTGTATTCAATTTGTAATTCATTTCAATTCTAAAACTTCATTCAATTTGTAATTCATTTCAGTTCTAAAACTTCATTCAATTTGTAATTCATTTCAATTCTAAAACTTCATTCAATATGCGATTCATTTCAGTTCTAAAACTTCATTCAATTTGTATTCAATTTGTAATTCATTTCAATTCTAAAACTTCATTCAATTTGTAATTCATTTCAGTTCTAAAACTTCATTCAATTTGTAATTCATTTCAATTCTAAAACTTCATTCAATTTGTAATCCATTTCAGTTCTAAAACTTCATTCAATTTGTAATTCATTTCAGTTCTAAAACTTCATTCAAATTATAATTCATTTCAATTCTAAAACTTCATTCAATTTGTAATTCATTTCAGTTCTAAAACTTCATTCAAATTATAATTCATTTCAATTCTAAAACTTCATTCAATTTGTAATTCATTTCAGTTCTAAAACTTCATTCAAATTATAATTCATTTCAATTCTAAAACTTCATTCAATTTGTAATTCATTTGAATTCCAAATCTTCATTGAATTTTTAATTCATTAAATCTAAAAACTCATTTGAATCGCAACAAATCAAAACCATTTTCTATACAGTTGTTCACTTAATACAAGGCCCAGGAGCCACTCGAGGCGGAGTATTACTAAATAATTTTGTTGTAAAGATGTAAAAAGAAGACGTAAGAAATACATGTTATGAGTATATGTAGGATAGATAATGAATGACCCAAGAATTAAGATTGAGGGTGCTTCCTCGACCAGTGTTCAACAAAATAACAACTAGCTGCCTTAGCGAAAGTTTCACTTTATCAATGGAATGCAAAGTGTATGAGAATGAGTTGACCCTTTGTACGTGGCATGGTGAGAACCTGATGTGAAGGTCTGAACTAAAGAACGTAACCTGCCATCTTTTCTCGATATTTTAAAAATAATTTAAAAGATATGGCTACGAAAATAACATTTGGAGTGTTCGGCAAGTTTGAAACGTCCACATCGTAAGGATAAAAAAGGCGATTATCTCCTTCAGGTTCAGCTGGAGACACATGGGTTACGTGACGGCAGCTTAACGACGTCACTTCATAAAGTGACGAAAGTCATCGTTCCATCAGCTAGCTTCCAGAAGTCAAACCAGGCGTTTGCTTTTTTGGTACTGACCAAGGCTAAATCTGCCTCACTTCAATCTACCTCACCTCAATCTACCTCGCTTCAATCTGCAACGCCTCAGGCGAGCTGCTACTGGTTCAGCTAACAAGCCCCTAGCGTCATTTTCATTTGGGAATATATCTTCAGCAGATATAAAAAATAAAATAAAATAAAACTATCACGGACGTTCAGTTTTCATGTTCGGAAAAAAAGCCATGACTCGCCGTTTCCTGTTTGAGGAATTTGTCCTCGTTAGTGACATAGGAGATAAATCTAGCCCGCTCGAAACTCCGTTGAGAATCCTAAATATGGCTTCTCCAGAATTACAGAAGTCTCTCCGGCAGCTCAAATTCCAATTGTGAATTATTACAAGTAAGACCCTCTTTCTCTTTGCTATTTTCGAATTGCTTGTGTGGTATACTTGTGTTATAGTTTCTATGTGAGGGACGCATTTAAGTATGCGCATATAATTTTTTTGTATGACTTAGCGGCATAAAACTCTCTGAGAACAAAGTATGTTTTCTTTCAGATATTTCGTTTCGACCGTGAAATATAGAATAATGCCTGTCATGGTGGGAAATGCAAACTATAAGAATATTCCTTTCTTCCATAGCTTATCCTAGTGACTTACCCGGCGTGAAGAGATATTAACAACCATTACAATTATTCATGTCTTCTCGTAATTAGTCCATGGCTATTTAGAACAACAAACGAAGATCCATGATGACATGAATAAAGCATATAGGACATCAGAAACAGGCTTCGTAAGTTTTTTATTTATTTGCGGTGAAAATTTAGATGTAGAAGAAAATTGATTTTATTTTCTTCAAATAATCGGCTGTAGGTTTGCACACAATTTCTTTCATTGTGAACGAGAAGGCTGGGAATGGCGATGGCTGAGAAAAGGACAAAAAATAAGGATCACGGTTCAAAAGACAAAAGATGGCGATTGACGTTGCACTTAAACTTGTGAAGATTGTAGTTGTCCGGTAAGCAAGAAATCGGAAAGGATTTCCACGGGTCAGAAGTGCGAGAAAAGAAACTGTTAGAGTAGAAATGGTGGTTGCATCTATCTCGTTCAACAATAAAATGAGAAACGCATTAACTTGTGTAGTTAGAGCACAAAGGGAAAAAGCTTATCAGAGAAATCGCTATAAAAATATTTGTAGAAAAGACAGAGGGAAGCCACGTCGAGTCGATGAGAAAGTAACCGGGGCCGAATGCCTGATCAGGACTGATTACATTATAAAACATTCTTTGGATTTTGCTAAATTCTAGACTAGTCCCAGTCCCTCCTTAGATTTTCCACTACCACACCCTAATTTATTTCTGATGTAATGAATATGCATACACCTGGGTTCCCCCTCACAGCAAGATGATTGGCTAGTGTCAGCCATAAATACAGACTGATGTGGAGGTACAGAGACGCCTATTGTCTTCGCCTATTGCCTACCACTACGACGAGGACCAGTCCATTACGGCTGTCTGCTAGATTGTCCTACTCAAGTACAGTAGTCCAAAACCACTTTGCTACTTCGAACAAATATATCCCTTTCCGGGACATATCAATTTCACCCCCCGGCTTATTAGTGTGACAAAGAGCGTAGGCTGACCCAATATGGTAAATCCCATGGGCATGGAATTCTGACAGTGATGGATTTTTTTGTTTAAGTATTAAAAGACATATCAGACGCACCCAGATTCCCTAGTGAGGCAAGCCAGCAGGTGGTGATAAACCTTTAGCGAACTAATTAACGGCCTTCTTCTCAATCATTTCCCGCTCACCACCGACCACTTTATTCTACGACTACTGTCCCTCGTTAAATAGAGCGACCAAAATAATTTCAGTCATTGATACAGTCTAAGATGAAGTGTTTGGTTTTGAAGAACTGAAGCCAGGGACGACGCGAAACGCACCATTAGATTTTGAAAACATTTCCGAAAACCTCACTTATTCGGACCCCCACTTTTATTCAAGATCCGAAAGTACCCACTTAATTTTGGAGGAGATGGACGCTGTCAAGTTATTACTCCTGCGCAAGAGATGCCATCAAAGAACAAGTGTGGCATCCTGAAAATATCCTAACTTAGACATTTGCAAAATTTGGATTTTTTAAACTTATCAAATAAGCGTTCCTTCTGGATTTGTTTCTATTCCTTGAAAGAAAATATCGCAATGCAATTTCCCTCTGAAAATTCTCCACTGCCTTAACCGGGTATTGAACTCACACACTTTGGGCCTTTTCACTAGATCTAACTAGATAACTTAATCCACTGTGCCATGTGTCATCGAGGACATTTGTTTATAAATTTCTCGGTATTATAAACCTAATGTCTTCAGCCTCATTTTTTACCAGTGCTCATATTGCAATTTTTGCTGTTATCAAATCATGTTTTTACCAGAGCTCATATTGCAATTTTTGTTATTATCGCTATTCTCTGGCACTCCTTTTTACTGGTTCCCATATTGTATTCATTTCTATGCTTGGTCGGCTCCTGATGGAGAAATTGGAGGGGGAATTAACAGGAGATAACTGACATCCATTAAACATGGCACGTGGAACTAGAACATTCTACCCCAGTGAGCTAAATAAAGGGTTCAGTTCGACATTCCAACCACCTGAAGAATGCCGGAGCGTACAACGGCCGACACGTTGTAATAAATATGGCGACAAAGATGAGGACAATAGTTCGAATAATGTAAATAATGTTCTTCATTCATATAAAGTATTTGTTGATATAATTGGCCGTAATAGTGGGTGAAACTTTGATCTTCCTGTAACGACAAAAGAGGAAGAAACTAACCTACACGGTTGTGCACCCGGACAACGTGTGCTCTAATGGTGACTTTGAGGCCGGACGTATGAGTCACCGCCCTCGGCGTGGTGTAATGTTTAGCAAGCATGTCTTGCTAGACCAATTAAAACGGAGTAGTGAGTTTGATCCTCACTAAATGCTCCATACTTTCGGCCTTGTGTCACATCTAAGCTACGCTTGCTAAATCGCTATACTCGAGTATAGTGCGAGATTTTTTATTATTTTTTTAAATAAAAATAAAGAATCGCACTTTAACCACGTCATTTTTTGAAGAGGATAAAAATTATGCATTTTCGGTAACCGGTTGCAGTATACACGGGTATTTTTTCTTTCAGGAAGGCTTTAAATTTTTGTTGACCGTAACTTACTTAGTACCTTTGGCTAACCTTAACGGAAATAAATTGTGGCTACATCGCAGGCAGGTAAAGGAGCTACTGTAGTCAGACTTGAATGAAAAAAAATACGACATCTAAGTCTGTTTATCAGATATTTTACGGGAAGTGGTTTTTCTCACTATTTTGGAGTGGCTTTGCACAAAACAGAATAAAGATCATTTATTTGCCACAATATTTCACTACGGTAGGACTACTAGTATTGCACAGATGCTGGGGTCGCATCATACACAAGCTATATGAAAAACATTAATTTTTTCACAATAAAATTCAAGGGTTGCACTGTGCATGAAGTAGACTTATACACGATTATATACGGTATTTGAATAATAATAATAATAATAATAATAATAATTAGCGTGTCCGTGCGAGGAAACATTTGGTAAAAAAAAAGTGTATGTTCAAAACGTTATACAGTTGTATAGCACTTTCTCGATTATACGGACACCTTGGAACACGGGTTGAAAAAATATGTCCAGATAATTAAAAATTCCGGACAATTGAATATATAAATTATTTAAAAAGACAAACGATAGACAGATATTTTCTGAGAGAAATTTAATATTTATATTATCTAATGACATTTTCGAATGTACCGTCTCGTTTATTTTTTATGAAAAAAAAAACGTAAAGTTTTGTCTTTTTTCGGCTGACCTCGCATTTTTTCCGCGGTTAAAGTAGATTGAAACGCAACGAACTTAAAAATTTAATAGGAGTTTTAAATATCCGGTATATGTCGGGTAAGTTACCAATTTATTTATTTTTTTCATTTCCCCCATTATGAGCATTATTATATCCATGTTATAATAACACTGTATTCCACAGACGAAACGGAATGGCTGAAAAGAAAATGAATGACAAACATGCTTTGTTCTCAGAGAGAGAATGCTAAGTCATTCACAAAATTATTTATATATGTTTACTCGCTCCCCACGCAGAAAAACTATGATATATCTACACAATAAGCACAGTGAAAGGAGAACAAAAATATAGATTTTTTTTTTCTGTGTTTCTAGAGAAGCCATATTTAGGATTCTAGATTCAAGCGGTTTGGATGTATCTGCTATGTCTCTAGCGAGGACACGATCTACCAACGGGAAACGGAGAATTTGGAGGGGGTTTCCAACATGAGGATTGCGAGCCGGATATATTTTCTATATCTGAACAAGGTGTATTTCGATAGGAATATAAAGCGCCATAGGCTTGTAAGCTGCACCATGTGCTGCTGGATGGTCCGGGCTTTTGCCGAAGCAGGACGAACAACTCGTGTGTTGACTCTAAGAATCTGACTGGCTAACTGACTGCCACTTTCGCCACTGCATGAATTGACGCCACGTGACCCACGTGACTTCATCTCCACCATTTTTGTATCCCTGCACATTTGTCGATATTTATCAAAGGCCGGGTATGGTTGTCTAAAAATCTCAAAATGCTTGTCTGGGATGAAATATTACAATGGGTTTACTTCGGAGAATTGAAAAATGTTCGACTAATTTCAATTTTTCTCTTTGTTTCACATCCGGATAATCGGTTTCCGGAAAATCGAGGTGCGAGTAATCGAAGCAGTAGTGTACGCTGGCTCAAGGCTCGACCGACTGACGCCTGTTCGAAGATGCTTCCGCGTAAGGAGTTAAACCACATTCACTTTGGATGACGGAAATTTCAGTCATTAAATTTCCATTAACTCGGTGCAGACGACAAACTTCTGCCATGTTATTGCTGGTTGGCTGAAGAGAAAGCGCCGTGTGTTCACCAAACGTGAAAAGGTGAAAAAGAGAAGAGGAAAGAAGAGGAAATTTGATTGGCTGACTTACGGAAATGGATTCGATTTCTTCCATTCTGTTTGGAAAGTGAAAAATTCAAATACTAGCTCCAATCTATTTACCTGGCGCATTGTGAACCGCTTTGTCTCTCTCGTGTTGAACGTAACAATTCTAACACTAGATGGCGCTCTTTCACTAGAAAGGTTTTACATTCTGGACTGTTTTAAATTTGTTGAACTTAAACTAGTTATCGCAAACAGCATTAATGAACACTGGCCCTACTGAAAGGTTGTTTGACCAGTTTAAAGGGTTTACATAAAAGTAATCATTTCATATAATAAAAGTATTTTAATAATATAAAGTTAAAGATAATATGTAGAAATGCCCAACAAACGGGTTTTAAATAAGCAATAACAAATGAAAGAAAAGAACAGGACAATAAAAAATGCCCAGTAAACAATAGATGCAAGACAGAAATACGCAAAACAACAGTAATGAAGCAGAAGGTTCACAGCTAAGAATTGGTGTCCACGCACAAAAGGGATACAGTCTGTGGTTATAGCGTTCTGACTTCAAGACAAGAAAGACGAAAAGTAACTATGGCTAAATGTAATTTACTCAAGTATAAAGGTCTAATATTAACTATTTTACTCCTGTGTAAATGACCACTATTTACATATAAACTCATGTAATACTGACCGCTATTTACTTATAGTCTCAAGTATAAAGTTCTAATATTAACTACTTACTCTAGCGTAAGTGACCACTATTTGCATATAAATTCGTGTATTAGTGACAGAAATTTATCTATAGTCTCAAGTATAAAGGTCTAATATTAACCATTTAATCTAGCGTAAATGACCAGTATTTACATATAAACTTAGCTATTTAACGATAGTCTGAAGTATAAAGGTCTAATATCAACCATTTACATCAGCGTAAATGACCACTGTTTATATCTAAACTCCTTTAGTAGTGACCACAACTTACCTATGCTCTCATGTATATTTACTCTAATATAAAACTCCACTATTTACATATAAACTCGTGTATTATTGACAGCAATTTACCTATAGTCTCAAGTATAAAGGTCTCTAATATTAACCATTTAATCTAGCGTAAATGACCACTATTTACATATGAACAATTGTAGTAGTTACCGTTATTTAACTATCGTCTGAAGTATAAAGGTCTGATATTAACTATTTACTCTAGCGAAAATGACCACAATTTGCATATAAATTTATGTATTTCTAACCGCTATT
>OZ010575.1:10959171-11006671 GCA_963932145.1 Acanthosepion lycidas | reverse complement strand
CTTGAACGACTGACTGACTCGACTGACTATATTAATTCACACCCCACCACGTGGGCATCATATGGCACAAGGCCGGTTTAACGTTGGATTGAATATGCCCATTGAACCCGTATAAACGGGTTCAGAGTCGGTTTACCTCCCAGAAAGAGAATCCGCCCTTCGGCGTAGCCTCCTTCGGCGTAGCCTCCTTCGGCGTAGCCTCCTTCGGTTCCTCGCCGCCCGAAGGCAGGGAGTTCAACCGATCAGCCGGTCGACCGAGACCGACTTGAACAACTGACTGACTGAGGATATTCAGTCACCACCCCTCCACTGGGTCATCATGTAGCACAAGGCCTGTTTTTTAACGTGGGATCTCCGAGCCCGTGGGATCTCCGAGCCCGTGGGCTTGGCCCCAAAATATGCCCATTGAGCCCGCATAAACGGGTTCAGACCCGGTTTACCTCCCCGAAAGAGACACTGCCCGAAGGCAGAGTGTTCAACCGAACAGCCGGTCGGGAGGTGAACGACTGACTGACTGACTCCTTGCCTACTCCTGAGGCACTGTATTTATTAAGTATGAAATAGTCCATTATTATTATTATTATGGGTAAGATCCCATAACAAAAAGGTTCAAACATTAATATTTCATGGTTATAATTTATTACATTGGAATCGTAATCATGACACAATTCATCAGATCTACAAATTCAAAAATTCGTTTTGAATTTGTAGATCTCATAAACTGAGTTGTCATTATGATTCCATTGAAATAAATTATAACCATGAAATATTCTTGTTTGATCCTTATATATATATATATATATATATATATATATATATATATATATATATATGAAAAGTGAAAACATTACTGCAATGCGTCTACGAAACTTCGAAGTCGGCATGACTGAACCAACACCACTCAGTTAAGTGTTGTTTCTCCACATTAATTCTATTAAAGCTCTATTCTTACCTTTTGATATCGAGCAATTTATGACAAGAACTGCCTGCCTAAAATGCTTTCCCACCAGTAAACTATCAAAAAACTCTTACAACTTAATACTATTTATATATATACATATATACATATATATATATATATATATATATATATATATAGTTTCATTAAAGATGATTAAGTACTGAGGTCAAGCTTTTTATTTAATTTTTCTTTCGTTTCTGGTCATAAAGTGTTTAAAAATTGTCCAAATCTTCTGCATATCTGTGCGCTTTCGGCTACTCCTTTACGTATTGTCATGGACGATTTTATTTTTTTCATTTTTAACTGAATGTTTGGGGTTTTAAGTATGTCTCTAGAGCTATAGGAATGTTTTATTTTCCAATCACGGTCAGCACAATGTGTCCGGAAAATGCCAACACTCAATAACATCAACAATGAACACGTAATGTTAATAATTTTTCCACTTTCTCTCATCATGTTCACTTGTATTTCGAATTCTATTATTCATCCTACACGAGCTGTGACGTCCCCCGCCGGTGTCACTGCGCCAAATGTGACGTCTGCCTAGCTGCGTCCGTCGTGCTATCCTGTCCTGTGACGACCAACTGGCTTGGTATTGGTCGCAGCACCAAATGTGACGTTCTAACCTTTTGCTGATTCTGATGGGAATCTGGTTAGATTCGGTATCAGCCTTGTCGTTCCCAGCTCGCCTCCAACGTCTGGTTACCGAAGTAACTGTTTTGATTTCTAGTCTAACCTACACACGTTGTGATTT
This sequence comes from Acanthosepion lycidas, assembly GCA_963932145.1. Lineage (NCBI taxonomy): Eukaryota > Metazoa > Mollusca > Cephalopoda > Sepiida > Sepiidae > Acanthosepion > Acanthosepion lycidas. Next base: position 11,004,956 of record OZ010575.1, on the reverse strand, counting down.
GATCTTAGGTAGACGAAATCAGTCAGTCGCCGGGCCGTAATGCAAGCTGAGTCCGGACAAGGGCAACACCGCACAAGTATATGTAAAAGAAAAGAAAATAATAACTCGAAAAGTTCAAATGTGTTAAAAAAGGATAACAATATTTTATATCTGGTTGCTGAATACAGGACTGCGTCTTCCTACCAACCCGCTAATATGGATTCGTGACACTTTGTGTTTGTTAGGCGAGTCTTAACATCTTAAGTTGTTTGTTCTTTAAGAAACTGGTTCTTGGCGTATCTTCAGGTGATATTCGTAAAACTTGTTTTGGTGGTGTGAGTCTAATTCGTTCTTCAAAAATAAATTGTTCTTGGCTAGAAGTTGCGAGACGGGTCTTTAGAGCTCTCTGATCACTGCAACTGCTTGCTTGTCTGTCTCAAACCCCTAACTGCTTTTCGCTCGCTGAGACTCTGCTTATATGGACGCCGACCAAAACCGGGGTGGGCTTGTCGGGGTTTGAGGTTCCTTGATAATTCTAAACGCACAATCCACTTCTTTGTTTTCGATCAGGAAAATTTTATTATTTTCCATTTTTGGAAGTCTTTCGTCTACCCACCTTCTTCTGTTCTCATATTGGTATCCTACCACGCCCTCAGAGGGCGTCAACGGGTTTCCCCTTTCTCTCACAGTGGCATCTCACACCTATCCCTTCAGGGGGGCGCAACATGCCTCCCCCCTTCTTCACATGATCACCTCCGCCTAACGCTCATGCCACCATCCAGTCAATGGGCGCTCGGCGACGTGGGTGTGGCCAGACTAGCCTGGGTTTAAAAAATCTTGCTCAAAGAAAAAAAAATTATCTTCCTTTTTCTTTTCTTTCTCTTTCTTTCCTTCTGCCCGACAACAAACCTTAGACTCTTATCATAGTCAAATGTCACTTGGACTTTATCACCCGGAGCCTTCGTCAAACAAGTGGGTGGTCAATTGGACGTATTTGCATTCTGTTGTTAATTAACAGTTCTGATAAAATAATTTCACTATCATAGCCAGCCCTGACGATAAACAGGTGTTTTCCCAAATGACATGGAGGTGGTTCCACGGACATTTTGGTTTCGTTCAAGCTTGACCTAATTAGTTTTTATCTCCCAGCACCCTGCGGGAGGTCTCTTGTCCAACTTGAAAAAATCTTTTTTTTTTATCATTGCTATGGGCAGATTGGATATATCTTACTTGCCGCCCCGTAACATAAATCAGATTAAATTCTCGATAATGGAAATAAAAATCTTACCACTTTTCCTGTCAGAAAAATAACACCGCTTAGTGTCCTTTTCGTGATGGCTTCTTATCACCTAAATTTAATTCTCTACTTTCTTTTTTTTCTTCTTTCTTTCTAGCGACGTAAATAGTGTCACGCAAATTAATTGAAACAAAACTAATAATCTCGTTATTATTTACTTTTTTCATATTTTTCCAATGAAACATGACCCAGTGCCCATGTTACTACTTCATATGTCCATTCCACGAAGTTGTTCCTTGCAGATTGACCACGGATTCTCGATTAGATTTAAATCAAGAGAGTTTCTGGGCCAGTCTATAGAACTTTTATTTGCTCACTGGTAAGGCTTGCCATTGTGTTCCTGCAGCGTTACAATTTTCGTACGCTTCTTGGAGTAATGTCCATAGCAGACGATGGCTGTAGGACAACTAATCGACAGTCTGAGTGTTATAAAAATCTGATGCAATCACGGATGACGCAATATTTTTCAAGTCCAAACAAATTTCATCACACACTCCGAAAGTAGATTCATATTACTGCACACCACTGCAAATGACCTAATCTGAGAAAAATAGAAATCGATTACACACTGTCACTCCAGTGGAGTCTAAAAATGACCGTATGGTGAAAGAAAGGAAACTAAAGCGATTATTGCAATTAATATGCGCAAGGGTGTACACACACACACACATATTTATATATATATATATATGGGGGAGCACTGAGTCCAACAGCAAGCGCCAACTTTCTGTTTCACGCTTAAATGCACTTGTCAGATTCTGTTTGCAGTGTTTTGGCTAGGCCCGACTTTTTACAGATGCTGGTTACCCTCTACCTAAGAAAATGTACATATCAACTACATAGAGTTACCAATTTACATAAACACATCTTCAAGCCACATGCCAACAATAATCAAGTACATTCAATTAACCGCAGGTTATCTGATAATACATCTAATGAAACCAACTTCGACGAAACCCAAAAAGATTATAATATTCGTGGATTTTCGGCAACGCTCACATACACACCACACAATATAAATATCAACAGGAAAAGAACCATTATATTGTTTAACCCATTGTACAACTAAAAATTAAAAACAAACGTAGGAAAATTATTCATTAATCTTATTCCTCTCCGCCATCATGCACACTCCACAAGATATTCAACAGAAACAGCAAAAATCAGCTACAATTGAACTGAGATGACGACACAAATAATTAAAAAGCGCGACAAACAAAGAAGAAACGAACCAACCGGTCTTTAAGGATCACGTAAATTCATGAATATTATTGGTCCTTCGTAATTGATTTGTCATTGTTGACGATGATGTTAACTTGTTTTACATGACCCTTAAGACAAATTAAGATGTTTACATGCATTTTAAGGAACTACGTTGTTAATTAAATCATGAATAACTACATTGGACATACCACGACATGCTTATCACGAAGACTCACGTTACACCAACCAGAGCATAGCTGAATTAGGACACATTTAAACACACACGGAAACCTTGCACACTCAGTCCGCAACATACTTGTAAACGAGAAAGATGTTAAAAAGCGAAAATGCTTCTTTTTTTTTCACTAAAAAAAATGATCCGCTTCATTTTTTTTTTATTTCTCATTGAGAAAGGACACAGTCGTGTCCGAAAGATCCGATATCTAACATTTTTTTCTCGTCATACTGCCATTTGTTGGAAATGACTTACTAATATACAATAAATATTACTAGTCTTAGCATCAATTTTATTTTGTTTTCGTTATCTCCCGAATATCTTTCATCGGCCTACTGTAGCTACATATAAAAAGCATACGTGGATAATCTTTCTACACTATATATATATATATATATATATATATATATATATATATATATATATATATGTAATGAAAAACAAATCACTTTAATGTACCATTACCATATGTTTTTCATTACATTTGTTTTTCATTACATGTTAGCTCTGTCCTAACATTGAGCTCTCAGGATTTCATCCTCTTTGGATTTACCAATTCGGTTTACCAAGTTCCTTATAACTTAAATATATATATATATATATATATATATATATATATATATATATATATTAGGTTGGTGCAAAAATAATGACGTAATAATGTCCTTTTTTGACGTTAAAAAAACGTCAAAAAACGACATTATTAAGCCATTATTTTTGCACCAACCTAATAGGTATTGAAAATATATATATATATATATATATATATATATATATATATATATATATATATATATATATAAGGTTTGCTCTACTTCCTGTATTGAACACTTTACGTAGTTGCTTTTACTGGTTTGGAAGTTGTTTTTTTTTTTCTTTCCGTTCTGACCTTGAACTCTGGACGATTGTTTTCGCCTCAATTTCATGTTCTTAGTTCTTTATTTTTTTATTCCTCATTTTTCCTTGGGTACTGGTTTGTTCTACTACAAGCCAAAATACACAAGGTTATTCCAAGCGAGTACCACTATATATATATATGTGTGTGTGTGTGTGTGTGTAAGTGTGTGTGTGAGTGCTGACTCGGCTTTCGGGTAGTACACTGCCTTTGTGAGCTTCCTAGTCAGCGTCTGTCGAACTCCCTGCATTAGCAGTGAGGAACCGAGGCGAGGCTTTGTCGAAGGGCGAGGTTTCGTTCGGGGAGGTAGACAGGGCCTGAACCCGTCTAGGCCGGTTGAAAGGCTATATTTTTGGCCGAGTCTACCACAGATACCCGAGATACCCACATTAAATCGGCCTTGTGCCACATTTGGTCCTCGTGGGTGGATTGATAAATGTCGTGTGTGTGTGAGTAAGAGATTATAATAAAAACATTTTAAATCACCACACAAAAGATTTCATGTTTCAATACGATGACTGTACTTCCTCAGGCGATGGTTTGTAACTGGTGATAAAAATGATTTTTTTTTTTTTTTTTTTTAGGGAAATTTAAAAGCAAATCGTTACCTCTTTTCCGAAAATTAAAGGAGGGGGGCATTAGGTCAAAATTAAAAATAGACTTGTGGGTATGTCTCGATTAACCAATTAAAAGGCAGAACTACGCTAAAATAGAAAAATACGGTCAGGGGGTGGAATTGGGAGAGTTATTTTTTCATGTCACGATAAACTAGCACATGTCATCATTGATGATTGTGGAGAATATGGCAGCGATAAATGTATCGTGACATATATATATATATATATATATATATATATATATATATATATATATATATATAGAATAGCTGGCCACTCGTATTCGAGGATACTCGTCTACTAGGGTGGCTAGCCAGTCCCTATTGTAGACACCCGCTGAGGCGCATTTGTGTTTGTTCAACACCGACAGAACCCACCTGTGGTTTATACTGCAACTATGCTAAGCAGACCTTAGTCATAGTTTCTGGGAAAGAGCGTGTTATCAAGTGTGATCAACAATTTAAACAGGGCTAGCACGATCAATACCTCGGTCACGATGACTTATGGCTTTGTGCTAGGACAGCTATCGACGGCCGTCAGCTGTTCCGTCTAGCCAGTTTCAATCACAAGGCATGGGTCAACCCGTTGTATGGTTTTCAGGCACTTTCCAAAGATGCCGCACGCTGGGATCGACCTCGATTCATTTCGATAACAGCAGGAAGTCTCTTTCCTGACAAATCGAGCATGCTGAGATTCGAACCCGGGTCTCATGCCCAGAAAGCGAATGTACTAACCACTCGGTATATATATATATATATATATATATATGTGTGTGTGTGTGTGTGTGTGTGTGTGTGTGTGAGTGTGTACACCGGCCGGCATAACACCAAAATTACATTTTTTAATGCCGAAATTTGATTTTCTTGGGAGCCTTGGTATTTAACCGGGTAAAACAGCAAAATTGTCCAAAATCGTATAACATCATGGCATAATTGCCCATCCCACAAAATGTTTAATATCTAAAAAAAATTTTTTTTTAATCGCTAAAGTAATTGAGTTTCTTTTTTCCAGGTATTCAGAAAAGGAAACGATTTACCGTAAGAATCACTGAAAAATCCTTTGAGTTATTCAGCTAGAAAGAGAACAGGTTGAAACTGTTTTGTGTCATGCCTATTGTATTCCCAACTGAGCAATGGTGGGAGGAAAAAGATCATTCAGGTCTTCAGTAATGGTACCAACATTCATACTCTGGCTTGCCATCTTCAAAGTCCATTCAAAAACCATCAAGAGAATGGTGAATAAATTTTAAAAAGAAGGAACAGTAGAGAGGAAAACTGGATCAGGACATCACAACAGGAAGAGGGATCATCGTTTCAACTTAAAGCTAAAGAGATTAATTAGAAAAGATCCAACTCAATCCAAAAGACGTTTGGCACATGGGAGAGGAGTTTCAGCTATGACGGTCCAAAGTCAGTGAAAAAAAAGTCTTGAAAATGAAATCATACATGAAACCTGTGAGGCAACTTGTTATTCCAGGACAGAAAGTTAAAAGGTTAGAGAGAACGAAGATCATCTTGAATAAACTGAAAATGAACCTGGAATTATATGTATTTGAACATAATGTCAATCCTTCATGATCTTCCTATCCCTACCAGTAACAAATTGGTTATATATATATATCTGTGTGTGTGTGTGTGTGTGTGTGTGCGTGCGCGCGCGCACGCGCGCCGTGTGTAACAGCAAAATCCCACAAAATGTTTAATATCTAAAAAATCGTTTAACTAATTGAGTTTCTTTTTCCCAGGTTTTCAGATGAGACGATTAGTCATCTTGACACCATTTGTCGCAAGAATCATTGAAAAACTCTTTGATCTATTCAGCTAGAAAGAGGTATATATATATATATATATATATATATATATATATATATATATATAATCATTTTGTGTCAGCAACACTGTGTCTTTCCAACTGAGCAATGGTGAGAGAAAAAAGATCATTCAGACCTTCAGTAATAGTACCAACATTCATACACTGGCTTCCATCTTCAAAGTTCATTCAGAAATCATCAAGTGAATGGTGAATAAGTTTAAGAAAGACTTGAACAATAGAGGAGGAAAAGAAAAAGAATAAGTCGTTTAGCCATCTTGACACCATTTGTCGTAGAATCACTGAAAGACATTCAGCTAGGAAGAGAATAGGTTCAAATCGATTCGTGTCAGCTGAAAAGAAGAAACAATAATTCAGTAACGGTACCAACATTCATACTTCCGCTTTCCATCTTCAAAGTCTATTTAATAACCATTAAGAGAATAGTGAATAAGTTTAAAAAAGAGGGAACAATAGAGACGAAAATTGGATCTGGAGGTCGCAACAGCCAAAAGGGATGATCATTTCAACTTAGATCTAGATACATTCTTATTGTTCAAAGTATAGTCAAATAGTGTTATAAAAACCTCGCAGAATTCCAGTAAGATATCTTTAATCATTCCTAAGATACAACGGTTCAAATCTAACAATTGGACAATTTTGCTGTTACACGATTTGGACGATTTTGCTGTTACACGATTTGGACAATTTTGCTGTAACAGCCGTTATATATACATACATGCATATATATATATATATATATATATATATATATATATATATATATATTGTCATCCACAGACAGATTGTTTCGCTGTATCACATCTCCTCAGTGTGGCTAGTCGTCCGTTTGCCTTTAGCTAGGTTCGAGGCCCGGCTGAATTGGCATCAGTCGGTGATTCTACCACTAAATTGTTGGCGCACGGCAGGGATGAAGGTGAATCGCAGCTTATTTATTTTTAAATAAACACACAGTGACTGAGAGAACTCAATTCGCTTTACCGAAGAGTCTTGCTATATTAGCCGTAATAGCCACTGTTTATAAACCCACACTTCCTCCCCCAGAGAGCTCAACAGAAATAAATTTTTCAGGAGCATATTTATATTTTCTATATAATATATATATATATGTGTGTGTGTGTGTGTGTGTGTGTATTTCAAGGTTTGTAGAGTGATGTCAATGGTACTCACTTTATAACCAAATATTACTGCCTCGTACTAAAATATGCTTACGAATTAACCAAAATATCAAGCACTGTATCGTTTTAATAAACAAGCTTCATTCGCCCTCTACTAGTTTCAAGTTCTTTTCAAAGCCCAAGAAGCAAACCTCGAATTGGTGAAACTAACATCAAGTACAAATATTTAAATATCTCGGAAGTGTTTTAAGAGAGGATGGAAAATACGAAACCGAAATTCGAAGTACGTATTGGAATAGTGAAAGATGCCTGCCAACACCTAAGCAAAGTATTAAGAGACAGGAAGATTTCGTTAGAAAGAAAGAAAAGAATATTGAAATGCTATGTAATAACGATCATTTTATATGTCAGTGAATTCTGGGCAATCTCCTCACGGATGAAGAAGAGGCTAGAGGCAACGGAAAAGGGGTTCTACAGAAGAATACTGTGATGGCGGTTGGACTGAACAGGGGATCAACGTTGTAGAAAAAATGGAAGCGACATTTCAAATTTATAGGCCACATAATGTGGAAAGAGTGCTTGGAGAATTTGACGCTCACAGGGCAGATTGAAGGCAAATAGAGGCACAGAAAATCAGCGACGGACCAACCTAATGAGCTTGAGTAAATGGTTGAGAAGAACCGGGATGAAGAGAGACAGCAAAAAGATAATGACATGAAATTGTGGACGCCATGATCTCCCACGTCCTAAAGGGACACATAGAAGAAGAAGAAGAAGAAGAAGAAGAAGAAGAAGAAGAAAAGTAGAAAAAGAAAAAAGGAAGAAAAAGAAGAAAAAAGAAAAGAAAAGAAAAAGAAGAAAGAGGCAAAGAAGAAGAAAAAGAAGAAACAAGGAAAGGAAAAAGAAAAAGAAGGAGGAGAAAAGAGGAAAAGAGAAAGAAACAGTAGAGAAAGAAAAATAATAAAAAAAAGAAGAACAAAAAGAAGAAGGTGAAAAAGCAGAAAATAATACGAAGAAACAAGAAAAAGAAGAAAAAGGAGAAAATAAAAAAAGGAAGATAAAGGAGAAAAAGAAAATGAAAAAGAAGAAAAAGAAGAAACAAGGAAAAGATGAAGAAGGAGAAAGAAGGAAAAGAAAAAGAAGTAAAAAAAGGAGAAAAATAAAAAGAAGAAAAAGGAAAAGAAGAAGAAGAAGAACAAGGAATGGAAAAAGTAGAAAAGAAGAAAAAGAAAAAAGAAGAAAAAGAAGGAGAAAAGAGGAAAAGAAAAAGAAGTAAAAAAGGAGAAAAAGAAGAAAAAGGGAAAGAAAAAGAAACAAGAAAGGAAAAAGTAGAAAAGAAGAAAAAGAAAAAAGAAGAAAAAGAAGGAGAAAAGAGGAAAAGAAAAAGAAGTAAAAAAGGAGAAAAAGAAGAAAAAGGGAAAGAAAAAGAAACAAGAAAGGAAAAAGTAGAAAAGAAGAAAAAGAAAAAAGAAGAAAAAGAAGGAGAAAAGAGGAAAAGAAAAAGAAGTAAAAAAGGAGAAAAAGAAGAAAAAGGGAAAGAAAAAGAAACAAGGAAAGGAAAAAGTAGAAAAGAAGAAAAAGAAAAAAGAAAAAGGAGAAAAGAGGGAAAGAAAAAAGCAGTAGAAAAAGACGAAAAAGAAAAAGAAAAAAGAAGAAGAAAAGGAAGAAAAAGAATACGAAATAAGAAAAGAAGTAGAAAAAGTAGACAAAGAAAAACGGAAGAAAAAGAAGAAAAGAAAAAGATGAAGAAGAAAAAGAAGAATGTCTAGCTTCAGCCATTTCATCCTCAGCAACAAAGTGTGAGTTTTCCCCAGGTTGAACAATCGCACTCTCAATGAGGTTCCGTACTTTGAGCGTTTGTTGTCCCTCCAATTCACCGCAGACCTCAAGCTGAACTCATGTAAACAATCCTTTCCCAAAAATGAAGAGGCTAATGGTCGGCTCATCCTATCGCTCACGGAAATATTTGGCATGCTTTCTGGCCTGCTTTATTTTTATAAGAGTCAAATGTTTCATTTTAATCAATTCACCCCAAGTAGAGCAATAAACAGGTTAGGAGCGTGAAAGTATATGAGAAAAAGAAAAAAAAACATTATTAAGGTGAGAAAACAATAAAATAAAAGTAATTAAGAAGACAGGTGACACTGCATTTAAATTTTTGAAAAGCAAAGTTGACTGAGAAGCAAGAAGCCGGAATAGACTGCCACAAACGAGAAATGCGAGGAAAGAAACTGTTAACATAGAATTTACGGTTCAGACCCGATCTGCCGATTCAGGCGGTTTGGGCTGACTTGTCGAACTTTCTGCCTTCGGACAGAGAGGAACCCAGACGAGGCTATACCGAAGCGCAGAGTCACGTCTGGGGAGGTAAACAAGCCCACTTCTGTATACGGGGTTTACGGACAATTTTTTGCCCAAGCTTCCGGGCTCCGATTAACCCCACATGAAAATGGCCTTGTGCCACATCCTGCCTTTTGGGGAAGCGAGGTAAATAACTTGCAGTCCAGATCTGCCGTTTCAGGCGGTTCGAGCTGACGTCAAACTCCTTGCCCACGACAGAGAGGAGCCAAGATGGGGCTATGCCAAAGCGCAGAGTCACGTTTTGGGAGGTAGACAAGTCCGATCCCGAATATACAGGGGTCTATGTAGAAATTTGGCCCAAGCTCGGAATCGCCTCACGTAAAAAACGGTCTTGTGCCACATCCACTCTTGTGGGGAGGCTAAGGTAAATAACCACATTCCCGGTCTGTCGTGTCTTAAAGTTAGAACACTACGTTTGCTTGTCAGATTTGCTCTTGTGTGACGACCCTAATTCTGAGTTTGTGAACCTCTTGCCATATTACCGTTGATATTTTTATTTGATATTTCCATGGCAAATGTTCAGACGAGCTCTGTTCTTTAGTTTCAACAATTCATACCTTAAGAGCTAGGACATTTACAGTCTTGTAAGGGAAGCCATATTATCCAAACTGCAGCCTCTTTCCCATAGATGCAAAATTGCAAGCCTTTTGCTACTCTGTTGCTATTTCCATGGCAAATGTTCAAATGAGCTCCATTCTTTAGTTTCACCAGTTAAGACCTTTACAGCTAGGACATTTACACAGTCTTGTAAGGGAAGCCATATTATCCAATCTGCAGCCTCTTTCCCATAGATGCAACATTGCAAGCCTCTTGCTACTCTATTGCTATTTCCATAGCAAATGTTCAGATGAGCTCCATTCTTTAGTTCCACCAGTTCAGACCTTTACAGCTAGGACATTTACAGTTTGTGAAGTGAAACTATATTCTCCAATCTGCAACGTCTTTCCTATAGATGCAACATTGCAAACCTTTTGCTGCTCTATTGCTATTTCCATGGCAAATTTTCAGATATGCTCCATTCTTTAGTTCCACCAGTTCAGACCTTTACAGCTAGGACATTTACACAGACTTGTGAAGGGAAGCCATATTCTCCAATCTGCAGCATCTTTCCCTTAGATGCAACATTTCAAGCCTTTTGCTTCTCTATTGCTATTTCCATGGCAAATGTTCAAATGAGCTCCATTCTTTAGTTCCACCAGTTCAGACCTTTACAGCTAGGACATTTACACGGACTTGTGAAGGGAAGCCATATTCTCCAATCTGCAGCCTCTTTCCTATAGATGCAATATTTCAAGCCTTTTGCTACTCTATTGCTCCATTCTTTAGTTCCACTAGTTCAGACCATAACAGCTAGGACATTTCAGACCTTTACAGCAAGGTTTTTGACACAGTCTTGTGAAGTGAAACCATATTCTCCGATCTGCAACCTCTTTCTTATAGATGCAACATTGCAAGCCTTTTGCTGCTAAATTGCTATTTCCAAGGCAAATGTTCAAATGAGATCAATTCTTTAGTTCCACTAGTTTAGACCTTTACAGCTAGGATTTTGACACAGTCTTGTGAGAGAAGCCATATTCTCTAATCTGCAGGCTCTTTCTTATAGCTGCAACATTGCAAACCTTTTGCTGCTCTATTGCTATTTCCATGGCAAATGTTCAGATATGCTCCATTCTTTAGTTCCACTAGTTCAGACCTTTACAGCGAGGACATTTACACTGTCTTGTGAAGGGAAGCCATATTCTCTAATCTGCAGCATCTTTCCCATGGATGCAACATTGCAAGCCTTTTACTACTCTATTGCTATTTCCATGGCAAATGTTTAGATGAGCTCTGTTCTTTAGTTTCACCAGTTCATAAGTTTACAGCTAGGACATTTACACAGTCTTGTAAGGGAAGCCATATTCTCCTGTCTGCAGCCTCTTTCCCTTAGATGCAACATTGCAAGCGTTTTGCTGCTCTATTGCTATTTTCATGGCAAATGTTCAAATGAGCTCCATTCCTTAGTTCCAACATTTCAGACCCTTACAGCCCAGCCACGCCAAATAATCACTCCCAGTTGCTCCGTATTTCAAATGTAAAGAGTGAAACAATCTCCATCGTGTCTGCTTTCCTGAATGTTAAAATTTTACCTTTATCATAATTGTTAATTAACCTCCTTATTCTCATAACGGCTTCATCATTATTCATAACCATTTTAAAAGTAAGCATCGTCTTTGAGTGCCTCTAACGCCTTATTACTGTTAATTTGCCTTATTACTGTTAATTTGCCTTATTACTGTTAATTTTTTCTTTTAAGCGTTTCACCCCAAGCAAGGCGGGAAGCCACTAGGACGCCACGGGTTACAGATTTGGAGCAAGATCAGATAAGAGTGATAGAGAAATGGACCCAGGAGAAGGATAGTGGATAGATCAAGGCAACAGGAGATGTCGATTGACATTACATTTGAATAGTTGGAGATTATAGCTCTCAGGGAAACAGGAATAGGGAAGGGAGTTCCACAGGCGAGTGGTGTGAGACATGAAGCTATTGGAGTAGAAGAGATGGCTACATTTAATAGTTTCGACAGTGAAAGTGTAAGAGCGGGATGCCAGCCTCGTAGGGTGCTTGAACTCATGAAGTCTGTGAACCAGCGAATGCAGCTGCTCGGAGCAATTACCATGAAAGTATTTGTAAAAAAGACAGAGAGAGGCTACGGTGCGTCTGTGAGAGAGCGACTGTAGACGAGATGCCAGAACAGGGCCAATTATATTGCATATCCGCCTCTGCAGCTTATCAAGAACCCCGAAGCAAACAGAAGGGGCTCCAGACCATATATGCCAGCAATACTCCGTGCAAGGGTGAATTGTTGATTTGTAGATCTGAAGGATCGATTCCGGGGAGAAAAATTTCCTGGCGCGGCACAGGGTGTTGGTTGACTTATATACATAAGCGGCCCAATATCTGTAATGCCTTAAGGGGCTTTGAACTGCGGGGCACTTCCTGATAAGATGGCAGCAATAAAATACGTATATTAATACACACGAGTCTTGGAGCTATTTCTGCTTAACATGGTGTCAGAGGGACGAACTGGACGATAAACTGAGTGAGTACTACTTTGTTTAAAACAACAAAAAATGATGTCAGTCAACCCACCCCAAAGTTTTCACTGGACAGTAAAAATTTTACACAAAGCCTTTAACGAGTGGCTTGAAGAAGTGAACCTTTCTTTTTTTTTTTTTTGAATTTCAGAAATTTGAAGGGGAGGATAGAGATAGTACCGCTAAAGCTGTAAATGTTGAAAAGAAGAAAAGGAATTTGTTTGTTTACCTTTTAGGAAAAAAGGGCCAACAAATATACAAAACCCTAACAATTAAGAATGCGAAAGGAGAAACGATTGAAAATGACGACAAAAAAAAACTCGAAATGGTTATTGAAGCATTTAAGGACGACTGCATCCCATGAAAACATTGACTGTAGACAGAGTGGAATTCCTACGGAAAGAACAAAGTGAAAATGAAAGCTTTGAGGACTATTTGTTAAATTTGAAATCGAGTTCTGAAGATTGTGAATGGTATAACGTCACTGAGAACGATATGATAAAATTACAAATAATAAAAGGAATATACGATAAAAAAAACGCAAGAAATTCTCCTGGGGGAACCAGATTTAACCCTGACCCAGTGTATTGACCGATGCAGAGCTGCATAACAAAGTAAAACCCAGTCGCAAAAAATTGAGAAATATGACAAATTAAATGTTGAGGACGAGACATACGAGAAAGATATCAATGCGACTGTAAGAGAAAGAAAAAAACAATATGATTGCATTTATTGTCAGATAAGACATGTAAAAGCAATAAGAAACTCTCCAGCTTATGGTCAGGAATGTTTTAGATGCAAAAGAAAAAAACATTTTGCCACATCAAGAATTTACAAGGGTAACTACAGTGAGCAAAGAGTTAATGAATGTTTTCACGTTGAAGGGGAGACAATTCATAAGGTTCATGCGAATTTAAAATTAAACGGGAAACCAATTAAATTCATAATAGATTCCGGGGCAACTGTAAATGTAATTCCTGAAACATTCGTTAAGGACAACAAAATGGAGCACTTACTAAAAAAAAGGTAAGAAACTTGATATTTCAGTATATGGAGAGAAAAAGGTTAGAACCGAAGGAACAATGAGGGTAGAACTTATCAACCCTGTCAACAGAAGAAAAGTAACAGCCTCAGTCATGGTTGTGAATGAGAAGGCACAACCAATTTTAAGCTGTAGTCATTGCCAAAAGCTAAATTTATTACGGTTAAACCTAGATCAGTTTGACTCGACAGTTTCAGCTGTAGAATGCAATGTCCTCAAAGAACAAGCCCTGAAAGACATCAGAAAATTAGATATTGATGATTCCATCAAAGGGATTTTACTAGAATACCCAGACGTTTTTGAAGAGAGAATTGGCGAATTTGAAGGTGAATTAACACTCCAAATTGAGCCAGGCACAGTTCCTATACAACAACCCATAAGAGGTGTCCCATTTGCACTGGAAAAACAATTTAAACAGGAACTAGAAAAATGAGGAGGGACAATATAATTGAGAAACTGGAAGGACCTAGCTCATGGCTCAACAGCTAAGTGATTGAAAGAAAACACAGCGGAAAACTTCGGATATGTTTAGACCCCAAACCATTAAACAAGGCACTGATTAACAACTACCACTGCCAGGTACCAAGCTTGGAATCCATCACACACAGGTTTGCAAATAAAAACACAATAAAATTTAGTAAGAAGTGGATACTGGCATTGCAAGCTGAACGACAAGGCAAGAGAACTGACCGCCTTCGGCACGCCTCAGGGCAATTATCGATACAAAAGATTACCCATGGGTACCACACCAGCCAGCAAGGCATTCCAAACAAAAATGATCGAACAATTCCAAGGGATAAACTGGGTTAGCATTACCCAAGATGACTGTCTGGTTGAGGGATTTGGAAACAACTCAGACCAAGCCATCAATAACCACAACCAGAACTTGCGAGCATACTTGCAGAGATGCAGAGAAAGAAACATCATAATTAACCTTGACAAATGCAAATTCCTCGCAGAGGAAGTTACCTACATGGGTCATACACGGAATTCCCAGCAACTCGCCATCTGCATCATCTAAGGCGCTTCACAGGAATGGTTAAATACCTCTTGAAATTTGATCACTCACTGACGACAAAATGTGAACCTTTAAACAGGCTAACACGGAAGGACCAGATTTCCCAATGGGCGGAAGTGAAACAAAGAGCATTCGAAGACATAAAGAAAACTATAGCAAACACACCTATCTTGGCTTACTACGACTTAGAAAAGCCAGTCACGATACAGACTGACATGTCTGATGTAGGTGTGGGAGCTGTCCTCCTACAGAATGGGAAACCAGTGTCATACGCGTCAAGGGTGTGGAACAACTATGAAAAAAACTACGCACCAATTGAAAAAGAGATGAGAGCCGTTGTGTTTGGACTACACAAGTTTAGTGACTATTGTTACGGAAGACATGCAACAATAGAGTCAGATCACAAACCATTAGAAGCAATCAGCAACAAGCCTCTAAGCGAAGTACCAAAAAGACTGTTAAGAATGATGCTTTCAATAGAAAATTTTGATTACAAAATAACATACAAAAAGGGCAGTGACATAATTATTGCTGATGCTCTTTCACGAGCCCCAGTAGAGGATGACAAGTTCCAGTTTAATTTCAGTGAAGTGAATCTATTAGAATTTCTTGCTGTAAGTGAACAGACCAGAGACAGACTAGTCAGTGCCACCAAAGAAGATATGGATCTACAGAAGCTCATAAAACTAATTAAACAAGGCTTCCCAAAGCGATATAAAGCCCTTGAACTTCAGTTGAAGCACCTGTATAAATTCAGAGACTACCTGTCAACAAAGGATGATCTAATATTTTACAAAGACAGAGTCTTCGTACCTGCCTCAATGAGAAATGGCATGAAGAAGAAGGCACATACAAGCCATTTAGCAGTTGAAAGTAACATGAGACGTGCCCTAGACACAATCTTCTGGCCTGGAATGAGGTACGAACTACAGGAATGTTATATCAACTGTGAACAGTGTAGCAGATATTCTGCAAGAAATAGCAAAGAGACACTAATCACAAGACCAGTGCCGGAATGCCCATTCCAACGTATTGGCCTCGATACCAGGACACTGGATGGGTGGAAATACCTGGTCTGTGTGGATTATTTCTCCAATTATACCTTCGTTGATCGACTCCAAGGAACATCATCAGGTTGCACAATCAAGCTGATAAAGAAACACTTCATGAGATATGGCATCCCAGAAGAAGTTGTAAGTGATGGGGGCCCTGAATTTGATAACAAAATGAGAGAACTGGCTCATAAATACGGATTTAGATGGAATCCCTGCTCACCAGAGATGCCAAACTCCAATGGAATGGCAGAATCAGCTGTAAAACAAATAAAATGCATCATAAAAAAATGTAATAATGAAAACAGCGATCCTTGTCTGGCCATACTAGAATTCACCAACACACCATCAAAATCCACAGGAATGTCCCCAGCGCAGAGATTCTTTGGAAGACAATTGAGAAGTGTACTGCCAAAACACAGCAACATGATGGAAACAAACTGCAAACAAGATGTCACCAACAATGGCAGTGAAGAAAACACCAAACAGCAACAACCAGACATTACTGAAAGACAACCACGTCTGAAGAGAGTCACTGCATGCAAGACAACCAACCGATATGGTGAATGGTAACTCTCATAAAATAAACACTTCAGACTTTTGTATGTATGGGGGATGTTGGTTGACTTATATAAGCGGCCCAATATCTGTAATGCCTTAAGTGGCTTTGAACTGCGGGGCACTTCCTGATAAGATGGCAGCAATAAAATACGTATATTAATACACACGAGTCTTGGAGTTATTTCTGCTTAACACAGGGAGCCAACTTTCCTTGCGGTGGACGAAGCAATTGAATCAATGTAATTTGCCTTACATATATTGTTTGCTTGCTTTTTATTATTTTTTTGCCCTGTTATTTTTCTTATTATTGCTTATTGCAAACAATGTCAATTCTGTTTCTTTGACTGTTCTATTACTTACTTTGTATTTAAACATAGCCGCCCACTTTATATGTTTCGTAATGCCCAAACGATGGAGCGCCCAGGGAGGATAGAATTCACCAATGCGCCAAAACTTACTAATTCTTTCTTTTTTCTTTCCTACATTTTTTTTTTTTTTTTTGTAACTTTTAAATAACGAATCCATCATTTATATACATTGCTAACCAATATATATATATTTTTTTATCCGTATGTTTTAGAAGAAATTTCTAATTACGTGCCTTTATCCAAACAGTACATTTCTTGTTCGGAGACGACGTATTTGCATATTCGTCAAATCCAAAACGAGGCTCGGTAAACACTTGAGAAATTTAATTAAATAAACGATGAAAATGACATTTAAAAAAAAAAAAAATAAAAAAACATGACTGATTTAATGGCGTCTGTCAATGGAGACGACCGACAAACTGAGAACAATACGTAGATTTCTTTTGCAAGTATAGATCGGCTGTTAAAGTATTTTAAAGGAAAGGTTTTGTTTTTTGTCTAATGATATTAAATAAAATAAAATGAAATCGTGTAGTGACGTTAGATGAGTTAAAAGCCTTCGCTTGTGTTGAATTTCTTTCGTTGGTAGCCAAATGAAATTTAAAAAAGAACACGAGTTTTATTTTAGGAAGACTTAGAAAAAACACGGGCAGAAATATTTTTTATTTTTTATAAACTGTTTTTATATAGATCTATCTTTCTATTTATCATTTCTGTTTCGATCTATCACAGTCTATTCATAGCTATCTATCTATCTATTTCTATTTATACTTCATATACATCTCTCTCTCTCTCTCTCTCTCTCTCTCTCTCTGCCTATCTATATATCGCAGTCAGTTTGGCACCTCGGCGTGGTGTAATGGTTAGCAAGCTTGTCTCGCTAGAACAGTTGGTAGTGAGTTCGATCTTCATTGGGTGCCCCTCGCTTTCGGTCTTGTGCCACATCTAAGCTACGCTTGGAAAATCGAGGGCACCTTGAGTGGTGTAATGGTTAGAAAGTTTGTCTTGCTAGATCAATTACGACTGAGTAGTGAGTTCGATCCTCACTAGGTGCCCCATACTTTCGGCCTTGTGCCACATCTAAGCCGGTCTTAGAAAGTCATTATATCTCAGTCGGTTCATATATCTATCTATCAACATTTGTATCTCCTATTTGCTATCTTTGAAATACGCAACATAGGAAAACATGAATTATTTTCATATATATATATATATATATATATATATATATATATATATATATATATTATAAGTTAATAGACTTAAAATATGGTTTTTCGCTACACAGTTTCAACCATGTTTCAAAAATGGAAGCTAAAAGCCCCGAATTTAATTTTGTACTTAAATTAAAGACATTAGTTCCATTTCATCCTCAAGCGAATTTTGGAGTAACTTTTAAAATTACTGGGTTTTAAATACACAGCTAAAACAAAATTCATGTTTCCAAGTTTACAGATAAATCTATTTTGCTAGACTACGGGTGTCTGGGTGTTTAATATGTCTATATTTTAATCTATCAGTTATTGTTACGTTTTGGTAGTGGCTAGGGATGTATTTTTCAACGAAATCTAACATCCGTTAAAAGCGTGTCTTCTGGATTTTTTTTTTTTTTTTTTTTTTTTGTTAACGGCTAAAATTCTTACGGCATTTTTTTCGTTCGTATATTTAAAGATTTTTGGGAGGTGTCTACGTCAGAATACTTTTTATTTAACTACGATTTGAAATATTTTTACTTTTAATTTTTAATATACTATATTTCTTTCAAGAACAATTAAATGTAATTAGAATCCTTTACAGTTTGTAGAATTATTATCACATCAAGTATATTACTATTTTTTAAAGATTTTATACTTGAATATTATTTAAGTCAAATTTCCATTTCTCTGATTTAGTAAACTTTAGTTATTTATTTAATTACAATTTAAAAGAAGTTTAGGTTAGAATTCATTTTAATGAACTACAATTTTAATTACAACTTTAAAATAATTTCCTTATTAGTTTTTTTAGACTATATTTTATTTAATTGACGTAAATGTATTAGGCCGGGGCAGAAAACAATGACGCAATAACGCCGCTCTTTGACGTTAAAAAATACGTCCAAAACCGACATCACTGCGCCACCATTTCTGTACCAACCCAATATTTGAATTACTTACAATAAGTAAAATTATTTTTCTATATCAAGTATGTTTGTATTACGATTTTTAAAAATTTTATATTTAAATATTATTTAAGTAATTTTTTTTTTTTTTTTTATGGCCAAAATAGCTAATTCATTTCACTGATTTAGTAAACTTAATTTATTTATTTAATTTCAATTTAAAAGAAGTTTAGGTTAGAATTCATTTTAATTAACTACAATTATAATTACAACTTTAAAATATTTTCATTGTTAGTTTTTATAGACTATATTACATTTAATTTCTATATCAAGTATAAGTATATTACGATTTTTAAAAATTTTATATTTAAATTTTTTTTATTTATTTATTTATTTATTATTTTTTTTTAAATATAAACTTTGTACATACAGGTGAAACTATATATTAGTAAGGACATGGGTCATTCAATGGTCCACATCCTCTAGCTTTTCGTCATAACTTCATTTTTCTGTAGGTGTTTTATAGGAATCATTTGAGTGTCGATATTTCTTTTGGGGGGGTGTTTAGGTTAGAATACGTTTTATTTAACTATGTATAATTTTAAAAGATGTTTAGATTAGAATTCGTATTAACTACAATTTTAAATACAACTTTAAAATATTTTCACAATTATTTTAATAGACTATTTTTTAGGAAAAACCTATTAAATATAAAAGAATTACTTACAGTATATAAAATTAATTTTTCATGTTAAATATAAGTATGTATATTACCTGATCCTATTTTATAAATTTATTTTTATTTTTAAATATTATTTAAGGAAAACTTTTGACAATGACGGCAGAAAATGGCTATTTCATTTTTCTGATTCAGTAAAGTTTTATTTTTTATAAACTTAGTAATATATAGTTTCTCATGTATGCACAAAGGACATGGGTCATTTAATGACCTACATATTCTAGCTTTTCTTATTAACTTCCATTTTACTGTAGGTGTTTTATTTGATTCTTTTAGGTGCCAGAAGTATTTCGATAGAGATGTCTGATTTTTATATTTATTTATCCTAAATGAGCTTTGATGTTGGTTGAATCTTTTTTTGAACTCATGGCTAGTGCAACCTATATATATTTTTATGTTTTCTGGTCTTTCAATCGAAGAGATATTGCATTGGTATACTAATGATTCAGTGCAACATTTATTTTGTAGAGGGCAATTATTAGGATTTCTATTATTAGGTTTATATATATATATATATATATATATATATATATATATATATATATTAGGGTTTCTATTGTGACGTCGTCCCCTGGTCGCAGCGCCAACCGTGACGTTCTATCCTAGTCTACCACGGCACCAACTGTGACGTCCCTAAACAGCACCAATTGTGACGTCCTCGCCGCGGCGCCAGCCGTTCGCTCCTCGCTGCTCCGTTCGGGTGTCGCCGCTCCAAATGTGACGTTCTAACCTTTTGGTGATTCGAGTGGGAATCTGGTTAGATTTGATATCAGCCTCGTCGTTCCCAACTCGCTTCCAACGCGTGGTTACCAAGGTAACTGCACTGATCCCCCAGTCCGCCTACCCACGTTGTAAATTGATCTTAGGCAGACGAGATCAAACAGTCGTTGGGGCCGTACTGCAAACCGAGTTCAACGGGGGTGATACCACACAAATATGCATAAAAGACAATAAAATGAAAACTCAAAAGTTCAAAGTATCAAAGAAAAAGGTAACAAACTTTATGTCTAGTTGTTCGATACATAGGACTGCATCTATCTCCCGACCCGTTCTATTGATTGTGACACGTCGTTTTCCGCTAGGCAAGTT
The DNA here is from genome assembly GCA_963932145.1 of Acanthosepion lycidas. Classification (NCBI taxonomy): domain Eukaryota; kingdom Metazoa; phylum Mollusca; class Cephalopoda; order Sepiida; family Sepiidae; genus Acanthosepion; species Acanthosepion lycidas. The sequence continues at coordinate 10,984,373 of OZ010575.1, read as the reverse complement.
TTAACACTTCAAGTTGTCTGCTCTCTAAGATATTGGTGTTTCGGTGGGTCTTTGGACGAAAGTCAAAAAAAAAACTTATTTCGGTGATCTTGATCTAAGTCGCTCTTCAAAATAATTGTTCTTGGGTTGAAGAGGGGTCCGGAATGTGCGTGAATCTTGGTCAGCTATCTGCGAGGCTTGCTTCAACTGAAGACTGACTCTGGGAACTGTTGGAACTCAACTCAACTCTGCTCGTTGTGGCTTCGTTTATATGGGCGCCGACCAAAACCGGGGTGAGTTTGTCGGCGCCGGGGGGTTCCTCGATAATTCTAAATACATATCCACCTCTCTGGTTAGGAATTTCCACCTTTTTCCATTTTTGGGAACCTTTCCTCACTCCCACCTTCTCATCATACTTCAGAGGGGCGTGAAATTCCCTCCCCACATCTTCGTAGCAACCTCTCTTACTCATCCTCCAGATGGGCTGCAACAGCCTCCCTCGTGCGTCACGTGATCACCACTCAACCAATGATGTCTTAGTCGGGCGTGGACGAATCCGCGGGTTTGTTTCAGGAAGAAAAAAAATATCTTGCTTAACTAAAAAAAAAAAATTATCTCTTCTCTTTCCCTTTTCTTCCTCTTAATCGCCGTTATCATTTCTCTGGCCGCGAACAGGACAATATGACAAATGGCGGTCATAACTCTTGTTCTACACGTGGTTTACGTCAGGTATTTTATCGCTAATTATCAGAATGGGTGGTCTTCCTAACACGGTCTCAAAAAGAAACATCTCCAAAGTTTCAGTCAGTCTCTCGCCTCGAAGAAAGAAAAAAAAACACTTCTAGGTTCCCATTTATTTTCCTTCGGTACATATTTCTGATAACATAATTTTATTATCGCAGGCCAAGGATGTTCCGTCGAAGGAAAATCGGTCAACGGACACTCCTAGGTGGTTTTCAATCTTTCATATCTGTCTAAAGTCCCTTTAGTTGCCTGTTTTTCGTCACTTATCGAAATAACATTTTCATTTGAATTTTTTTTTTCTTTGGCCAGCCGGTCTGTAGTTGATAATAAGATGTCTTCCCGTACCAATAGTTTGTTTTCATATCCTTAGATAACACAGCCGATGCCAAAACATATCTGATTCTTTCTTTCTTTCCCTTTCTTTTTACTCAGAATTTCCCTGTCATTGTAATGACACTCTTTCGCCATTTGTTACTTATCAAAATATCCTTTTATCCATTGTCTCTTAGCCGTGTGTGTGTTCTTGCTTATCACCCACGATTCGGTCCTTAGCCTCTCCTTTTCCTCTTTTCTTTCTTTTCCCTTTCTGCCTCGTTAAATGGTGCCACACTATTATTAGGTTTATATTATTAGGTTTATTTATACATACATACATATATATATATATATATATATATAAACAAAACGGACGTCATGTTATACCTTAAGTACCTTTCGACCAACACTTTTTCAAAGGTATATGTTGGCAAATTGGAAAACAAAGACACACTCAATTTATGAAATGGAGAGGGAAAGTTGGAACATGATTAAAAAAGATATACCTTTTAATTACAAATAATTAAAATTCAAAACTGGGTGAAAATAGCAAGTTCCACAAGACTCTAAAAAAGAAAAAAACACTTTTTTTTTTCTTTTTATACTCTTTCCACCATATTGTTCTTGATATATAAAAAATATATATATATTGTTACCTCACATTATATATATATATATATATATATATATATATATACAATATGCAAATATATATATATATATATTTAGATAAATAAATTCCCATTTTAGTGTTTGAGCCTTTTATAATATATACATATATATATATGAGGTAAGAATATATATTTTTTTATATATTGTTACCTCATATGTATATATAGATAGATAGATAAATATGAATTAACAATATATATATTCTTTATATTTTTATATATTCTTACCTCATATATATATATATATATATATATATATATATATATGAGGTAATAATATGTACTTTTTATATATCAAGAACAATATTGGTGGAAAGTATGACAAAGTGGAAAAATTTTTAGTATGACTTGTTTTGTCCTGTAGAAATTCATCGAACTAAATACATTTTCTCTCTCTCTCTCTCTCTCTCTATATATATATATATATATATATATATATATATATATAATATGCGCGGTACTTAGTCGGAAGTGCTCAATATCTGTGATAGAGCTGACATATTCACTTGCACGGATTGATATGTTAATAATATCACATTTATTATCACCATTAACATAATCACAATCGTCAATAAAATAATAGCAGTTATCGTTGCTAAAAATACAAACATCATTATCAGCATGTCCACAAAGAGAATCCAACTAAACCAAAGTGGTGGTAGTGAACCCAGATCAATGAGTGTACGTACGCGTCTACACATATGTGTGAGCGAATGTGTGCATGTTTGATGGCGCAGACGGCCGATTTGTAAAACGTCAAGACCACCTCAGACCTACCCCTTTTAAGAGAACATTACTACATATATAACGCTACTATCTTGTGTTGTAACCTAGAAATGCTTACTGAATGAGGAATAGCCAAAACGGAGGTTGGAAATGAAATAGTAATTTTATAACATGAACAAAATACAATACTCGCCAGCGGCGTCAAGTAGGTAAACTACTGCTAGTGGTGGACTACTTTGATAGCATGTTACCACCCCCCACACACACACACTTACAATAGTGCCGAACGTATTTATAAGGATTGGGATATACCCATTATTGTTCATAGGGTATATATAACATCTTGACAGCCAAATAGAATAAAATTTGCGTGTATATATGTATGCTCGAACGCATGGATGTGTATCTGCGTCTAACCTCAGATTATTTATATGAGTGTTTTTGTACGAACTAAAATGCCTCTATGTATGTGTGTCTATGTATGTGAGAGTGTCATCCCAAACAATAACAGAAGAAAATCCCCCATGTAATATAGATCGACTTTCGAAAAAAATAAACCAGTTTATCTGATGGTCGCAAAAGCGTGAAACTACTACTAAACATGGATATATATATATATATATGACATTTTTTTCATGTTTATTCGTTCTTTTTATAAATACAAATATTTAAGTAAATGCTCTGTTTATAATAAACAGCATTAAACAAAATTTACCGGCCTGAATGTCCGAGAAATTTTCACTGAAAATATTCTTCCTCCGACAGGATTCGAACCTGTATCCTATACGAAACCGTCATATAGCCTGACGTGCCTTAACCGATTGGGCCACAGAGAGGCATTCGGTTAGCAAGGTCGATGTTACTGTTTTAAAACACAATTCTCCATGATTTTCTCTCATTCATTCATATCTGCTCGATACGTATCCAAATGTAAATAAATAACGTCATACATTATGAAATGAAAAAAGCCGACAATTATTTAAGCTATTTTTATGTTTATACGTTCTTTTTATAGATATATATTTTTTTATAAACAGAGCATTTACTTAAACATTTGTATCTATAAAAAGAACGTATAAACAAAAAATGTCTTAAATGATTGTCCATTTCATAATGCATGACGTTATATATATATATATATATATATATATATATATATATATATATATATGCTGACAAACCCACTGGATAAAAACCTATTATTCTACGTACCAAATCTATCACAACTATAATTGAAAATAATTTATGCAAGCTTAACATAAAATTTGTTACAATTACTTCCAAAACAATAATAGGCTTATTTAATGCACAATAAAATAATAATAATAATAATAATAATAAGCTAAAATTAGATGGTGATATATACTATGGTGGCCCCAAATCTATAAATAAAAAACGAAAATAAAATATTTTAACATCCATATCTCTTTCTCTCTCTTTCTTTCTCTGTCTCTGTCTGTCTCTCTGTCTGTCTCTCTGTCTCTCTCTTTCTCCCTACCCCCGTCAGATCTCTTTCTATAGTTCTCTTTCAACTAATGAGAAAGCAACTCTCATATAAAAAAAAAAGAATAAAAAAAGACTAGCTCCACTTTCTAGTTATTGTGACTAGAAATCTACCAAAATAAGAGTGGCTCCAGGCATAACTTCTGCAATAAAAAATAAAATGAAAGGAACGTCGGGGAATAAATAAAAGATTGTGGCCAACCAAAAGAACGAAGAGATTTTTGACGTTAGCCGAAACCAGGCCTCGCGCCAAGTACTCTGGATCCTTTCAAAATTCTATATAAAGAGACAGCCTACAGACAGCAGCAGAGTAGACAGCCAAAAACGGTGCCGACATATTGAAATCTACCTGTCAATCTTGCGTCAGAACGTCGTGTTACCAAACTGAAATGCTCCTCAGAACACTTACCATGAAAATATTTATATAATAGGCACGGGGATGCTACGTGACCGCAGTGGTGACTGACGATACAATATATCAAGAATCGCAAAATACATAGCAGAAGCATCAGACCTGATGTGACAGTAATATTCTGACGCGGCTATTTAAAGACATGAATTAAAGTTTTTAGGCTAATGTTTTGGTTTTGTGGTAATTGGCAGTGTTGGGTGAAATTATACCTAGTGCATGTCCAATTTTCTCACTTCCTATACTAAATTTGCTGTAACTGATTCATACACTGCAGTATTTGAACTGTTTAGTATTTACTAAATCTATATCTTGGATTTAATGATGGGTTCTGGGTATAAACCATTACTGTTTTTCTTTCTAATACACTGAGATCCGAAGATGCATAGACATGGCCAAAGACGCATTCCAAAAGCTAAGCAACGTATTAAGAGACGTGAAAATTTCGTTGAAGACAACGAAAATAGTACGGAACTGTTACATGATATCTGTCCTCTTGTATGGCAGCGAATACTGGACAAATCTCCTCAAAAATGAGGAAGAGACTTGAAGAAACAGAAATGTAGTTCTACAGATAGATGCTGACGATACCAACGACAACATTTTGGAGGGAATGGAAACAAAAAGGAAACAGTTAGTTACAATTTCTGGGACAAGTAATGAGAAAGGAGGGCTTGGAAAATTTGATACTCACGAGACGGATAGAGGAAAAGAGGGATAGGGGAAAGCAACGCGTGGCATATTTAACAGGTTTGAGCAAGTGGGTGGCAGAACAGGGTTTGGGAGAGCTACAAGGGACAGGAAGATGTGGAAGGACATGATCGCCTACGTCCTGAAAGGACACGGGACATAAAATAAGAAGAGATTTATCTTTAATACTACTTCTGGGAGAGGTTAGTGATTTTTTGTTCCAGATCATTCTTATCCCAACTATGAATACCTATGTCATACACTAATTTTATTAAGCTGGTGCAAAAATAATGACGTAATAATGTCGTTTTTTGACGTATTTTTTAACGTCAAAAAACGACATTATTACGTCATTATTTTTGCACCAACCTAATATATCTCGTGTATAATGCAGCCCCATTAAAATTAGCTTCAAAATTAACTCTTCAAAAATCGCATGATACGCGAGTAAATCTTTACATACACAATATAATGATGCAGCAGAATATTTTGCTGTATTTCAAAACGAATTTAAATTGATTGGAATAACCATATATATACTCGCGTATCTTGCAACCAAATTTTGAATCTAATTTGACTACAGTAAAAGGATATATAGTTTGTTCAACGGCGTAGGGAACGTCAACAGAACATACGCTATTTTTTTTTTATCTTGTGTATGATGCGACCCTCTTAAAATTAGCTTCAAAATTAGGTCTTCAAAAGTCGCCTGAGACACGAGTATATACGGTAAATAGACCTGGGCTCTCATTTCCTCCTTGTCATGCTCCGGATGAGGTTTGAAATATTTCTGTATGGGGGTTGCTTGACAGACATGTAAGAGCTTGTGACCAGATATAGTCCCTCAATTAGATCTCGACATTCAGTCGAATCACTGCTCAGAAAGCAGTTTCTAATGGATAAGAAGAGGAAATCTCTATCGATGTCGATGTACATTATTTTCTCAGCAACCGTTCTTGTCCAAGACAGCGTCGAGCATCGAATCCGACCACATAATATTCAATTCTCCCGAAATAAATGTCAAGTTTTAATGTCAAGGCAAGGAAATGAGAAAAGCAGTTATAGAAAGACGATTTAATCCAATTATTTCTTATTTCGAAATGCACACAAGTTTGTCGCAATATATGATGCACTTCTGAACAACTTCTCGGTAGACTCAACTCTAATTGTGAAAAGGTCATCTTCAACACAATTATGTATAAACATTTATTTATATACGAGGGGAGTGGGTGGGGGGGGATATATACAGTGTGTGAAAAAAAGCATTTGGACACGAAAAAAATATTTACCGTATATACTCGAGTATAGTGGGGCACTTCGACGGGGGGTAAAATAGCTAACAAGCTTGTCTCACTAGATCAATTACGACTGAGTAGTGAGTTCAATCCTCACTGGGGGCTCCATACTTTCGGCCACATATAAACTACGCTTAGAAAATTATAGACTCACTTCGATCTGTTGTTATGGCTAGCAAGTTTCTCTCGTTAGATCAATCAGGGCTGAGTAGTGAGTTCGATCCACACTAGGCGTCCCATACTTTCGGCTTTATGCCACATCTAAGCTACGCTTAGAAAAACATGGAGGCAGTGGTGTAGTTATTAGCAAGCTTGATTCGCTAGATCAGTTAGGACTGAATTTGATCCTCACTGGGTGCCTCCTATTGTGCCACATCTAACCTACACGCTTGTGAAAACCAGCAAAGTGTTATAATGGGGATTTTAAGCGTGGTGATTTTGAGCGTATCTGAAAGTCATTCACAATACGCGGCGCTACAAATCTACAAATGCTTTATATATATATATATATATATATATATATATATATATATATATATATATATATATATATGTGTGTGTGTGTGTGTGTGTTAAGCGTTTCACCCCAAGCAAGGCGGGAAGCCACTAGGACGCAAGGGGTTACAGAGAGTTGGAGCTAGAGCAAATAAGAGGGATAGAGGAAAGGATGAAGATAAGGATAGGGGATAGATCAGGGCATCTGGAGACGTCAATTGACATTACATTTGAATAGTTGGAGATTATAGCTATCAGGGAAACAGGAAGAGGGGAGGGAGTTCCACAGGCGAGAGGTGCGAGACATGAAGCTATTGGAATAGAAGAGACGGTTACATTTAATAGTTTCGACAGTGAAAGTGTGTGAGCGAGATGCCAGCTTAGTAGAACTCTTAAATTCACGAAGTTTGGGAACCACAGAAAGCAGCTCTTTGGAGCAGTTACCATGAAAATATAAATGAAGAATTCTTCAATTTGCGTCCGTACTTTGCATCGCTGAAAAAAAAATCTATAACTAGGCCGACATAGTGAATGGGGCTTTAGTCTTCCTGTAACGGCAAAAGAGGAAAAAATAAGCTACACGCTTGTACAGCTTGACGACGATGGTGATCATTTAAGCGCAGTGATTCTAAATGAAGCATAGATGTGACCCAAGGCCGAACGTATGAGTCACCACAATCGGCGTGGTGTAATGTTTAGCAAGCATGTCTTGCTAGATCAATTAAAGCTGAGTAGTGAGTTTGATCCTCCATACTCTGCCCTTGTGTCACATCTAGGCTACGCTTAGTAAATTGCTATACTCGAGTATAGTGTGAAGTTTTATGATTTTTTTTTTTAATATAAATAGAGAATTGCACTATACACAGGTTATTTTTTGAAGAGAATAAAAATCAGGCATTTTTGGTAGCCGGTTGCAGTACACAGAGGTAATTTTTTCAGAAGTTGTTAAAATTGATGCATTTTTGTTGACCGTAACCTACCTGGCTGGCCTATATTCACACGGTTCTTTTGGCTAAGCATAATTGAAATAATTTTTTTAAATAGTTTTAAAAAAGCGTTAAGAGTCCATTTGATAAAAAATTGCCTGAGTATACCGTAAGGTTGAAAATCGTGATATATATATATATATGTGGTACATGAGTGTTGTTATTTCATTCGTGCCGACTTCGAAGTTTCGTGAGCGCATTGTTGTAATGCCTCCACTATTCAGGGAGAAACCGATAGCCCTGAAGAGTGAAGGCATTACAACAATGCCTCACGAAACATCGAATTCGGCATGACGGAAATAATATATATATATATATATATATATATATATATATATATATATGAAGTAATACATATATATATATATGAAGTATATATATATATATATATATATATATATATATATATATATATATATATATATTAGGTTGATGCAAAAATAATGACGTAATAATGTCGTTTTTTGACGTTAAAAAATACGTCAAAAAACGACATTATTACGTCATTATTTTTACCCGAACCTAATATATATGAAATAATATATATATAAAAGTGAACATTGAAATCATCAGTCAGAGGCGACAGCCTATTTCATGCTAGACGCAATCGTCAGGCCGCAATCGATTGCGTCCAACATGTCACCTCTGAGTGTTGACTTCAATGTTCACTTTTATATTTATATTTACATACGCTGTATCTCTGATATTGAGCACTTTATCCCATTAATATAACACACCTTAAAACTTTATTTCTTTATGTATCTATATATATATGTGTGTCTGTGTGTGTGCGTGTGAGTATATATATATATATATATATATATATATATATATATATATATATATATACAAAAATTATAAACAAAGTCTTCAAATTCTCAAGGGCGTCTATCAACGTTCAACAAAATTAATTACGAATATAGTATCAATATATTGAAGTGCATATTTAACATTTATATACTAATACAATTTTACATTTGTCCCATTTCCCAGTCATCTCCCTTATACCGAAATGCTTGTTTTGTAAAAAAAATATCCATAACTACAACGGATAAATTTAAAAATGCTAAAATTACTATAACAGAGGACGTTTGCGCGTGTTTGTAAAATCACTATCAAGAAGGAATGCAGTCTCTATCGCAGTTACATGACATTGTCTTTTTAATTTACCCCTGAAGATGATCTTAGAAAAGGTCGAAAGTACTTGGGTTAATAAAACTGCGGAACTTTCATTCATGAATTTTATCTTAATATCAAGGATTTGATTAGGCAACTGTAAAAGATCAGACAAAAAAATAAGTAGATACAATATATCTATATTATTCAATAAAACATATTTGAATTAAGATATGCTGCCTATACATACATATATATATATATATATATATATATATATATATATATATATATATATATATATATATATATCAAATCCCTCCCCCAATAATTTCTATCGGGTGTATATCCTTGCTTGAATCGCTATATCAAATATAGATAGTTACCACTTCGTCACAGAGACGAATTGGTACACATGGTGTGACGCTTGCATTGTGACGGTGCGGTTTCGATTCTTGGTAGTGGATGCGCGCTCTTGAAGAGTCCCTAATATAGAATGAAACAGCTGTCCAGTTAATTTAAAGCCAGAATTTTTTTTAATTTCAAAATGTTTTTTTTTTATTTAAAATGATACTGATTTAGTGATACACGTCTTACTAATTAACCCATAGATGGAGGTAGAATAGGTGGATATTTATTTCTTCAATCGCTATTATAGTGGATACTCGTACTTGAAATCGTGATAAGCCGGAGAAAACGAATCAATCAGTGTTTCAACGTTATGGGGCCGTAAGCCTGATAAATATCATCTTAAAACTCCACTGATTGCTCGAATGCCGAATGGTTTTTATAAGCAAAAAACAGTTAGATGAAATAAACGTTAATTATATTTATTTTTTTTTATGTTATCTAGATTTTAAATTGGTTCCTACTTAAGGACATTATACGTCATATACCTGAACGTCCTCCACAATGAAGCTTCAATAATTTTACTGCTATAGATAGAAATTTACACTATATACGTTGTTCGGACTGGTGTCCTTATCACAACGTTTCGGCCATTGTACAATGGCCGAAACTTAGATGCCGAATGGCCAAGACTGAAATTTCGAACAGAACTCTTTATTGCGTCTCCCCGTTGTAGATTCTTCTAGTTCTATGCCGCTTCTGGATATCTTAGTTTCAGTTATCTTCCTTTAACTCAAATCTGCAAATTTTTGTTCACCTCTGCCGGGTATTGAACTTACAGCTGTTTGGGTCAAGTCACTGGATAACTTCAAGTAACACTTTTATCCACTGGGCCATCTGTGCTTGAAGAATATGACAACAAAGATGACGGCAATAGTACGAAAAATGTAAATAATATAAGTAATTAAAATACCTCATCTCAAAAATATAGACAGATTCTGAAGAAGGCCAGAGCAGAAAACGGCTGAAACGTCGTGAATATGGCAAACAAAGATGAGAACAACAGTCCGAACAATGTAAATAGTGTAGATAATTAAAATAGCACATCTCAGAATTATAGACAGATCCTGAAGTAGGCTGGAGAGTACAACTGCCGAAACCTCGTTAATATGGCAAACAGCGATAAGAACAACAGTCCGAACAATGTAAATAGCGTAAGTAATAACAATAGCTCATCTCAGAAATATAGACAAATCCTGAAGAAGACCGGAGCATACAACGACCGAAACGTCATGAATATAGCAATAAAAGATGAGAATAACATTCCGAACAATTTAAATAGTGTTAATAATTACAATAGCTCATCTCAGAAATATAAACTGTTTCGGAAGAAGGCCGGAGCTTATAACGGCCGAAAAGTCGTGAATATGCAAAGATGAGGACAACAATGTAAATAGTGTAAATAATTACAATAGCTCATCTCAGAAATATTGACTGATCCGGAAGAAGTCCGAAGCGTACAACGGCCGAAACCTCGTGAATATGAAAATAAAGATGAGGACAACAGTCCGAACAATGTAAATTGTGTAAATAATTACAATAGCTCATCTCAGAAATATAGACAGATCCTGAAGCAGGCCAGAGCGTACAACTGCCGAAACGTCGTAAATATGACAAACAAAGATAAGGACAACTGTCTGAATAATGTAAATAGTGTAAATAATAACAATAGCTCATCTCAGAAATATAGACAGATCCTGAAGAGGGTCGGAGCGTACACCGGCTGAAACGTCGTGAATATGGCAAACAAAGATGAGGACAACAGTCCGAATAATGTAAATAGTGTAAATAATTAAAATAGTACATCTCAGAAATATAGACTGCCTTCTTTAGGATCTGTCTATATTTCCGAAATGAAGTATTATAATTATTTACATTGTGTACAAATCTTTCTCTTTTCTATTTATGGACTTATTTCAGACAGAGACAAGAGGTGATTTACTGCGTAAAAAATGATTTTTTTTAAATTTTGCAATAAGTCCTGACTTTTAATATTATATACGATACTATACTGTTTATATAACGGGAAAGATTTGTTAAGTAAATAACGCCATAAGTTGCATTCAGCTAATCATTATATAGAATGATGCAGTAAACTCTAAAAGCTTATACAGCGAGTAATCTTATCATCTATCGTCTTCTTTCCGACCTCGAGTGTCAAGCGTCGACAAGAGCTCAGGGCTGAGTCGTTTGTTGACCTCTCGTCGGCGTTTCCTCTGGTAAGGGGACTTTTTACGAGGTGAAAGTACTAACCATGCTACTAAATGCCACTTCTTTTACAACTGGGCTTGGAGCCAGCATCGGAGGACTTTTACTGCATAGAAAGCAGATGCCAAAATATCTCCGAGCAACTTTCTCGTGCAAACAGACACAGCGAATATAATATTAATAATTCAAACTGTTTGTTATTTAATACACATCTATCATGTACAAGAAAAATGAATTATCTTAGAAGACAAGGTTCGTAATGATGTATCTTCCTATTCATCGATTCGCCAACACACACACACGCATACACATGCATATATATATATATATATATATATATATATATATATATATATATATTGTCATCCACAATTTATATTACAGAGTGATGTAAAAGTAACTTCCTGACTTAAGACCCTGTAACTTTTATCTTTGGGGTTGTTTAAAGGAACATGTCTACACTACCAAACCAAGAATTCTGAAGAACATGAAGGTAGAATACAAATTTCCTATACCACAAGAGTTCTTGGTGAAATCATTTGACGCAATTTCTTGGGAGGATTGAGAAACTGGTAGCGAAATCTGGTGCCCATATCGAATTCTAAATAAAACCTCATGCTAAATGCTTTCCCCTTCTACCCATTTCTTGCAAGAATCACAGTTACATAAATTATAAGACTTTTAAAATGGGAAGTTACTTTTTTGTGACGTACGTCGTTTGTTAATGATTAATTATAACTCAAGACTTCAATGTTAAGATAAAATAATATTTAATTACAACCACAAATAAATACTTAACAAGAGCAAAGAAGTAAAAGTCAACCAAAGATAATTAACCATTTCAGTGGATACCGTTTTAGTAACGCGGCTCGGCTTAACGACCGGTAAATCTTAAATCAAAACCCAAATCATCGACACACAATAATTCACACTAATTCGACTGGATAGTTCCACTCAATAGTCATTCAATAATCACACCAGTCAGTAAATACTTCATTATAGCTTTTAAAACGAACATATTGTAAAAGTATATTCTAATGTATGATGCATACACATTTTTGTGACGTACGTCGCCCGTTAATTATTAATTACAACCGCAAATAAATACTTAACATGTACAAAGAAGTACCAATCAGCCATGCAAACCGTTACACCACCGACACACAATAATTCACACTAATTCGACTGAATAGTTCCACTCAATAGTCACCCAATAATCACTCCAGTCAGTAGCCTGACACCGCTATTTATACACCTGGCGGAAAACATATAATCAAAAGTCTAGAATGTCACTTTCGAACCTCGGTGTCAGTAGTTACTCATTTTCTTCCTATATGATACTTTTCAATCACCCTTTATATATATATATATATATATATATATATATATATATATATATATATATATATATATATATATATTGATTTCTTACATTATTATATTACATCAAACGCTTTGGATACTCATATTTGAAATATGCGCCCCAAAATATATTTTAATTTAAACGGTGTTTTTTTTTTTTTTTTTGTTTTTTGTTTTTTTTCGCCAATCGACCCGCGTATTCCATAAATCTTAATAGCAGAATGTACTCTCTGGTAGTAATTGACAGCAGCTACCTTTGTCGAAAAAATCCGCTTTCCCGCTCGGTCACGATGAGCCTCGCAGTAAACCAAGGCCCTATTTTTCCCTTTTAAGGAAAGTAAACTTCCTAACTTAGATTTTTTTATCTCAGAAATTCATATCGTCTCAGTTTTGTATCCAAAACATAAGCAAAGCAATTTCTACAGAATTAATTTTATCACTTCAAACAATTTCGAAAGAATTTTTTAGCATTTCAAACATTATTATTAATAGATACTCATATTTGAAATGGACGCCCGATTTTTAATTTTTACTTTAAACACTGTGTATTACGCCTATCGGCCTGCCCGAGAAAATTTGCTCTCCGGTAGGAATTATTATGATTTCTTGATTACGAAGACCGACTGTTGTATTTTTTTGATGTAAAAGTAAAAATAAAAATTGTGCGTCTATTTCAAATACTGGTATCCACTACAATAACATTTGAACTTATAAACATATCGGATTAAAAATAAATCCATTAATTCTTTATATTATATATAACTGCCCACATATGTTTATATATGTATGAGTCCCGACGGACGACCAAGTATGTATATGTGTCTGCATACATCGATGTTTGCGTTAGTACGATGACAAAACGACGAAATTTCCCCCACCACTTCCACAATAACACCAATACACGCAATCTACATAAACCCAAATTTTTAAAAAAATAATCAGTTTTTCTGACGATCGCTAAAGCGTGAAACCCAGGGTCACAAACTCACATCTATCCAACCAAATATATATATATATATATATATATATATATATATATATATATATATATATATATAATTATAATACACTGCTACATTAGAACATGTAAGTTACTACTATAAAATTGTACATTATCTTCCGACGTTTAATAAACAACGTCTCATCAGGTAGTTAACAATGATGGTAATAAACGATTTTATTTAAAATTACCCATTAAAATCACTTCATTACCCGTTTTTGAAAAATTTTCCGTACAAGGTAAAAAAGATTTTTAGAAAGAAAAAAAGGGAAGAACACAAGAAATCAATAAAAAGAAAAGGAAGAGGAAAGAAAAGAAAGGTAAAAGAAAGAGAGATATATTCAAAATTACACAGATACAAACGAAGAGGAAAGTTAAGAAAATAACATATAAACTCGTTTATTGCCATCATTTGTAACTACCTGATGAGATGTTGTTTATTAAACGTCGAAACAAAATGCACAATTTTCTAGTAGTAACATGTTCTAATGTAACAGTGTGTAATAAATATTTATTTGTCTACTATTGAATTTGAACCCTGTTTTAAATTTATGTTTTGAATGCTTCAATTTTATTCTTCGTTCTTTTACATTTGTATATAGATAGATAGATAGATAGATAGATAGATAGATAGATAAATAAATCTAAAGAGCCAGGCAAACCGACCTAGGTTTCACCTAAACGGATCGTCAGGGAAATGCCGGCACATTAGTTATTTTAGCTATACTTAAAACTAGGTACGTTAAACTTTATAACATTTTTTACAGATTATTTCTATTGCAAATACAAATAACGTTATAATTTTTTAAAGTGCACATGAACTTTATGGACACGCTGTATAATAAAAATGAAGACATTTCATAATATCAAAATTAAAACCTTCCTTCATGCAAGATAGAATATTTCTAACGGAGTTATTAAAAGTAAAATGTTGTCTCTGGCCACATCTGAAGAAACTTCATCTGCGTTGAGAAGCCAAGGGGTCAGCGATTACCATAGAATCTCAATTAAAAGAAAGGGGGAAAACAGATAAGTGAAACATGTATCCTTACTTTTGGCACACCAGAATTCCCCATCCAAATAAAAATAAGGTATAATATTAAGCCAGTGGAACAATATGTACCTGCTTCACTAAGATGCTTTAGGTGCCAAAAATTCGAACATCTCTCGGATAGCTGCAGGGATCGACCAAAATGTGGCTAAATTGATACAGACAATAGGGAAGAAGAACGCTACGATGATATAAGACATGCCGGGAAATCCATCGAGTATACTCAAAGGCATGGGATTTCCGGAAAAAGGAAAGAGAGATCGTCAAAGAATATAAAAGAAGAATCTTAGAAGCAAGGCAAGTAGTAGAAGGTTACATGAAAGACCGTTCTAACGCAAAAGACAATGGAAAATAAGACTACAGATAATGCAGATCAACCTGACAAATACAAAGCCGTCATTGAGAAGCTTGTATTCTAGTGACCAAATGATTCACCCAAATTTGACCTACCTGAATCGGTAATCTCCTGTTAATTTCTATCTGAAAGTTCTGCACTGCTTTAACCGGGTATTGAACTCACACTCTTTGGTTTATTGCAACAACATTGCAGGATTGATCATATCAATGGGCTTAGAGTATGAAACTACAGAATGGAGACATTTTATTGACTCATCCAGCAGAAGTCTCAAAGCAGTTCTTCTCAATAATAGGAATAGTTTGTTTTTTTTATCTATCCTTATTAGGCATTCAGTACAAATGAAAAATGGGTTCAATGAGTGTGAGTTCAATACCCGGTTATGGCAATGGAGAACTTTCGTAGGTAAATTAACAGGAGATAACTGACATCAATTAAACATGGCACGTGGAACTAGAACTGTCTACCCCAGTTAACGAAATAAAGGGTTCAGTTCGACATTCCAAGCCCGGGGCATACAACAGCCGAAACGTTGTAACAAATATGATGACTGTTATGGTCCAGGTTAGGACCAAGGAAGAACAACACGAACACAAGAGTAGAAATAACGAAGGTATATTACACGAAATAATAATACAAGATGTGGAAGGTGTTAGTATGACTGTCAGTCTGGTTTGGAGTGAACGACTATCGGCTCGACTCGATTCGACCCACTCTCTTGAGGGGCGTAGTATACATAGTTTTAGGAAGAGTTCATTCTGTAGTTATATGTAAGGACCCATGACAATGACAAAGATGCGACAATAGTCCAAATAATGTAAATAGTGTACATAATACCTCATCTCAGAAATATAGACAGAGGCTGAAGGGCCGAAACGTTGTAATAAATATAGCGACAAAGATGAGGACAATAGTCCAAATAATGTAAATAGTGTACATAATACCTCATCTCAGAAATATAGACAGATGCTGAAGGGCCAAAACGTTGTAATAAATATGGCGATAAAGATGAGGACAATAGTCCGAATAATGTAAATAGTGTACATAATACCTCATCTCAGAAATATAGACAGATACTGAAGAACCAAAACGTTGCAATAAATATGGCAAGAAAGATGCGGACAATAGTCCGAATAATGTAAATAATGTACATAATACCTCATCTCAGAGATATAGACAGATACTGAAGAGCCGAAACGTTGCAATAAATATGGCGACAAAATGCGGACAATAGTCCGAATAATGTAAATAATGTACATAATACCTCATCTCAGAGATATAGACAGATACTGAAGGGCCGAAACGTTGTAATAAATATGGCGACAAAGATGAGGGCATTACTCCGAATAATGTAAATAATGTACATAATACCTCATCTCAGAGATATAGACAGATACTGAAGAGCCGAAACGTTGCAATAAATATGGCGACAAAATGCGGACAATAGTCCGAATAATGTAAATAATGTACATAATACCTCATCTCAGAGATACAGACAGATACTGAAGAGCCGAAACGTTGCAATAAATATGGCGACAAAATGCGGACAATAGTCCGAATAATGTAAATAATGTACATAATACCTCATCTCAGAGATATAGACAGATACTGAAGGGCCGAAACGTTGTAATAAATATGGCGACAAAGATGAGGGCATTACTCCGAATAATGTAAATAATGTACATAATACCTCATCTCAGAGATATAGACAGATACTGAAGAGCCGAAACGTTGCAATAAATATGGCGACAAAATGCGGACAATAGTCCGAATAATGTAAATAATGTACATAATACCTCATCTCAGAGATATAGACAGATACTGAAGAGCCGAAACGTTGCAATAAATATGGCGACAAAATGCGGACAATAGTCCGAATAATGTAAATAATGTACATAATACCTCATCTCAGAGATATAGACAGATACTGAAGGGCCGAAACGTTGTAATAAATATGGCGACAAAGATGAGGGCATTACTCCGAATAATGTAAATAAAACCTAGCTTGCATAACGTTCAGTCTCACCCTCTGGTTGAACCGAACAAAATACTGGTTCCACCCTTACATATCAACTTAGGAGTAATGAAGAACTTTGTGAAGTCAATGGACAGGGAAGGCAGAGCGTTTGCTTTCTTTCTGGAAAACTTCCCTCGGATAAGCATGGAGACACTCAATGCTTGTATACTTGACGGCCATCATATAAGAGATCTCGTGAAGGACCCAATGTTTGTCGAAGCGCTGAGCAAAGCTGAACTGTTCACCTGGCAGTCTCTGAAGTCAGTAATTACAAACTTCCTGTGAAACCATCGTTGTGCGGAATACGAGAAAGAACTTGAAGAGCTACTGAAGAGTTTCCGCCAACTCGGGGTACGAATATCAGTCAAACTTCACTTTCTGCGGTCACACTTGGACTATTTTCCAAAGAACTGTGGAGATTTGAGTGAAGAGAAGGGTGAGTGCTTTCATCAAGACATTCACATTATGGAAGAGCGCTACCAAAGCCGGATAGGTGTGAACTTTCTTACTGACTACTGCTGGTGTTTGAAATGTGATGCGGGGCCTGCCCGGCACAGGAGGAACTCCCTGAAAAGACCTTTCAACCATGAATAGCTTCTTTTGTGTATTCTTCAGTTTGCGATGGCACAATGTGAGCTCTCTCCAAATATTTCGGCCCTAAATTTAACCTTATTTGTTTAATTCTACAAGAAAATGAATATAGTTATAATACTGTTCTATAGATTTCCAGATCTTGTATCTTAAAAATTTGTTCTGATTAGATAAAATGAGTATAATTTTTGGATTCAGCGTAAAAAACTGCCTTAAAATCAGGTATTATATATTCGACCTTGAAAACATCGCCGACCAGTGAAATAATGATTTATGTATTTATAACGATAAAACTCAGACTTACATAAATCCATTTACTCGCGGCTACACTGCAATAGATTAATCCATATGTGATCCATCAATCTATATGGATTTCTCTTGGGAGGTTATGGTGGACACATGCGGTAGTGATCACTTGCCAAGGACACATGGCACAGTGGATAAAGGCGTTAGTTAGATCGAGTGACAGAACCGAAAGAGTGTGAGTTCAATACCCAGTTAAGGCAGTGCAGAACTTTCAGAGGGAAATTAACAGGAGATAACTGACATCCATTAAAACATGGCACGTAGAACTAGAACAGTCTACCCCAGTGAACGAAATAAAGGGTTCAGTTCGACATTCCAACCACCTGAAGAAGGTTGGAGCGTACAACGGCCGAAACGTTATAATAAATATGGCGACAAAGATGAGGACAATAATGTAAATAGTGTACATAATACCTCATCTCAGAAATATAAACAGATACTGATGGTCCGAAACGTTGTAATAAACATGGCGACAAAGATGAGGACAATAGTCCGAATAATGTAAATAGTATACATAATATCTCATCTCAGAAATATAGACAGATACTGAAGGTCCGAAGCATTGTGATAAATATGGCGACAAATATGAGGACAATAGTCTGAATAATGTAAATAGTGTACATAATATCTCATCTCAGAGATATAGACAGATACTGAAGGGCTGAAACAGTGTAATAAATATGGCGACAAAGATGAGGACAATAGTCCGAATAATGTAAATGGTGTACATAATACCTCATTCCAGAACTATAGACAGACATTTGCCAATTGTTCTCCAAAATTCAGAAAATGATGACAAAATCCTCTCCGTTGAAAATCAGGTAGAGCGAACTGGGACGAAGGTAAAAGCATAAAATAGTTCACGGAAATTCCTATTTCTGTAGCAAAGGAATGCATTCCAAAACGTTCAGTACCAAAAGAATCGTAATAGACCTTCGTTCAATGATGAGTGTAAAGGAGGCGTCCTGGGCATGACGATAAACTGCATCCGCGTCCTGGGTAAGACGATAGACTACATCCATGACTTGGGTATGACGATAAACTACATCCAGGTCCTGGGCATGACGATAAACTACATCCGCGTCCTGGTTATGACGATAAACTGCATCCGCGTCCTGGGTAAGACGATAGACTACATCCACGACTTGGGTATGACGATAAACTACATCCAGGTCCTGGGCATGACTATAAACTGCATCCGCGTTCTGGGTAAGACGATAAACTACGTCCAACAGCAAGGCCACTGATAATACGTTTTTAAAAATAATGTTGCCACCTATACGTTTTCGAAAGAATAGTCTTGCCGGCTATACGTTTTTGAAAAAAAAATAATATTATTACCAGCTATACGTTTTTGAAAAAATAATATTACCATCTATACATTTTTGCGGAAAAAATATTAACAGAAATAGATTTTTGACAAAACAAAAATATTACGAAGAAAAAAAAAGTTGTCGGCATTAAATGACCCATTGAGGTGTTGATATGCAGTGAAACAAACCAAACCAGGTCCAGAAGACCTTTGATGGATTTCAACAGCATTCTCTAATTTGTTACAATTTAACCAACTTCGAGCACGGAAAATAACTAAAAAAGCAAAAACAGGAGGTTGGAAAAACTACGCCAGCAGTTTTAATTCTGCCACAAAAACAAAATCTGTATGAGATATGATAAGGAAAATAGCTGGTAAACATCATACTGGTGCTATAAAACACCTCTCGATAAATAACTGTAAAATAACCTGCAAAAAGGCTATCGTTGATCAATTAACCAACACAATCTCTAAGAACTCATCTGCGTAGAATGGTAGCCAACAATTTCTGAAGCTTGAACAAAAAGCGGAAAAACCAAAAATTAAACATTAAATCAAATAACCCTGAGAGCTATAACCTACCATTTCACTATAGAGGAACTAAATAAATCTTTAAGAAAGACCCCATACAGCTATGGGACCAGATGATATCCATTAAAGTTGCCCAGCAAATCATTACAACTGTTACTAAAATTATATAAAAGCATATGGACAATTGACAACTTCCCAGAGATGTGGAGACAGTCATTCATCATCCCTATTACAAAACCTGGAAAGGCTGATGCAGACCCTAAAAGCTATAGGTCAATAGCACTAACGAGCTGCCTGTGTAAAACTATAGAGAGAATCGTAAGCAACTGGTTGATTTGGTACCTGGAAACTGTCAGCCTAATCAGTGACTACCAATGTGGTTTTAAGGGGAAAAAGAAGTACCATGGATCACTTAGTATGCCTATAAATCTTTGTAAAGGAAGCCTTCATTAAGAAAGAAAAATTTTGACTAGAAGTTAGGTATGTTGAAGGATCTGCATGAACTGAGTCTAAAAAGAAGGCTGGTACAGTTCATAGTTTATTGGATATTTTTTAATCAGTTCATAGGTGAATTTAAGTACAAAGTTTGTTTTTTTTTCAAATGTGGTTTTACGTTATCTATTCCTTGTTTATTTTTCGCTAAAATAAAAATATCGTCTCCCATTTTTAGACGTTCAAGAAAAATACAGTAACAACACTTTCATCACCTCATTATATAAAAAAAAACCACTAGCATAAACTCTTACCAAGTAAATTTTTAAAGTGAATGCCTGCTTAGATATAAAATAGCAGTTATAAAAATTTCCTAAAGAGAGCCGATGAGAATTCATCTTCACGTCCATTCTTCATTGAAAAACTCAATAATGCAAAGTAGACATTAGTTAACAATGGTTTTCTTAACTACTTCATCGAACACCAGATTAGACTATTTCTTTCAAAACTAGCTACCTAAACATATATAGATATATTACACAAAATCTAATATATATATATATATATATATATATATATATATATAATGGACTCTCCCGTCGGTTTCGACGTATGAGGATCTGCCAGCTTATTGATTCAGTTATGAAAGTTTATGCGATAATCTTAAGTGGCATTTAAGACCCGCTAGTAATTTACAAAGGAGGCCACATATGAAGCAGGTGTGAGAATTGTGAGATGGGATCACTGTTAGATTAGCTGACCATTTAGATCTTGCTCTCGCTTCTTGAAAATGATTCAGACAAGACGATTGCAAATTGGTGAGTCCACTGGAATACGTTGATCTCCATTCTACCCGCTCCAAAGCTAAGCGCTCAAGGGTGTTATGTGGTATATTAATTGCTGACAAGTTGCTTTTCAGCTTGTCTTTGTATCTTAGCCATGGGCGTCCTATATTCCTGTAGCCCTGATCATATATATATATATATATATATATATATATATATATATATATATATATATATATATATATATATATATATGTGTGTGTGTGTGTGTGTGTGTGTGTGTATATATGAAGAAATATACTCTTAAGGTGTGCTATATTTATGGAATAAGGTGATCAATATCAGCCATAGAGCGTGTGTAAATATAAAAGTGAACATTGAAGTCAACACTTAGAGGCAACAGGTTGTTTCATACTAGACGAATTGTGGCCTGACGACTGCGTCTAGTATGAAAAATCATGAAAAATTGTAAGCACCTTACACAAGATATTCAACAAAAACACTGTAAAAATCAGCTACAGCTGCACCGAGAGCATGGCACAAATAATAAAAAAGCACAATAGGAAAATTATCAACAAACCACACGAACAAATTAAACCCACGTGCAACTGCAGAATAAAGAACGAATGTCCCTTAAACGGAAATTGTTTACAAAACAACGTAATATACCAAGCCACGATAAAATCACCAGATAATGAAGAAAAAGTATACATAGGAGTAACTGAAGGACCCTGGAAACAAAGAAATTATACACACAAAACATCTTTCACAAATAGTAAATATGCAAACAGTACAATGCTTTCTAAGTATATCTGGGAAATTAAAAATAAAACGAACATCACACCAAAAATATCTTGGAAGATCTGTAGCTGATTTTTACAGTGTTTTTGTTGAATATCTTGTGTAAGGTGCTTGATTCTGGGAAGTGTTTGTGTAAGAGTTTGAAGAATATTTTCCCTACGTTTCTTGTGTAAGGTGCCATAACAGAATACCCACAATGCACCACTAACCCGTATATATATAAATAGCCGAGAAAAATAACAGCACACGTGACCTGACGATTGCATATAGCATGAAACAGACTGTCGCCTCTAAGTGTTGACTTCTATGTTCACTTTTATATTTACACACGCTCTATCTCTGATATTGAGCACTTTATTCCATAAATATAGCACATCTTAAGACTATATTTCTTTATATATATATATATATATATATATATATATATATACACACACACTCGGTCGGAGACCCTTCTATAGAGCTCTTGAGAGAAAAGGGTAAAATATGTATGTATGTATATATGTATGTAGTGTGTCTCTGTTGTGTATTTTGGCATTCGTTCTACTTTGATACATGTTTCATTAAAACGATAAGTTTTTTTTTCTTAATTCTCTAGTTAACTGCATGTGTTTACATAGGATTGACCCTGATTCAGAGTCCAACGAGCTTGGATATTGTGCAGATGTCAGTACATAATGACCTCTTTCCACCATGCGTCTCTGCGTTCTCAGGATCTGCTGTGGTTAGAACGTTCCCTTATATTTTACGTATTTATGGCCTTGTGTACCGCTGTTCAATGCTTTTAGATAACTGCTTAGTTTCCTTCAGTATTTGGGTGCATTCGTTTGCCAGATAAGTTTATTGTTTCCTTGTTTATCGCTTTCGATGTTATTGTTATTTTGAAGCGTTTTTTTTGTTTTTGTTTTAATAGTTGGTTTCATTTTGTTTTTGTTTTAATAGTTGGTTTCATTTTGTTTTTGTTTTAATAGTTGGTTTCATTTTGTTTTTCACACACAGATACGTTATCTGCCAGTATTTGATGATATTGTTTGTAAAATTGAGTACGGGAAGTGAAAATAGTTTGATTAAATTTTAATAATGGATATTTTATATCTCTACGACCATTCCTCGTTGTAATTATGGTGACAGGATTTTGAATTTGTGGAATTTTTATAGACAGACTTTGTGAAAGTAAGGTTTTGGAGTCAACTAGGGCATCTAAGAGTTGATATTAATTTCATAAATGAAATGGAAAACTGAACTGGCTTCGGGGTGTATTTTATATAATTTGTTTTGTTATTATTTCGTGGAAGTTATTAGTGAGGACAGAAATATCGCCGTTATATCTGATGTAAATTGCAGATTCAGGGAGGATTTTGAATATTACACTTTTCTAAGTGAGACACAGTTGTTGAAGAATATAGGCCCCAATGACTACCTCATTGTGATGTCGTTAATACAAAGGTTTGCTTTGGTTTGTTTGCGTAACGGCATTCTTATGGGTAATTTAATACCGAAATTTTATTTTTTCGGGAGCTATGGTATTTTTTTGTTATTAAAATCTATTGCTGGTATTTTTACTATAAAAATGTATTTTTGTTTGTACTTTCATAGTGTCTTGAAGCCAGTTTGGGAGTTTACTTTTTGACAGATGCTGGAACCCTACCAAGTCAGGGTGGAGCTGGCAACAAAAGCAATTCCTCAAAACCCGCTGATCAGAGGCCTTGCTGCCTGATGTAGTTTATAACCAGGACGCGTTAATACAAGTCTATTCTAGTAGTAGTAGTAGTAGTAGAAGCTGCAACGTGCAGTAATATTACTTATTTAGGGATACGTACATGAAAAGACAAGTTCTGCTTGTTACAGGCATTCCTAAAGTTTAATTGCTTTCAACGGATTCCCGGTCAGGATTGAAAGTTCGTAAACCTTTATCTTGTCTTCACTCAGTGAATCATTCCTGAAAGGTTTTCGCAATTATTAATGCCGTTTCTACAGATGCATTTGAGGGCCAAGACCTTAAAATATTACAAATGGCTGAAAATATTTCTGGCTAAACCATATATATATATATATATATTATATATATCAATATATATATATATATATATATATATTATATATATATATATCAATATATATATATATATATATATATCAATATATATATATATATATATATATCAATATATATATATATATATATATATATATATATATATATATATATATATATATATATATATATATATGGTCTGTTTAAATTGTTTTTCTGATATCCTTGAGGAGTGGACGGAATGATTTCTGTAAGATCCGTCTACGAAACTCAGCAGTCGGAAATCTGAAAGTAACATCAATCAGCTAAGTGACAAATTTCATATATATATATATATATATATATATATATATATATATATATATATACATACATAAATTTCCAAGAGGATAGAATCCAGATAGAATTCAATATACAGGACAGAGTAACAATGTAATATAAAAAGCTCAAACACTAATATTCCATGGTTAAAATTTATTACATTGGTATCGTAATCACGATCCAAATCATCAGACCTAGAAATTAAAAAAAAAAGACTTTTTTAGAATTTGTAGGTCTGATTCCAATGTAATAAATTATAACCATGGAATATTAGTGTTTGAGCTTTTTATATTATATATATATATATATATATATATATATATATATATATATATATATATATAGTACCTGGAATACAGGTAATAGGTCTGTTGGCATATAATCCAGATGACCCTAGTAATAATAATGTAAATCCCCGAAAAAAAAACACATTTTTGCTAGTATACGAAGCACACCATAGTTGTAACCGAAATTTAGTTGAAATTTAGTTACAAACAACGAAAGGCTCTAGCCATAAATAAACTACAACACCAGACTACTACCCCATAATGAAATACCTCAGCCCACCGACCCCCAGTCACCAACACAAGTTCCTTATCATAAACAAGGCGTCTCTTGGAGGGGCACTGATATTGAAAATAAATTCTAATCCCTCCCTTCCAGACAAAAACTTAAGAGCTGAAGACGCCTGGATTCAGATCAGTCAGAAATAGACTATTATCATGCTGAGGTAATTTTGGTTTTAACCCTAATACATA
>OZ010575.1:10934171-10951671 GCA_963932145.1 Acanthosepion lycidas | reverse complement strand
TTGGTCTCTCACTGAACTGTGCCCCACACATAATAATCAAAGGGTTTTCAGTCTGGAGAGTTCGGTGACCGGATGTAAGGGGTGATGTGGTGTCAGAAATTGTCTGACAAATATGACTGGGTTTTCCTGTTTGTGTGGCATGGTGCAGAGTCTTGTTGCCAGATATATGGTCTTCCAGCAGCCAGCCTCTTGACCCAAGGCAGCACTATCTCCTCAAGACACTTGATGTAGGCCTGTGAGTCTGAGGCATTCACCAACATATTCGGGAGTTCTTTACTTATCAGAACGATCAATGTGATCACCATTAGACTCATCCAACTCTTTCCGAATCCTCCGCCCTCACCTCAGATTGATACCCAAACTCTGAAATGTTCGTATTAGAGCTTCCGGCGCGAATGCCAAGCAGTACAGCATACCGTTTACAAATTTCTGGCGGACTGAATTGCGTCATGATGCTCTTTTTCTCACAGACGGTGCCCAACTTAACATTCTATACCTGGCAGTCGGCAAAATAAAAAAAAAATTACATACAACGCGCATGCGCGAAAATAAAAATATAAAATGGCGACAATCTGTATGTGGGTGTGTATGCGCTGGTTTAATTTTATTACAGATATCGTTATTGTTATTGTTATTATATATGACATTTGAGTGTATCGAGTAACGTTGAGGAGAACATTTTAAGTCACATCATCCGCCAGTATCTGGATCTTACATTCTTTGAGTATAGGTCTTATGACAAAAATGAAAATAGAATGTCTGTTTCAAATACGAATCCAAATTCAAATACGAAAATGAGGAGTATCTATTTCAAATCCGAATATTTGAAGTCATAAGAAATGTAGAATTAAAAGTAAATGCTTTAGAAATCTTTAGAAATTGCATTGTTTACCCTTCGGTCACGTAATTAAGCTGACGTGAGCATTTGAGGAAATTTGGGATTTACATATATATTATATATATATATATATATATATATATATATATATATATATATATATATATATATATATTAGGTTGGTGCAAAAATAATGACGTAATAATGTCGTTTTTTGACGTTTTTTTTTTTTTTTTCTTTTGTCTATTACTAAGTCAGAAATCTTGAGAAAGAATCTCGGCCGTTAAAAAAAAAAGAAAGTGATGAAAATTATGAATATTTCTGAAATCCTTAATTTTTTTTTTTTTTCACTGTCACTAAACCACTATTATCTTCCTCCAAAATTCTTACTATCTAAATATATTAGGTTGGTGCAAAAATAATGACGTAATAATGTCGTTTTTTGACGTATTTTTGACGTCAAAAAACGACATTATTACGTCATTATTTTTGCGCCAACCTAATATTTTCTGGATTTAGATAACCTGCAGTGGGTTGATAAGCCATAGAAAAAGAATCAATCAAATCACACACACACACACACACACACACACACATATTTAGAAATTAATTTTTTCATTTATTAGTCCGGCATTTAGACGTCATATTGTGCATAATAGCCCCACTTTACTCTGGGGCTGACACGAATAAAAAGAATACATTATCATAAGTGATAAAAAATATATACTATTTACATTATTCGGGCTACTGTCCTCATCTTTGTCACCACATTTATTACGACGTTTCAGCCGTTGTACTTTCCGGTCTTCTTCGGGTGGTTGGAATGTCGAACTGAACCCTTTATTTCGCTCACTGGAGTAGACTGTTCTAGTTCCACGTGCCATGTTTAATGGATGTCAGTTATTAGTTATATCCTGTTAATTCGTCTCTCCAAGTTCTCCACCGCCTTAACCAGGTATTGAACTCATACTCTTTGGGTTGGTTAGATCCAGTGACAGAACACTCTTTGGGTCCTGTCTTTGTCCACGGTGCTATGTGTCCTTGAGGACATCTGTGTATGAATTTCTGGATATTATAAGCCTAATGTCTTAAGCAATCATTTTTACCAGTGCTCATATTGCAATTTTTGCTGTTATCATTTTATGTTTTTACCAGATCTCATATTGCAATTTTTGTTGTTATTATCGCTTTTCTCTGGCACTCCTTATTATTGGTTCCCATATTGTATTCATTTCTATGCTTGGTCGGCTCAGGAGATATTTGTGGCCTAGCATATATGCTGATTCCTTAAGTTTACGAATTTTCCAATGGTCTTCTTTGTCTATGATCTCAACCTGATCTCACAGAGGGCGCTGATCTCCCTTTTCTCTCCATATGTGGTCAGCCACGCCTGATTTTTCCACTTCCCCTCGTGTTACAGCTTTCTGGTGTTATTGAAGCCTTACCTTAAGGGGGCGGCCTGTCTCCCTTTTATATTTCTTTCCGCAGCTGCAAGGAATAGTGTACACACTGTCTTTAGTCATGTTCCACTCTATGGAGGGGTCTTACTCGGGAGAGATATCTGCGAAGACAATAGTCCAAATAATGTAAATAGTGTACATGATACGTCATCTCAGAAATATAAACAGATACTGATATTTAGATATTTATTCACAGCTAAACATGAATACAAAGGTTAACGTAAACACAATGTCCTTTCCTATATACACAGAATATGTCAAGCGGACTTACCCATGTGGTGGAGTGAAATAGGAGGGTCAGTATTTTCGCAACCCATTTGGTTTATCTGTCTATATTTCTATACACTGTGCCATGTGTCCTCAATGATACATGGCATAAAGGCGTTAGTTAGATCCAGTGACAGGGCCCAAAGAGTGGGTTCAATACCTGGTTAAGGCAGTGGAGAACTTTCAGAGAGGAATTAACAGGAGATAACTGATAACTGACATCCATTAAACATGGCACGTGGAACTAGAACAGTCTCCCCCAGTGAGCGAAATAAAGGGTTCAGTTCGACATTCCAGCCACATAAAGAAGGCCGGAGCGTACAACGGCCGAAACGTCGTAATAAATACGGCGACAAAGATGAGGACAATAATCCGAATAATCTAAATAATGACCATTTGGTTTATTAACCAATAA
Organism: Acanthosepion lycidas; assembly: GCA_963932145.1. Classification (NCBI taxonomy): domain Eukaryota; kingdom Metazoa; phylum Mollusca; class Cephalopoda; order Sepiida; family Sepiidae; genus Acanthosepion; species Acanthosepion lycidas. The sequence continues at coordinate 10,948,691 of OZ010575.1, read as the reverse complement.
GAGACCGCCTAACATCATGTGAGCCATCTCTCTATTGTGGAGTAAACGAGTTTTACAAACCCAACTGTTATTTTTTTACGCATACTCATATTGGAGTAGACGATCTGTTCTTATTTTATTTATTTATTAAACGGTATATTTATTTCTATCTGCCGGCCTGAATATTCGAGAAATCTTGTTAGAAAAATATGCGCTCTCCGGGAGGATTCAAACCTATGTCCCCTAGGGGCCGGAGGACACGTTTTTTTCTAAGAAGATTTCTCAAATATTTAAACCGGCAGACGGAAATAAATAACTATACTGTTTTAAAAATAAATAAATAAGAGCAAAGCATCTACTGAAATATGAGTCTCCATTAAAAATAACGCTTAAACAAATATATATATATATATATATATATATATATATATATATATATATATATATATATATATTATAAAGAGATAATCATACATTGAATAAATTAGCAATATTAATGCAATTAATGGCGAATTCTCTTCGCAAACAGACTTAATATAAGCATTAAACTACTAACAATCCACTGAATGATGCGATCCTTATGTATAAAATTGTTGCTAATTGATTCAATGTATGATTATCTCTTTATAATATAAAATATCTGCTGCCTAATATAATACGTTTATGAAAACAATTGATCCGAAGTACGAAATCCCGGAGAAAAAAAAACTACTAAGACATTACTCTATTAATTGAACTATGTACTTAGTTCATGTCACGTTAACTGGAAAACTCTTACAACAAAAGCATTTGCGGATTTACCAAATTACAAAATTCATATTAAAAAAAATTCTCACTTGAAATATTTGAACTTTAGCATTGCGACTTGCGCGTTCCAATATTATATAACCGTTGATAAATAAAACATTCTTTAAAAAACATTTCGTACAATGTGGACTTTTTCAAGGCAAAAACGAAATGAATTTATTAAACAAAGTAACTAATCATAACAAAACAAAATGTCCTTAGCAAGTAGAATAAATTTAGAGAACGCTTTTTTCATACTTAAAATTACGTCAACTACTGTTAATCATGTTAACTCTGAGAAATTTGTTATATTTATCGACATGGAAAACAAAAGGATACACACAGATATAGTCAGAATATACATCAAACATCCGCCAATTCATATAAAAACAAGAAAAACTTTCTTAGAAATTGCGTTGATGAAAAAGTTATTCGTCAAAAATAGGTTTTTCAAGTCCAGTAGCTGTTATCACTCTTTCCAGTGTTGATGAAGGTTTCCTTCCTAACCTTTTGTTTAAAGCAGTGTGGAAGATCAACATCTTGATTATTTCATTAATTTCTATTCTCAAACCCAGTAGCTGTTATCACTCTTTCCAGTATTGATCAGGATTTTCTTCCTAAGCTTTTGTTTGAAGTAGTGTGGAATATCAACATCTTGATTATGTCATTATTTTCTATTCTCAAGCCCAGTAGCTGTTATCACTCTTTCCAGTATTGATGGAGGTTTCCTTCCTAACCTTTTGTTTGAAGTAGTGTGGAATGTCAATATCTTGATTATGTCATTATTTTCTATTCTCAAGCCCAGTAGCTGTTATCACTCTTTCCAGTATTGATGGGGATTTCCTTCCTAACCTTTTGTTTGAATTAGTGTGGAATATTAACATCATGATTATGTCATTATTTTCTCTTCAAGTTACATGTCCTATCCATTTTATTTGTTGCTGCTGTCGGTAGTCCTCAAGTGATGTGGTTTCTGTTAGTATTGTTGGTACAGTTCTTTGTTTGTGATTCTATAGCGCCAGTCTGCAATGTTTAAAGAAGGTTGATCTTTACCAAGGCTCTCAGGATTCACTCGCTCAAAAGCTTTTTTCTACCATTCAACTTAGGTAAGAGTTTAGATATTTAACAGTTAACAGCTAACAGTTTAGATATTTCTGGACGGGTTTGGTTCCATGCATGGCATCCATACGATAGCCTCGATCTGACGAGACTACTTAAGAACATGACACGAGTGTTTAGTCTAACGTTTTTGGCTTCAATTTCTTTTTCTGTTACACTTCATTTGCTATAGGTGATCCATGCGCCGAGGTGTCTGAAGTGTTTAGTATTTACTAATTCAACAGTCTAATTTTTATGATGGATTCATGGTAGGGTACATTGCTGCTTTCATCCAAATCCACATCAAAGTTTCTTTTTGAAAAAGTTTATCTTGAATCCCATTTCTTGAAACACTTGACATATATATATATATATATATATATATATATATATATATATATATATATATATATATATATATATATATATATATACCCGATGCAATGAGAACGAAAGTAATATATAAATTCTAACGTCCACAGCATTAATCCAAAAGAGGACACGATATCGATAGTAGAGCGATAATTATTTATTTATTATAATTTTATATTATAGACAAAGATGCAAATTGGTTTCAGGGCATTTCATAACCATTTTCGATTCTCACCCGTCGAAGTGCAGTTGAAATGCACTGAAACCAAGTTGCATCTTTGTAGTGAGTAAAATGGTTTTGTCTATATGATAAAATTATAATAAAGGAATATATATATATATATATATATGTGTGTGTGTGTGTGTGTGTGTGTGTGTGTGTGTGTGTGTGTGTGTGATGAGAACGAAAAGAATATAAATTCAAACATTCATAACATTAATTTAAAAGGGGGCTCAATACCAAGAGTAGAGCAATAGTTATTTAATACAAAGATGTTACATACGGACAAACAAATACTCATATTTGCATTTTTGTTTCGATACGAACGCATCTTGACAGGTGATGAACAAAGATGGTTATAAACTATTCGTTTATTACTATCTTTGTGTATATATATATATATATATATATATATATATATATATATATATATATATATATATAATAGATAGGTAAGTTATGTTCATCTGACAAATGGCAAATGGACTGTACCAATTTTTCCATTAGGATAATCCTTGTACATTTGGTTTTCAAATCAAGTTCGAACGGTGTTGTCAATGGTAAATACGCAACTCCTACATCGAGATAAACAAAATGAGATAGATAGATAGATAGATAGATAGATAGATAGATAGATAGATAGATAGATAGATAGGAACAGGCTGAGATACATATGAACAGATTGAGATAGATAGATAGATAGATAGATAGATAGATAGATAGATAGATAGATAGATAGATAGGAACAGGCTGAGATACATATGAACAGATTGAGATAGATAGATAGATAGATAGATAGATAGATAGATAGATAGATAGATAGATAGGAACAGGCTGAGATACATATGAACAGATTGAGATAGATAGATAGATAGATAGATAGATAGGAACAGGCTGAGATACATATGAACAGATTGAGATAGATAGATAGATAGATAGATAGATAGATAGATAGATAGATAGATAGATAGATAGATAGGAACAGGCTGAGATACATATGAACAGATTGAGATAGATAGATAGATAGATAGATAGATAGATAGATAGATAGGAACAGGCTGAGATACATATGAACAGATTGAGATAGATAGATAGATAGATAGATAGATAGATAGATAGATAGATAGATAGATAGATAGGAACAGGCTGAGATACATATGAACAGATTGAGATAGATAGATAGATAGATAGATAGATAGATAGATAGGAACAGGCTGAGATACATATGAACAGATTGAGATAGATAGATAGATAGATAGATAGATAGATAGATAGATAGATAGATAGATAGATAGATACTAAAAGAAAAAAAAGAAAGAAGGAAACTTAAATAGAGAGAAAAGAAATAGAAGCGAGCGAATTTGTCTGAATATTTTAGTGTATTTTTCTGCTTCTCGGTCGATAGGTAAAATGCAGGAGAGCAACACTTGCAGATTTGAATGCCTCAGTAATATGCATTCATGAAAATGCACATCGAATTTAGTCAAATACTACCTTCTTCCTACTGAGTCAATAAACAGTTTAATCAGCCCATAGCAATGATCTTGGACAGCTCATGTCGTTCATGTTTGTGCACTCTACTGTGAAACAGAATTGGATTCGGCAAAATAGTTTGAGCCAACAGACTGCAATCTCTATGCGAACGAAGGAATGGCCGACCAATCGTTTTTATTTACAAAATTTAGCACACCTTACAGCGTTATTTCAGAAATAAATGGACACTTCTTTCTCCATTCTTTCTCCTGTGTCTTGTCTTATACCTTAAAGGACGGGCATCATCAATCGATGTTTTATTGAAGATCGGGGGATATCATTAATTGATGGTTGAATCTTTTCCTAGCGATACGGACATCTAAATGACTAATCAACAACTCACGGATTCATGAGTTTAATATTTACTCAGATTCATGAGGTTACGACATTTTGTGGATTATTTGCCGACATATAAAGGTGGAAGTACATGCCAAAGAAAGACCGTGGTATGTCTCTATGCATACATCTTGGTTTGGTTTGGTTTGGTTTACGGTATATCGCAATGGGTTATTTAATACCGACAACATTTTTATTGCTGCTAATATTTTTTTTCAAAAATGTATTACGGGTATTAAAACCTATTTTTATACTTTCATAGTGTTTGACCCCATTTAGTGGCGGTTAACTATCGCTGGGACCTTGACAGATGCTACCACTCTGGGTCAGGGTTGACCTGAGAACACCAGCAATTAAGAGGTGGTTCTATGCTCATCAAAACCTTCTGATCGAAGGCTTTTCTGTCGGATGTAGTTTATCGTCTTAGCCAAGTCGCGGACGTAGTTTATCGTCTTACCCAGGACGCAGATGTAGTTTATCGTCTTACCCAGGACACGGATGTACTTTATCTTCTTACCCAGGACGTGGATGTAGTTTATTGTCATACCCAGAATGCGGATGTAGTTTATCGTCTTACTGAGGATGCGGATGTACTTTATCGCCATACCCAGGACGGCATACAACTTGAAGAGAAAAGATACAAGAAAATAGTGACAACTTGTGCAAAAAAATACGCCATTGTGCATGTTGAAAAATATTCACTTTAGGAACCTAACAATTGTTTTACTTTTCTTTCTAAGTTCGCATAATGTAAGACTTAAATTGATTGGTTTGTTTTTACGGCTTATCACCCCTTTGCAGGTGAATTAAAACCATAAAATATTTTTTTATATTGTAAGAATTTTTTTAATAATAATATTAGCTTATTGATATAAGTCTTACTAATTGATCCATATCTGGGGAAAAATGGTTTGATACATACCTTTCAAAAGGGTAATGCTCGTAAGTGACTATAACGAACACAACAGGAATTGGAAGTCGGCTCTCCGAATGACAATTCCTAGCCTTTATCTATTACACCACCCGCACACCCAAGCTTACAGCACCTGGTATTATACACTTTCAGCGCAATTAATTCTTTTCTATTTTAATTAATCAACAATTTTTTAAATAGAAATTATTCTCAGACTCATTACAGTGAGTAACTAATGCACTGATTTTTTTTATTCGTTTTTTTACGGTTTATCAACCCTATGCAGGGTACTTAAAGCCAGAAGATATTTTTAGATTATATGAATTTTTTTCTTTTTTTTTTTTAGATAATAATGATTTAGTGATACAAGTCTTACTAATTTACCACCCGCACATCCAAGCTTACAGCTTCTAACCTGTTCAATTCTAGGATTAACCGTTATCTTCCACACATATCCGCATAAGCGATGTTTTTTTTCGGCCAGAAACTGCTGGATGATCAGGGGGTTCGGATCAGGTGCATTGTTATGGTGAATGATTTGTCCTGCCACAGAAACATATGGAAAGAAAATGTACAAACCAACATTGAGTGGCGTGGCAGGTCCTAGCCGTAAATGTTAGAATTGGTGGATACATTTCGTCCTAGCATTTTCTATGGAAGTAGCTCTTGGGTAATGGGAGGCTTGCCACTTCCCGTATACACAAAATTATAAAAAAAATATTTACACTTGTACCACACAATGAAACTATAACACCCACGCACGCGCACACAGACACAAACACAGACACACATATATATACACTCTCTCTGATATTGAGCACTTTATCCCATAAATATAGCACACATTAAGAGTATATTTCTTCACTATATATATATATATATATATATATATATATATATATATATATAAGTGAACATTGAAGTCAACAGTCAGAGGCGACAGGCTGTTTCATGCTAGGCGCAATCGTCAAGCCGCCTGACGATTACGTCTAGCATGAAACTGTTGACTTCAATGTTCATTTTTATATCTATATTTACATACGCTCTATCTCTGATATTGAGCACTTTATCCCACAAATATAGCACACCTTAAAACTATTTTGCTTTATATATATATATATATATATATATATATATATATATATATATATATTACGGACTGATTAGATGCGATTATATATATCGAAACATGAGTGCATTTATGCAGCGGTTTTACACAAGCTCTAATATAATTTCTTATAATAAACATATATATATATATATATATATATATATATATATATATATATATATATATATTACGAAATGGACAAAGTCCGACAATTTATTTATTAAAGACATTTTTATGTTTAACGTTATAGATACAAGTATTTAAGTAAATGCTCTGTTTATAATAAACAGTATTAAATAACATTTACCGGCCTGAATGTCCGGGAAATTTTCATAGAAAATATTCGTTCTTTTTCTATGAAAATTTCTCGGACATTCAGGCCGGTAAATGTTATTTAATACTGTTTATTATAAACAGAGCATTTACTTAAATACTTGTATCTATAATGTTAAACATAAAAATGTCTTTAATAAATAAATATATATACATATATATATATATATATATATATATATATATATATATATATATATATATATATATATATATATATATATATAAATTTCATTGCCCAGTACAATGTGTTTCTTTGTCGTAAATTAATTACCTATATCTACTATCTCCTTCAGTAGAAACAGTACGTGCCACTTAATCAATGTGCTATCTACACACAATTTACAAGAGCCTTAAGAAAAAAAATCAGGTCGAAAACACTAAATTTTATATAAATCTCGCTATAAGAATGGTTCTGTATATTAAACCGCTCAAAACAACCCCACTTGAAAATGGCTAAAGAAAAGGCCGAAAACACTTGGGACAATAGACAATATGGACAAGTTTTGAACTCCCTTACTCCTGCCAAAGGGAAAAACGTAAGAACGTTGGATTAAGTAAATAAAATATTAATTAAATTTAAATTTAACGAAAATTTGCTCCCAAAATATAAATTGATATATATAAATTGGAAAATGATCCAGGATTCCTGAAAAATTTATTTCGGTTGATCTCTCTGGGGAATAAGTGTGGGTTTGCTAACAATGACTATTACGGCTAATAATGCATGACTCTTCGGTAAATTGAATCGAGTTCTCTCAGTCATTGTGTGTTTATCTTAAAATTAATATGCTTAAATTCACCTTCATCCCTACAGTGCGCCAACGGCTTAGTGGTAGTTTCCCCCGACTGACGCCACTTCACTTGGGTTTCGATCCTAGCTAGAGGCAACGGGACGTCTAGCCACACTGATGAGCAAAAGTCTGTCTGTGGATGACAATATATATATATATATATACACTTCATGAGCTTCCCATCTTAAGCTATATTTAATTAATGAATATGTCGTTTTCGTGTATGATCGATTTCATCACGATTCTTCTGTTAAGCTTCGAGTTTAATTATACATTCTTATTGCACAAGGTAAAGTCCAATAGTGTTATAAAATCCGGTAATATAGCTTTAATCATTTCTAAGATACAACGGTTCACACTTAATTGAACAATTGAACAATTTTTCTGTTACGCCCGGTATGTGTGTATATATATATGCGTGTGTGTGTGCGTGCGTCTGTGTTTAGCTTCGAAGGCGCGTCTGGTTAGCAAGGTCGATTTTACTGCTTTTAAACTTTTTCGACCTTGCTAACCAGACGCTCCTTCGTAGCTAAACTGGTTTAGCCCGTCAGGCTATATGAAGCTTCTCTGTAGGAGAGATATGTATATATATATATATATATATATATATATATAGAGAGAGAGAGAGAGAGGGAGAGACAGGCAGACAGAGAGCAATAAATATTTAACAAATCACCAAACGAGGGGATGAACAGTAAGAATAATAAAATAAACCTCTGTGAATTTGCATATTGCTGCCATATATGGTCCGGAGCTCCTGCTATTTAGAGAGTATTGATAAAATCCAAAGAAGAATCAGCAATATTATTAGTCCTGGCCTGACATAACGACTTCAGTCACTGACCCACTGCCTTAAAGTTGCTTCCCTCGGCCTTTTCTATAAATACTTTCATGGTAATTGTTTGGATGAGTCCTTAACTATGGTAAAAAACCTCACCAATTTACCGTTGAATGGGCTCAATGTAACCGGAAGTTCAATGCTAAGTGTTTCTTTGCTCGTGCTTCTCGCTTGTGAAACTTTCTTCCGGCTGCATGCTTTCCGCTCAACTTTGCTGTTCAAAACTTTAAATACAATGTCAATCGTTATCTACTGTCTTCCTAATTACTCTTTTTTTATTCTCGCTCCTTAGTAATGTTTCTGTTTTCTAATTCATTTAAACTCAGTAAACCTTTGTGTCTTAGTGGCTTTATTGCCTTGCATGTGGTGGATTTGATTTTAAAAATGAGGTGAATCGAAAAAATAATAACAGCAAAACAAAAAATAAGAAAAAAAAGAGTCTAACCTGTTTTAGATCCTCGCTCTTCAGATCCAATCGTGGATAAAGCTTTGTCTCTGGTTAGTAGGCAAAGGCCATCCTTTCAAACAGTTCCCACTGAATACAGTCACAGTAATATTACCACCAAATCACGAGAAGTCTCTAGACTTATAAAAGGTATTTAAGAAGAAAGCCACTGCTCCAGACAAAATTCCGGTGGTTGTCCTTACAAACATTTACCAGGAATTATCCCCAACCCCAGCAAAGTTATTCAAGCACTGGGTGAAGGAGAGATCCTTCTGAAGCCTGTGGGAAAGTGTCACGTGTATGTCCGGTCTTCAAGAACGCGGACGTGTGATCTTCCCTTATGGGGACAGGTTCGTCAGTCTCCTCAGTGTCATCAGTAAGATTTTTGAAGCCATATTCAATAAGAAGTTCGTCGATCACCTCGAAAAGAAAAACCACTTCAGCGACAAATAATATGGGTTTCGGTCGGCCAGATCCACTGCTGACGTCCTAACTACCATCACTCACAGAATCAGTGAGTCTCTTTGCGACAAACACACCTCGTGGACCATTGATATCTCAAAGGCCTTCGGCAGTGTGCGACACAAAGGCTTACTACACAAGCTCTCCAGTTACGGAATGACTGGAAGGGTCTTCGCGATCAGAAAATCCTTACTAAGACTGAAGGTAGTTATCAATGACCAGTCCTTCGGACCCAAGAGGTCAAAACAGGTATCCCTCAGGGTCACTCCCCTGACCAACCCTCTTTTTCATCTACATAAATGATTTGCCTAAGAATATACTCAGATCATTTGTCAACATCTATGCCGGTGATACTACTATATACAGGCGCACCTTTAAAACTCTCGATGGTCAGAGATTGGCAACTGATCTTCCGCAAACTTCCCATTGGAGTAAAAATTGCCTGGTTATATTCAATGCCCCAAAGGCCAAGCTAGTTACATTCCATCATCGGCGATCTGACCCCGTAGTACAACCAATCAGGATTAACGGAGGTCCTCTTGGGGAAGCACCGTGCCTTGAAAGACTGTTGGGCCTCAAACTCATGCCAGACCTGAAGTGGAACTCGTACATACAATCCATTGCTAAGGAAACAGGCAAAATTCTCAGCTATCTGTACCACTTCAGTAGGTATCTGACTCCTACTGCTATCCTCTAGCTTTACAAGAGCCAGATGAGGCCAAAATTGGAATAGTCTTGTCATATTTGGGCGGGAGCTGCTCAGAACTTACACTTCAGCCTACTACATTCCCTGGTCCCGCCGCGGCAAACCTTCACGGCAATAACACGCCATGCTACTTACATAGTAGCAAACCTCCTACATTCCCTTCATATCCCATCGGTGAGAGTTAGTTCCACTTGAGCAGCTTCTCGCGAACCACTGCCCTGTGAAACCGATCCAGGCTAGGGTTAACCGTTATCTTCTACTCCCATACCTACAAATAGCCTCCAAACGTAACCTTCTACCTCGAGTGGACTCCGGACCTTTACAAGGTCGGGGGTTCACTCCTATACACACAAATAGCCTCCAAACGTAACCTTCTACCTCGAGTGGACTCCGGACCTTTACAAGGTCGGGGGTTCACTCCTATACACACAAATAGCCTCCAAACGTAACCCTCTACCTCGAGTGGACCCCGGACATTTACAAGAGCCGGGGTTTACTCCTATAACCACAAATAGCCTCCAAGCGTAAACCTCTACCTCGAGTGGACTCCGGACATTTACAAGGCCCGGTGTTTACTCCTATACCCACAAATAGCCTCCAAATGTAACCCTCTACCTCGAGTGGACCCCGGACATTTACAAGGCCCGGGATCCACTCGAGGTAGAGGGTTACGTTTGGAGGCTATTTGTGGGTATAGGAGGTTACTATAGGAACTGGATATCCTTCCGGTATTTATTATTGGTGTACGTAATCGTAACAATATAAGATAAGCAGATGAGACTGTGTTGATGGCTGGCTTGGAAAGAAAAGTACAGCACCTCCTAGACAGGGTAGTAGAAGAAAGCGAGAAAAACGGACTATCACCTGCAAGAAAACAGAGAGTATGATCAACAAGAGAGAAGGCCCAAGATGCAAGTTACGCATATATAAATATCAAGCAGGTGCCGAAGTTCAAATACCTGGGAAGTGTTTTAACAGAGGATGGAACATGTGACACCGAGATCCGAAGTACGCATTGAACTAGCGAAAAGAAGCATTCTAAAAGATAAGCATGGTGCTGAGAAACGGAAAATTTCGTTAGGACCAAAGAAATGAGCGCTGAATGCTACACAATCTTCCAACGGATGAGGAAAAAATAGAAATAGCAGAAATGCGATCCTACAGAAGGATACTGAGAATTTCATGGACGGAGAGAGTAAACAAGGACGTCTTAAAGAAAATGGCAACAGAAATAACACTTCTACGCAGAATCAGTAAAAGACAGCTGAAATACATTAGACAATGAGGAAAGGGGGCTTGGAAAACTTAATACTCACGGGACCGTCTGAGGGCAAGACAGATAGAGGAAGGCCATTTACTGGACGTATTGCGTAAATCGATGGCGGAAACAAGGCTGCGACTTTAGCAAACGGAGATGAACACAAGAGGTAGGAAGTTGTGGAGAGCTATAATCACATATTTCCTGAGGCTACTCAGCACATAGAAGAAGAGACTGTAAAGCTGTCCGTACAATCTGCTTCTATTTTAACGAAACATAATGAAAAAATAATTATAGTATAAATTTAGTAATAATCTAGTGTTTTTTGATTTGTTTTTGTTTTATTTATTTATTTATTTCTATTTGTTTTTTGACATGATGCGACGTTGCTACGATATATTAGGTTGCGGTCAAGTGTGTAGCAGTAGGTCCGTACTTATACTGGTAACTTCTTCGTATGACTGGTGCGGTTGCCGTTCGTGCACGTTGAGCGGTCCTGAACCGTGTCGGCTTCGTCGTCACGTTCGTCTCCACGGTTTCCTCGGGACCAATATATTAAAATTACTCTGTCTCTACCACTTACTACGCTCTGTCGGTTGGAGCTATAAAATACGCCGTCTGCAGAGGTGTAAGACACACCTCTCAATGAGGCCACCCTCACATAGGTTACACATAACTCACCCATTCATACTTGCTAATAAATGAAGATCGACCAATATGTGAAACAGGAAAAGCTGCACTCACAGTGAAACATAATTGAAATTCCTCTAATCACTCAGCCCCTAAAATACTACACCGTCCTGGGTATGACGATAAACTACATCCGCGTCCAGGGTAAGACGATAAACTTCGTCCAACAGCAAGGCCTCTGATCAGGAGGCTTTGAAGAGCGTGTAACCACCTCTTAATTGATGGTGTTCCCAGGTCCGCCATGACCTGTTAGGGTCCCAGCTATGGGCAAATAGTTAACCCTGGAACTGAGACTACATCCGCGTCCTGGGCATGACGATAAACTGCATCCGCGTCCACGGTAAGACGATGAACTACGTCCAACAGCAAAGCTTCTGATCAGGAGGATTTGTGGAGCGTGGAACCTCCTCTTAATTGCTGGTGTTCCCGGGTCCACCCTGACCCGGGGGGGGGGTAGCACCTGTTAGGTTCCCAGCTATGGGCAAATAGTTAACCACGAAACTGAGGTAAAAAGTATTATAAAAGGGAAAAAATAGGTTTTAATATCACAAATACTTTGTTAAAATTATTACCAGAAATAAATTTTTGAAGGAAAAAAAATATTACCAGCAATACGTTTTTAAAAAAAATAATATTACCTGCTGTACGTTTTTGAAAAAATAATATTACTAGCTATACATTTCTGAGGAAAAGAAATATTAGCAGAAATAAATTTTTGACAAAACAAAAATATTACCAGACAAAAGATAAAATAAATGGTGTCGGCATTAAATGACCGATGACGTAAGACAAAACAGACGAAACTTAAAATACTACAAGGAAAATATAAGAAAACTATCAGAAAATAGTGAAACCATCAATATAATGTCCTACCTTAAAGAAATAGGTTTATAGATAAACATATAACACCTACAATAGACTATATATCTATAAAATACACGTTTACTCTGAAAGAATAAAATTATGTACAAAAATATCTGTAGTTGAAGGCATAAAACTGCGTTCGAAGTATTTAGATTTCGGGATTAAATAACTCATACAGATGTTGATATGCCGCTAAACCAAAACAAACAACCGACTCCAATTAGATATGATTTCACTAGGAGAAAAGTTCTTTAATAATCGCGCAACTTGTCTAAATTAACTGTTTTTATTGTCCTTGGTAATTTTACCGACTAATTGTCAGTGAACGAAAGAGACGAAATGAGCGAGAAAGAGACGAAATGAGCGAGATAGAGACGAAATGAGCGAGAAAGAGACGAAATGAGCGAGATAGAGACGAAATGAGCGAGATAGAGACGAAATGAGCGAGAAAGAGACGAAATGAGCGAGATAGAGACGAAATGAGCGAGATAGAGACGAAATGAGCGAGAAAGAGACGAAATGAGCGAGATAGAGACGAAATGAGCGAGAAAGAGACGAAATGAGCGAGATAGAGACGAAATGAGCGAGAAAGAGACGAAATGAGCGAGATAGAGACGAAATGAGCGAGAAAGAGACGAAATGAGCGAGATAGAGACTTCCAATTCTCAGTGGTTTCAGGCCGCTTGTTCACCTAGAGGCAAAAATTACCTCTGAAGATTTTGAGTAAAAAACTCCTTTTTAATAAGGAATTCTCTCACTTTCGCCTAACTGACTAACCATTAATTCTGTTCAACACTATACGGTTGAATGAAAAGTTACCCAAACCTGCTACAATTACTTTGATAAATGAAACTTCTTTATTTTTTTTATTTTATTTTTTATGATGACCAATGCTAATCGCCGAATCTGTATTTATAACCTTATCGCAATAAGACACTTATTTGAGACCGTCCGCTGATCCTATCAAATCACTTAAGTCTGTTTCCTTTTGAGACTCGAACGCTTAAGGCCATATCCTGTTGAAACATTGGTTCCTGTACGATCAGCGAAGTCTGGTCAGTACCTAGATGGATGACCGCTTGGGAATAGAAGGTGGTGTAAGCTTGGATGTGCAGTTGGTGTAATGGATAACAGCACGGAATTGGAAATCGAAGAGCAGAGTTCCAGTTCCAATCAGGTTTATTATATTTACTTACGCGCAAATTCCCTTGTGAGAGGCATGAACTCTACCCAAACTACGGGTTAATTAGTAAGACTTGTATCACTAAATTATTTTTATTATCTCCAAAACATTTTTACAATCTTAAATATTTTCTGGCTTTAAATAACCTCCAAAAGGTTGATAAGACGTAAAAAACCAAATCAATCATTTAATTTGATACCCGAAAAAATCGCTTTCAATTCTACCGTTGATTTGTCTATTTTTCTTCCATTGTGGATCTTCACACGTTGGCGAATCTCTTGAACTCCAGCGTATCAGATCATATACAGGGTGGTCCAAAAGTAGGTGGACAGTAAATAATTAATAGATTTCAGGATTCGAATGATAGAGACTCGTGAAATTCTCACTTCCAAAGAGGCTCTTCTGGTGGACTTTTTTGGACACTGAACAAATGTTTCGACAACAAGTTGCTTATTATCCTCTGTACAAACTGTTTTAGGGTCGACCAGTTTTTTGAGCATTAAGGATTGAGCCAGTGACATAGAATTTGTCACAAATGCGGTAAATGGTTTGTCTCTTTGGGACTTGAGGTACCAAACGCTTCAACCCAGTTTCTTCTA
>OZ010575.1:10806671-10931671 GCA_963932145.1 Acanthosepion lycidas | reverse complement strand
CTGAATTGGCGTCAGTCGGAGATTTTACCCCTTCATCGTTGGCGCAAGATATTTATGAATTATGATTGAATGTTTGTTATATTTTCTTTACTGAATAGTTATAAAATTAATGCTTTTTTTTATATCGAGTTCAGTCCATGCAAGGCAGTAAAGCCACTATGACACAAGGGTATGTGGAAGAATTAGAAACAGAAACATTACTATTTTTACATTTCAAATTTTAATCATTAAAATTAAACACATATACCAATGCTGTTTCAATGATAGCGCTCAGTGAGCATTCATATGTTATCAGCAACATTCAAGACGAAGCTGATCCTGACTCTACACAGTTTCCTTTTCTATTATCTGCGAATTACGGCGACTTCTTCAGAAGCATCGTGGAGTAGTATTCCGTTAACCTCTCCCACGGTTTTGAACTCAGAGTTTTCTGTCTCTCAGACTGGCTGCCTACTAAGGTTATAGGGCCCAGTCTACCCTGCTATTAAATTCCTACAAGGGCGGTGGTGAGGGCCGAAGAAATAGATCCATTCTTTTCCCGAAGGTATTACAGCGAAAGTACACACAAGAGATGAAGCCGGAATTTGAACTCCAGTCGATGAATTCCACTTTCGGATTTGATAAACGGTACGCCGGTCGCACGCCATAAACATTTCGTATGCGTCGTCATCTCCGTTTCGCCGACTTGAGATTAGACAAAGCTCCTGTCAATGAAAGCGAAAAGAGGGGGATTAGATCTGGTGATCTAGCCTGTCGTGGTCGTCGCTTATTTCCACGTGTAATCCACAGATTTTGGGGAAACCATTCATTCCTGGTAATCACGAATAAACGTGGCATTTTGTCAAGAGGAACGATCTTGTTGAAACACGACAGCGTTAATTTTCTATCATTACTGAGTACCCAGAAAGTCTGTATCTATTTCAATGAAACAATATTTGTAAAGTGAGTGACCATGGTTAAATGTAAATAAATGGCAGAACTGCTCAACAAACAGAACTTATAAAGTATGTGATGTGCAATAACAATTAAAAGAAAAGAACAGTGTAAAAACAATGTAAAGTAAGCAAACAATATATGTAAGGCAAATTAACGGTAATAAGGCAAATTAACAGTAATAAGGCAAAGCGTCAGTATTATCGCAAAAGATTACAAACTAAGAATTGGAGTTGACACACAAGAGTGAATAGTGATTACCGAGCATAGCGTTCTGGCACAGAAGACAGCACAGACCGGGACTGCATCAGATGAGACCAAGATGTGGCCTATCTTATTGCGTTGATAGAAATCCCACTATGCCTTTGTGTGGAACGCGGCACGTCCATATGGGGGTGGTGTGGTTGATAGTACCTGGGTTGATATATATTTGTGTGCTATGCCTACCATGTGTATTGTATTAGTATATTGTAATCTATTACTGTTTTGCCTATTGTCATTTATATATATATATATATATATATATATATATTACAGTTTTCCTATTGTCATTTATATATATATATATATATATATATATATATATATATATATATATTACAGTTTTCCTATTGTCATTTATATATATATATATATATATATATATATATATAAATGACAATAGGAAAACTGTAATAGTTGCCAACGCGTTTCGGCCAGTGTGGACTTTTTCAAGGCAAAATCGAAATGAATTATGAATTTATTTAAACGAAGTAACTAATGATAACAAAAACAAAATGTTCCTTAGCAACTGGAAGAATTTAGAGAACGCTATTTTCATACTGTTAACAGTAGCATGCCTATATTGTTTCGAATTTTTACTTTCACCTTGTTTGATATAAATATTATTATAGACACAACGTTTCGGCCATGTTACCTCTCGTCAACATCAGGTGTCCATTGTTTTTGCTCATATGGAATATCTTTTGATTTATTTGTGCAAGTTATTGTTTATTCCTGCAGAACCAGTGTTTCACAACCTGATCCAGGGATTGAATTCACAACTACCAAATGATATCAACACATGTATAACCAACCATAGGCAAATTATTTGCAACATTTCGTATATCTATCTATATCTCTAAGATGAGGTATCATGATTATTTATGTTATTTACCTTGTCCTCAAGGACAAATGGCCCAATGGATAAAGACGTTGGTTAGATCCAGTGACTAGACCCAAAGAGTTCAATACCAGGTCAAAGCAGTGATGAGCCAAAAGACTTGGAGAGTTGACTTAAAGGGAAGTAACTGAGACATCCAGAAGAGGCGCGGTGTGTGGAACTAGAACAAACTACCCCAGTGGCCGAAATAAAGGGTTCGCTTCAAAATTCCAATCACTTAAAAAAGGCCGGAACGTACAACGGCCGAAACGTTGTGAATATAGCATTGAAGATGAGGATAACGGTCCGAATAATGTAAATAATCATTTCGTAACCAGAGTCTTAACCCTGGTTTAGAATATGCGGGTAGCCTAAGAGATATCGCTGGTGGTGGTGGTGGTGGTTGTAAATATGATCAGGATAATTTATGAAAGCCTATAAAAAATGCTCTGTGTGGCCGATTTCCGTTTCTTGATGTCAATCTCGTTTGAGGCTTGTCTGGTCCTCTTCCACAGATGGTCGTTGGAGACGACTTCCGGCCACCTGATATTAAGGATGTTCCTGAGACATTGATTGGTAAATATCTGAAATTTGTGGGTGTTGGTCTTGGTTACCCGCCAGATTTTTGAGCCGTAAAGTAGGACCGACTTGACGTTGTTGTTGTAAAGTGAGAGGGCTGTTGATCTCCAGATTGGCTGCAGAGTGTTGAAAGCTTGGCTGGAATCCATAAGGGAAGCGAAAAGTGGGTCGATCAAAACAGACTTGGTTCAGAAGTGTTGACGCAGAGGTGAAGGCAGCCGGCACGACGTGGGACGAGCTGAAGAGGATCGCCCGGGGCCGCGTCCGTTGGAGAGCTGTTGTTGCGGCCCTATGTTCCCCAAGGAATTAAGGGTTGCATTGGTTCTCGTCAGTGAACAGAACACAACTCAAGTTCAACGTCATGTACTTCCGAGCACATTGAAGACTGCAATTTGTGTGGGGCATTAAAGGAGTCAGTTTCAGAGTAGCTCCCAAGGAAGCCATGGCTCTGAGGATGTGATTTTTGGTGGTTTTCGGTACACGAGGAAGTCTAGCGGTAATAAAAATGGCTTCGCTTATTCATCCGAGTTTACCACGTAACTTGCGGCTAATATTCCTGAAATCTGTCACAGTCCTGGGGGTGGTCCCACAATCGGATCGTTTCTTCCTGTGCGAAGTGTCCCTCAAGAATCGTCTGTGTCCACATGACGACCTAATCGAACCTCTGACATTAAGAAACGGAAATGGGGATGAATCGGCTACACACTCCACAAGTTTGCTTCTTGTGTCACCAGGCAGGTCTTTGACTGGAATCCACAAGGGAAGCGAAAAGTGGGTCGACTAAAACAGACTGGGTTGCAGGCAGCCTGCACGACATGGGACGAGCTGAAGAGAATCGCCCGGGGCCGCGTCCGTTGGAGAGGTGTTACCGCAGCCCTATGTTCCCAAGGAATCAAAAGGCAGAGAAAAAAAATAACAAATGCTGCACATAATATTACAGATGCACCAAGTGTTGATTTAGAATCCTGTTGAGCGATTACAATCTATCAGGGAGACTCATGACAATAACGGGGAACTCGTTTTGAATTCAGTAATGATTAAAATCAATAATTAATTTTTTAAAAATAACATTGCAGACACTTCTTTAGATTTTATCAAGAATTTCTAAATACATTGCCGAAACAGCAGACCAGATGTGGCAACAATGACATGATTTTACGGCTAAGAAACTTGGCAGGTTAGCCAAGACCAACACCCACCATCTTCAGACATTTACCAACCGATGTCTCAGGAACATTCACAATATTAGGTGACCGGAAATCGTCTCCAAAGACCAACTGTGTGACAGTACCAGACATGCCACAATCGACACTGACATCAAGAAACGTAAATGGAGACGGATCGACCAGACAGTCCGCAAGTCTGCTTCTAGTGTCACCAATCCGGCCCTTGACTGGAATATACACAAGGGAAGCGGAAAGTGAGTCGACCAAAACAGAAGTGTTGACGTAGAGGTGAAGGCATCCGGCACGACATGGGCCGAACTGAAGAGGATCGCCCGGAACCGTTGTCCGTTGGAGAGGTGTTGCTGCGGCCCTATGTTCCACAAGGTATCAAAAGGTAGAGAAAAAAAAACAAATGCTGCACATAACACTACAGATGCACCAAGTGTTGTTTTAGAATACTGTTGAGCGATTACAGTCTAGCAGGGAGACCCATGACCATCATTTGGAATTCGTGTTACATTCAATAATTATTAAAATTAAAAGCAATAATTAATTTAAAAAAAATTAACATTGCAGATAGGTTAGAATTTATCAAGAATTTCTAATTACATTGCAGAAACACCAAACCAGGCAACATTGTCATAGTAAACCAACTTTCGAAGCAGCAGGCGTAGCAGATTATGCGATATAATCTTTCCACTTTATGTCATCATAAAACGTTAGTACGAAAAGTGGTAATGGGTCACTCTCCTGGAGGTTAGCATCAGCCATGCTGATTGAAGATAAGAAAAAGATTTCTCAGATGTTTAAAAATGGCAGTTTCGTTTTTGAAGCATCAAAATTAACAAGCCATATTTTTGTCCCAGTTAATAAATATATTGTAGATCATTTTTTTTTAGATCAGAAACCAATTTTATCTTATCCAACCGACTTACCATTAAACAGGAATAAAGACTTGTAATTTGATATGACCCCCAAGCAAAGCATTAGAAAAGGGTTCTATCGGCCGATCTTGCTGGTTAGAACCTGTGTCTTTAACGTAAAATCCACCGATTTGGGGACCATTTATTCAGGTAATTATAAACAATTATAGTATAATGAACCATCTTGTTAAAACACGGAATTAGAATTCTCTTTCTTTCTTTCTTTCTTTTTTTACTAATGTTCGCCTATACAAAGCCCAAGAGCCACACAAGGTAGAGGGTTACTGGAAGAAGCTGTTGTGTGGGCGTTAAGAGAAAGAAGAAAGGTGCACAATATGTGGGAAATATAACAGTTAGCACTGACCTTGAACAGGTTATGGTTGTCGTGATCGAAAAAGGATTCTCATAGGAGTCGGTTCCAGAAAGAAGAAGCTGTTCGAGTGGAACTTCGACTGATGGAATACGAAGAGAATGAGGGTGGTTCTCCTCAGTGTGCGCGTCATGGTGGGTTTTAGCTGTATTGTCGAGTTAGTGGAACTAAGGAATATACCTCGTCTGAACATTTTCCATAGAAATAGCGGTGGAGTAGCGAGAGGTGCGCAACCTTTCGTCTCTGGGGAAGGAGCTGTAGAGTGGAAAATAATTCATCACTCACAAGGCCGCGCAGACGCTTTTGGGCTCTATCGAGACCGGAAAGTGAAGCCTGGGCAACTCCAGCCCAGATATGACAGCAGTACTCCATTTGTAAGATTGAGTACAGAAGGGAAAATCTTTGGGCAACTTTTCAAAGAATTTTTTAACGATGGGTCGCATTTGAGATGTGGGGTTAGTTTACGCCCTAGTAGAGGCTGAAATGTTAACGGTCTTGACCTTCCATCTCAGCTTTAGTCACTTTCCAACCGCTGTAACGCAGCTTCTCTCTGCCTCTATGTTGTGGTAGGATCCACCTAATTTGCATAGTGGAGTACCGACCATATAAATATGGTTGGTACCGGGAAGAGGAATCAAGAGATTCAACCAGAGACTCTGCCCGACTGCGACTCAGTCAACACATTCTCCAGGAACGGTCTTCCCGGGAATATACAAAAGACTATATGTAAATATTGTGTACACTTTCTTGTTTCAATACATTTTGTTCTAAGTACATTTTGTGTTGCATTATTATTCCATGCATTAGTCAAGTTTCAACACTCTTCTAAGGCTATTTTCATGTTGATTCTTTGGTACCTCGACTTTACGAATTTCAGCGCAGTACTAGACTGGCTGTTAGGAGTCAAGTTTCAACACTCTTCTAAGGCTATTTTCATGTTGATTCTTTGGTACCTCGACTTTACGAATTTCAGCGCAGTACTAGACTGGCTGTTAGGTTTCAACATTGTACAGTTGGGATTTCTAGGTGTGACCGTAAGTTCTACGCTAGCAGTCTCTTCTCACACACTTCTCGCTTGTGGAACGCTCTTCCGGCCTCTTCCTTCCCAGTAAATTTTATAATTTTTGAAAATTTAAATACATCAATCGTTATATTCTGTCTTCTTAATTTCTGCTTTTTTTTTGTTTTCTCTTCTTAATAGTGTTTTTCTTTTTCTCTTATTCTTTCAGACTCAGTAACTTCTTTCGTCTAAATGGCTTTTTTGCCTTAATTTTGGTGTAATGATTAAAAAGGGAGCCTCCTTCAGAGAACACCCGTGGTATTTTAATATTACATATTGTAATTACAAAAATAAATTAATTATTGCTTTATTTTTAATCATTATTGAAATTAACGCGAGGTAATATGCATGTGATGGTCATCCAGTTTTCCTGATAGATTGAAACCGTTCATTATTATTCCAAAGCAACATTTGATGCATCTGTAGCGATTATATACAGCATTTGGCATACGCTCTCGTAAATTGTCCTGATCATAATCCTGGTTCGCGAACATTGAGATTACATATATCTACAAGCAAAGGACACGAAACGGATTAGATTTGCGGATTTAGTTGTCCATAATCTCTTAGTTCCACGTCTAATTCACCGATGTGAAGAACATTCATTGTGATAATCCCAAACATTTGTGGCATAATATTAAGAGGAATCATCTTGTCCAAACTAGTCTCTTATTACAGTTCGTCCATAAAAGTCAATATTTTAATTAAATTAATTAAAATTCCAAATCCATAGCCAAAGCCTTCTCACTCCTGTTGGAGGAACCACTCCCTGGTTGATGTTTCCTTCGGGGTTGAAGCCGTACCCACCACGCTTGGCCAACTGTGGGTTGGTGAGGTTATTTAACCCATAGTTGGAAGTTTAGAATTCAGAGTTGTACATCTATTAAACCGGTTGCCACCTAAGGCTATAAGACACAGTCTGTAGTGTTATTTACCCATATCTGGGGGGAGAAGGATTCATACCTTTTCCAATCGTATTTGAACGGAAGTGAATCAAACAAACTTGATTGGAATTCGAACTCAGCTCTCCGAATCCTCAATCTGAGCCGCTATACGTTATTGTAATTGCGTTAAAATCTGCATTTATTTTTTTTGGGGGGGGTTGTTTGGTTGACTTTGACATAAGTTTGTCTTTGTAGTTTACCTCTGAAGATCATCTTAGAGAAGGTCGGAAGTACTTGGATTACCAAAAACTACGGCGCCATCCTTGATGTCAAGGACACATGGGCCAGTTGATGAAGACCAGTGACTAGACTCAAAGAGTTGTGAGTTCAATACCAGGTCAAACCTTGGAGAGTTTGAGTTAAAGAAAAATAACTGAGACATCCGGAAGAGATATGGCACTTGGAACTAGAACAATCTACGCCGGTGGACGAAATAAAGGGATCGGTTCGAAATTCCAATCACCTGAAGAAGGCCGGAGCGTACAACGAGCGAAACGTTGTGAACATGGCAATGAAGATGAGGATAACGGTCCGAATAGTCTAAACAATGTAAATAATGCGTGAAGTCATCTTCCCCACTTGGAAAGACATTCAAGCGTGCCGAGGCGAAGTTTTGAAATTATTCACAATGACGGCAAATCACTTGTGAGACATCTTTCTGTGAATTTGCTATTCTGTTTGGAAATTCGTTGAGGTATGGTCCTGAACTTTTGAACATCCAGTATTTAGATTAATTTCCTAGCATTCAACTTTTCCCTATTAAATGCCAAAAACGTTTTAAGTTTTCAACTTTTTTATTTTCCTTTTTCGAGGCTCTACTCATATATATATATATATATATATATATATATATATATATATATATATATATATATATATATATATATATATATACTCGAGTCTCCCGTCGAATGAGGGTCAAGCAGATCAGTTCCTAGAAAACCGGCAGCCCGACAAAAGCACATGAGATTTGATTATAGTGGTGAAGGTTTCGTGCAGGACCATCCACACTTTTTGAAGGGCCGAATACAAAGACCTGGTGCACTACGTGTCACAGGTTCCCCAAACGAGCATCCGCAGGTTTTGAATTCAGGGTTGTCCTTCTCCTAGAACAGTTGCCATCCAAGTCTTTAGAATCCAGTCTGTCCTGCTATTTACCCATAACTGGAGGGAGAAGAGGATTCGCACTTTTCCCATATGAGTGAATATAATGGATTCGACTGGAATTCAAACTCAGCTCTCCGATTCCTCAATCCAAGCTGCTATCCATTGCTCCAACATGCATGGATATATACATGCAGCACAAAAGGTTAGTGTGTAAGATTTGTGAAACTGGCGTTTACCTTTTAAGTTATGATTGAAATTTATTTTCGTATTGCTATATCCAACCAAGAGAACCTCCTTACCTTTTAAGATATTATTATTATTTGTTTTGGTACCGCTGCATCCAACCAAGAGAAATGCTTTCAAATGTTCATCAGTCAACCTCGTTACCTTTTAAGATATAATTAATATTTGTTTTGGTATTGCTGCATCCAACCAAGAGAAATCCTTTCAAATGTTCATGAGTCAATCTCGTTACATTTAAGATATAATTAATATTTGTTTTGTTATTGCTACAACGAATAAAGAGAAATGCTTTCAAATGTTCATCAGTCAACCTCGTTACCTTTTAAGATATAATTAATATTTGTTTTGGTATTGCTGCATCCAACCAAGAGAAATGCTTTCAAATGTCCATCAGTCAACCTCGTTACCTTTTAAGATATAATTAATATTTGTTTTGGTATTGCTGCATCAAATCAAGAGAAATGCTTTCAAATGTTCATCAGTCAACCTCGTTACCATTTAAGATATAATTAAAATTTGTTTTGGTATTGCTGCATCCAACGAAGAGAAATACTTTCAAATGTTCCTCAGTCAACCTCGTTACATTTTATGATATAATTAATATTTGTTTTGGTATTGCTGCATCCAACCAAGAGAAATGCTTTCAAATGTTCCTCAGTCAACCTCGTTACATTTTATGATATAATTAATATTTGTTTTGGTAATGCTGCATCCAACCAAGAGAAATGCTTTCAAATGTTCCTCAGTCAACCTCGTTACATTTTATGATATAATTAATATTTGTTTTGGTATTGCTGCATACAACCAAGAGAAATGCTTTCAAATGTTCCTCAGTCAACCTCGTTACATTTTATGATATAATTAATATTTGTTTTGGTATTGCTGCATCCAACCAAGAGAAATGCTTTCAAATGTTCATCAGTCAACCTCGTTACCATTTAAGATATAATTAATATTTGTTTTGGTATTGCTGCATCAAATCAAGAGAAATGCTTTCAAATGTTCATCAGTCAACCTCGTTACCATTTAAGATATAATTAATATTTGTTTTGGTATTGCTGCATCCAACCAAGAGAAATACTTTCAAACGTTCCTCAGTCAACCTCGTTACATTTTATGATATAATTAATATTTGTTTTGGTATTGCTGCATACAACCAAGAGAAATGCTTTCAAATGTTCCTCAGTCAACCTCGTTACATTTTATGATATAATTAATATTTGTTTTGGTATTGCTGCATCCAACCAAGAGAAATGCTTTCAAATGTTCATCAGTCAACCTCGTTACCTTTTAAGATATAATTAATATTTGTTTTGGTATTGCTGCATCGAATCAAGAGAAATGCTTTCAAATGTTCATCAGTCAAACTCGTTACCATTTAAGATATAATTAATATTTGTTTTGGTATTGCTGCATCAAATCAAGAGAAATGCTTTCAAATGTTCATCAGTCAACCTCCTTACGTTTTTAGATATAATTAATATTTGTTTTGGTATTGCTGCATCCAACAAAGAGAAATCCTTTCAAATGTTCATCAGTCAGCCTCGTTGCCTTTTAAGATATAATTAATATTTGTTTTGCTATTGCTACATCGAACCAAGAGAAATGCTTTCAAATATTCATCAGTCAAACCTCGTTACCTTTTAAGATATAATTAATATTTGGTTTGGTATTGCTGCATCCAACAAAGAGAAATGCTTTCAAATGTCCATCAGTCAACCTCGTTACCTTTTAAGATATAATTAATAATTGTTTTGGTATTGCTACATCCAACCAAGAGAAATGCTTTCAAATGTTCATCAGTCACTCTCATTACCTTTTAAGTTATAATTAATATTTATTTTGGTATTGCTACATCCAACCAAGAGAAATGCTTTCAAATGTTCATCAGTAAACCTCGTTACCTTTTAAGATAAAATTAATATTTATTTTCGTATTGCTGCATCCTAACAAGAGAAATGCTGTGAAATGTTCATCAGTCAACCTCGTTACCTTTTAAGATATAATTAATATTTGTTTTGGTATTGCTACATCCTAACGAGAGAAATGCTTTCAAATATTCATCAGTCAAACCTCGTTAACTTTTAAGATATAATTAATATTTGTTTAGGTATTGCTGCATCCTAACAAGAGAAATGCATACAAATATTCATCAGTCAACCTGCTTATCTGTTAAGATATAATTAATATTTGTTTTGGTATTGCTACATCCTAACAAGAGAAATGCTTTCAAATGTTCATCAGTCAACCTCGTTACCTTTTAGGATATAATTAATATTTTTTTGGTATTGCTACATCCTAACAAGAGAAATGCTTTCAAATGTTCATCAGTCAACCTCTTTACCTTTTAGGATATGATTAATATTTTTTTGGTATTGCTACATCCAACCAAGAGAAATGCTTTCAAATGTTCATCAGTAAACCTCGTTACCTTTTAAGATATAATTAATATTTATTTTCGTATTGCTGCATCCTAACAAAAGAAATGTTTTCAAATATTCATCAGTCAAACCTCGTTACCTTTTAAGATATAATTAATATTTGTTTTGGTATTGCTGCATCCTAACAAGAGAAATGCTTTCAAATGTTCATCAGTCAACCTCGTTACCTTTTAAGATATAATTAATATTTGTTTTGGTATGGCTGCATCCTAACAAGAGAAATGCTTTCAAATGTTCATCAGTCAACCTCGTTACCTTTTAAGATATAATTAATATTTGTTTTGGTATTGCTGCATCCAACCAAGAGAAATGCTTTCAAATGTTCATCAGTCAGCCTCGTTACCTTTTAAGATAAAATTAATATTTGTTTTGGTATTGCTGCATCCAACCAAGAGAAATGCTTTCAAATGTTCATCAGTCAGCCTCGTTACCTTTTAAGATAAAATTAATATTTGTTTTGGTATTGCTGCATCGAACCAAGAGAAATGCTTTCAAATGTTCATCAGTCAGCCTCGTTACATTTTAAGATAAAATTAATATTTGTTTTGGTATTGCTGCATTCAACCAAGAGAAATGCTTTCAAATGTTCATCAGTCAACCTCGTTACCTTTTAGGATATAATTAATATTTTTTTGGTATTGCTACATCCAACCAAGAGAAATGCTTTCAAATGTTCATCAGTCACACTCGTTACCTTTTAAGATATAATTAATATTTTTTTTGTATTGCTACATCCTAACAAGAGAAATGCTTTCAAATGTTCATCAGTCAACCTCGTTACCTTTTAGGATATAATTAATATTTTTTTGGTATTGCTACATCCAACCAAGAGAAATGCTTTCAAATGTTCATCAGTAAACCTCGTTACCTTTTAAGATATAATTAATATTTATTTTCGTATTGCTGCATCCTAACAAAAGAAATGTTTTCAAATATTCATCAGTCAAACCTCGTTACCTTTTAAGATATAATTAATATTTGTTTTGGTATTGCTGCATCCTAACAAGAGAAATGCTTTCAAATGTTCATCAGTCAACCTCGTTACCTTTTAAGATATAATTAATATTTGTTTTGGTATTGCTGCATCCAACCAAGAGAAATGCTTTCAAATGTCCATCAGTCAACCTCGTTACCTTTTAAGATATAATTAATATTTGTTTTGGTATTGCTGCATCAAATCAAGAGAAATGCTTTCAAATGTTCATCAGTCAACCTCGTTACCATTTAAGATATAATTAAAATTTGTTTTGGTATTGCTGCATCCAACCAAGAGAAATACTTTCAAATGTTCCTCAGTCAACCTCGTTACATTTTATGATATAATTAATATTTGTTTTGGTATTGCTGCATCCAACCAAGAGAAATGCTTTCAAATGTTCCTCAGTCAACCTCGTTACATTTTATGATATAATTAATATTTGTTTTGGTATTGCTGCATCCAACCAAGAGAAATACTTTCAAATGTTCCTCAGTCAACCTCGTTACATTTTATGATATAATTAATATTTGTTTTGGTATTGCTGCATACAACCAAGAGAAATGCTTTCAAATGTTCCTCAGTCAACCTCGTTACATTTTATGATATAATTAATATTTGTTTTGGTATTGCTGCATCCAACCAAGAGAAATGCTTTCAAATGTTCATCAGTCAACCTCGTTACCATTTAAGATATAATTAATATTTGTTTTGGTATTGCTGCATCAAATCAAGAGAAATGCTTTCAAATGTTCATCAGTCAACCTCGTTACCATTTAAGATATAATTAATATTTGTTTTGGTATTGCTGCATCCAACCAAGAGAAATACTTTCAAACGTTCCTCAGTCAACCTCGTTACATTTTATGATATAATTAATATTTGTTTTGGTATTGCTGCATACAACCAAGAGAAATGCTTTCAAATGTTCCTCAGTCAACCTCGTTACATTTTATGATATAATTAATATTTGTTTTGGTATTGCTGCATCCAACCAAGAGAAATGCTTTCAAATGTTCATCAGTCAACCTCGTTACCTTTTAAGATATAATTAATATTTGTTTTGGTATTGCTGCATCGAATCAAGAGAAATGCTTTCAAATGTTCATCAGTCAAACTCGTTACCATTTAAGATATAATTAATATTTGTTTTGGTATTGCTGCATCAAATCAAGAGAAATGCTTTCAAATGTTCATCAGTCAACCTCCTTACGTTTTTAGATATAATTAATATTTGTTTTGGTATTGCTGC
The DNA here is from genome assembly GCA_963932145.1 of Acanthosepion lycidas. Lineage (NCBI taxonomy): Eukaryota > Metazoa > Mollusca > Cephalopoda > Sepiida > Sepiidae > Acanthosepion > Acanthosepion lycidas. The sequence continues at coordinate 10,918,536 of OZ010575.1, read as the reverse complement.
ATCCAACAAAGAGAAATCCTTTCAAATGTTCATCAGTCAGCCTCGTTGCCTTTTAAGATATAATTAATATTTGTTTTGCTATTGCTACATCGAACCAAGAGAAATGCTTTCAAATATTCATCAGTCAAACCTCGTTACCTTTTAAGATATAATTAATATTTGGTTTGGTATTGCTGCATCCAACAAAGAGAAATGCTTTCAAATGTCCATCAGTCAACCTCGTTACCTTTTAAGATATAATTAATAATTGTTTTGGTATTGCTACATCCAACCAAGAGAAATGCTTTCAAATGTTCATCAGTCACTCTCATTACCTTTTAAGTTATAATTAATATTTATTTTGGTATTGCTACATCCAACCAAGAGAAATGCTTTCAAATGTTCATCAGTAAACCTCGTTACCTTTTAAGATATAATTAATATTTTTTTGGTATTGCTGCATCCTAACAAGAGAAATGCTTTCAAATGTTCATCAGTCAACCTCGTTACCTTTTAAGATATAATTAATATTTGTTTTGGTATGGCTGCATCCTAACAAGAGAAATGCTTTCAAATGTTCATCAGTCAACCTCGTTACCTTTTAAGATATAATTAATATTTGTTTTGGTATTGCTGCATCCAACCAAGAGAAATGCTTTCAAATGTTCATCAGTCAGCCTCGTTACCTTTTAAGATAAAATTAATATTTGTTTTGGTATTGCTGCATCCAACCAAGAGAAATGCTTTCAAATGTTCATCAGTCAGCCTCGTTACCTTTTAAGATAAAATTAATATTTTTTTGGTATTGCTACATCCTAACAAGAGAAATGCTTTCAAATGTTCATCAGTCACTCTCATTACCTTTTAAGTTATAATTAATATTTATTTTGGTATTGCTACATCCAACCAAGAGAAATGCTTTCAAATGTTCATCAGTAAACCTCGTTACCTTTTAAGATATAATTAATATTTATTTTCGTATTGCTGCATCCTAACAAAAGAAATGTTTTCAAATATTCATCAGTCAAACCTCGTTACCTTTTAAGATATAATTAATATTTGTTTTGGTATTGCTGCATCCTAACAAGAGAAATGCTTTCAAATGTTCATCAGTCAACCTCGTTACCTTTTAAGATATAATTAATATTTGTTTTGGTATGGCTGCATCCTAACAAAAGAAATGCTTTCAAATGTTCATCAGTCAACCTCGTTACCTTTTAAGATATAATTAATATTTGTTTTGGTATTGCTGCATCCAACCAAGAGAAATGCTTTCAAATGTTCATCAGTCAGCCTCGTTACCTTTTAAGATAAAATTAATATTTGTTTTGGTATTGCTGCATCCAACCAAGAGAAATGCTTTCAAATGTTCATCAGTCAGCCTCGTTACCTTTTAAGATAAAATTAATATTTGTTTTGGTATTGCTGCATCGAACCAAGAGAAATGCTTTCAAATGTTCATCAGTCAGCCTCGTTACCTTTTAAGATAAAATTAATATTTGTTTTGGTATTGCTGCATTCAACCAAAAGAAATGCTTTCAAATGTTCATCAGTCAACCTCGTTACCTTTTAGGATATAATTAATATTTTTTTGGTATTGCTACATCCAACCAAGAGAAATGCTTTCAAATGTTCATCAGGCACACTCGTTACCTTTTAAGATATAATTAATATTTTTTTTGTATTGCTACATCCTAACAAGAGAAATGCTTTCAAATGTTCATCAGTCAACCTCGTTACCTTTTAGGATATAATTAATATTTTTTTGGTATTGCTACATCCAACCAAGAGAAATGCTTTCAAATGTTCATCAGTAAACCTCGTTACCTTTTAAGATATAATTAATATTTATTTTCGTATTGCTGCATCCTAACAAAAGAAATGTTTTCAAATATTCATCAGTCAAACCTCGTTACCTTTTAAGATATAATTAATATTTGTTTTGGTATTGCTGCATCCTAACAAGAGAAATGCTTTCAAATGTTCATCAGTCAACCTCGTTACCTTTTAAGATATAATTAATATTTGTTTTGGTATGGCTGCATCCTAACAAGAGAAATGCTTTCAAATGTTCATCAGTCAACCTCGTTACCTTTTAAGATATAATTAATATTTGTTTTGGTATTGCTGCATCCAACCAAGAGAAATGCTTTCAAATGTTCATCAGTCAGCCTCGTTACCTTTTAAGATAAAATTAATATTTGTTTTGGTATTGCTGCATTCAACCAAGAGAAATGCTTTCAAATGTTCATCAGTCAACCTCGTTACCTTTTAAGATAAAATTAATATTTTTTTGGTATTGCTGCATCCAACCAAGAGAAATGCTTTCAAATGTTCATCAGTCAACCTCGTTACCTTTTAAGATATAATTAATATTTTTTTGTTATTGCTGCATCCAACCAAGAGAAATGCTTTCAAATGTTCATCAGTCAATCTCGTTACCTTTTAAGATATAATTAATATTTTTTTGGTCTTGCTACATCCAACCAAGAGAAATGCTTTCAAATGTTCATCAGTCAATCTCGTTACCTTTTAAGATATAATTAATATTTGTTTCGGTATTGCTGCGTCCAATCAAGAGAAATGCTTTCAAATGTTCATCAGTCAATCTCGTTAGCTTTTAAAATATAATTAATATTTGTTTCGGTATTGCTGCGTCCAATCAAGAGAAATGCTTTCAAATGTTCATCAGTCAGCCTCGTTACCTTTTAAAATATAATTAATATTTGTTTTGGTATTGCTGCATCCAACCAAGAGAAATGCTTTCAAATGTTCATCAGTCAATCTCGTTACCTTTTAAGATATAATTAATATTTGTTTTGGTATTGCTGCATCCAACCAAGAGAAATGCTTTCAAATGTTCATCAGTCAGCCTCGTTACCTTTTATGATATAATTAATATTTGTTTTGGTATTGCTGCATTCAACCAAGAGAAATGCTTTCAAATGTTCATCAGTCAACCTCGTTACCTTTTAAGATAAAATTAATATTTATTTTCGTATTGCTGCATCCTAACAAGAGAAATGATTTCAAATGTTCATCAGTCAACCTCGTTACATTTTAAGATATTATTAATATTTGTTTTGGTATTGCTGCATCCAACCAAGAGAAATGCTTTCAAATGTTCATCAGTCAGCCTCGTTACCTTTTAAGATAAAATTAATATTTGTTTTGGTATTGCTACATCCAACCAAGAGAAATGCATTCAAATGTTCATCAGTCAACCTCGTTACTTTAAAGATATAATTAATAATTGTTTTGGTATTGCTACATCCAACCAAGAGAAATGCTTTCAAATGTTCATCAGTCAACCTCGTTACTTTAAAGATATAATTAATAATTGTTTTGGTATTGCTGCCTCCAACCAAGAGAAATGCTTTCAAATGTTCATCAGTCAACCTCGTTACCTTTTAAGATATAATTAATATTGTTTTGGTATTGCTACATCCAACCAAGAGAAATGCTTTCAAATGTTCATCAGTCAACCTCGTTACCTTTTAAGATAAAATTAATATTTATTTTCGTATTGCTGCATCCAACCAAGAGAAATGCTTTCAAATGTTCATCAGTCAACCTCGTTACCTTTTAAGATATAATTAATATTTTTTTGTTATTGCTGCATCCAACCAAGAGAAATGCTTTCAAATGTTCATCAGTCAATCTCGTTACCTTTTAAGATATAATTAATATTTTTTTGGTCTTGCTACATCCAACCAAGAGAAATGCTTTCAAATGTTCATCAGTCAATCTCGTTACCTTTTAAGATATAATTAATATTTGTTTCGGTATTGCTGCGTCCAATCAAGAGAAATGCTTTCAAATGTTCATCAGTCAATCTCGTTAGCTTTTAAAATATAATTAATATTTGTTTCGGTATTGCTACGTCCAATCAAGAGAAATGCTTTCAAATGTTCATCAGTCAGCCTCGTTACCTTTTAAAATATAATTAATATTTGTTTTGGTATTGCTGCATCCAACTAAGAGAAATGCTTTCAAATGTTCATCAGTCAATCTCGTTACCTTTTAAGATATAATTAATATTTGTTTTGGTATTGCTGCATCCAACCAAGAGAAATGCTTTCAAATGTTCATCAGTCAGCCTCGTTACCTTTTATGATATAATTAATATTTGTTTTGGTATTGCTGCATTCAACCAAGAGAAATGCTTTCAAATGTTCATCAGTCAACCTCGTTACCTTTTAAGATAAAATTAATATTTATTTTCGTATTGCTGCATCCTAACAAGAGAAATGATTTCAAATGTTCATCAGTCAACCTCGTTACATTTTAAGATATTATTAATATTTGTTTTGGTATTGCTGCATCCAACCAAGAGAAATGCTTTCAAATGTTCATCAGTCAGCCTCGTTACCTTTTAAGATAAAATTAATATTTGTTTTGGTATTGCTACATCCAACCAAGAGAAATGCATTCAAATGTTCATCAGTCAACCTCGTTACTTTAAAGATATAATTAATAATTGTTTTGGTATTGCTACATCCAACCAAGAGAAATGCTTTCAAATGTTCATCAGTCAACCTCGTTACTTTAAAGATATAATTAATAATTGTTTTGGTATTGCTGCATCCAACCAAGAGAAATGCTTTCAAATGTTCATCAGTCAACCTCGTTACCTTTTAAGATAAAATTAATATTTATTTTCGTATTGCTGCATCCTAACAAGAGAAATGCTTTCAAATGTTCATCAGTCAATCTCGTTACCTTTTAAGATATAATTATTATTTGTTTTGGTATTGCTGCATCCAACCAAGAGAAATGATTTCAAATGTTCATCAGTCAACCTCGTTACATTTTAAGATATTATTAATATTTATTTTCGTATTGCTGCATCCTAACAAGAGAAATGATTTCAAATGTTCATCAGTCAACCTCGTTACATTTTAAGATATTATTAATATTTATTTTCGTATTGCTGCATCCTAACAAGAGAAATGATTTCATATGTTCATCAGTCAACCTCGTTACATTTTAAGATATTATTAATATTTGTTTTGTTATTGCTGCATCCAACCAAGAGAAATGCTTTCAAATGTTCATCAGTCAACCTCGTTAACTTTTAAGATATTATTAATATTTGTTTTGTTATTGCTACATCCAACCAAGAGAAATGCATTCAAATGTTCATCAGTCAACCTCGTTACTTTAAAGATATAATTAATATTTGTTTTGGTATTGCTGCATCCAACCAAGAGAAATGATTTCAAATGTTCATCATTCAACCTCGTTACATTTTAAGATATTATTAATATTTGTTTTGGTATTGCTGCATTCAACCAAGAGAAATGCTTTCAAATGTTCATCAGTCAACCTCGTTACCTTTTAAGATAAAATTAATATTTATTTTCGTATTGCTGCATCCTAACAAGAGAAATGATTTCAAATGTTCATCAGTCAACCTCGTTACATTTTAAGATATTATTAATATTTGTTTTGGTATTGCTGCATCCAACCAAGAGAAATGCTTTCAAATGTTCATCAGTCAACCTCGTTACCTTTTAAGATATAATTAATATTGTTTTGGTATTGCTACATCCAACCAAGAGAAATGCTTTCAAATGTTCATCAGTCAACCTCGTTACCTTTTAAGATAAAATTAATATTTATTTTCGTATTGCTGCATCCTAACAAGAGAAATGATTTCAAATGTTCATCAGTCAACCTCGTTACATTTTAAGATATTATTAATATTTATTTTCGTATTGCTGCATCCTAACAAGAGAAATGATTTCAAATGTTCATCAGTCAACCTCGTTACCTTTTAAGATAAAATTAATATTTATTTTCGTATTCCTGCATCCAACCAAGAGAAATGATTTCAAATGTTCATCAGTCAACCTCGTTACCTTTTAAGATATAATTAATATTTATTTTCTTATTGCTGCATCCTAACAAGAGAAATGATTTCAAATGTTCATCAGTCAATCTCGTTACCTTTTAAGATATAATTAATATTTTTTTGGTATTGCTGCATCCAACCAAGAGAAATGCTTTCAAATGTTCATCAGTCAACCTCGTTACCTTTTAAGATATAATTAATATTTTTTTGGTATTGCTGCATCCAACCAAGAGAAATGCTTTCAAATGTTCATCAGTCAACCTCGTTACCTTTTATGATATAATTAATATTTGTTTTGGTATTGCTGCATCCAGCCAAGAGAAATGCTTTCAAATGTTCATCAGTCAACCTCGTTACCTTTTAAGATATAATTAATATTTTTTTGTTATTGCTGCATCCAACCAAGAGAAATGCTTTCAAATGTTCATCTGTCAACCTCGTTACCTTTTAAGATATAATTAATATTTTTTTGGTCTTGCTACATCCAACCAAGAGAAATGCTTTCAAATGTTCATCAGTCAAACCTCGTTACCTTTTAAGATATAATTAATATTTGTTTTGTTATTGCTGCATCCAACCAAGAGAAATGCTTTGAAATGTTCATCAGTCAATCTCGTTACCTTTTAAGATATAATTAATATTTTTTTGGTATTGCTGCATCCAACCAAGAGAAATGCTTTCAAATGTTCATCAGTCAACCTCGTTACCTTTTAAGATATAATTAATATTTGTTTTGGTATTGCTGCATCCAACCAAGAGAAATGCTTTCAAATGTTCATCAGTCAACCTCGTTACCTTTTAAGATATAATTAATATTTGTTTTGGTATTGCTGCATCCAACCAAGAGAAATGCTTTCAAATGTTCATCAGTCAACCTCGTTACCTTTTAAGATATAATTAATAATTGTTTTGCTATTGCTGCATCCAACCAAGAGAAATGCTTTCAAATGTTCATCATTCAATCTCGTTACCTTTTAAGATATAATTAATATTTATTTGGTATTGCTACATCCAACCAAGAGAAATGCTTTCAAATGTTCATCAGTCAATCTCGTTACCTTTTAAGATTTAATTAATATTTATTTTCGTATTGCTGCATTTAACTAAGAGAAATGCTTTCAAATGTTCATCAGTCAGCCTCGTTACCTTTTAAGATAAAATTAATATTTGTTTTGGTATTGCTACATCCAACCAAGAGAAATGCTTTCAAATGTTCATCAGTCAACCTCGTTACCTTTTAAGATATAATTAATATTTGTTTTGTTATTGCTGCATCCAACCAAGAGAAATGCTTTCAAATGTTTATTAGTCAACCTCGTTACATGTGCTGACTTTACATACTTTAGATTTTATAATAACTTCACGCAAAATATATAAACATAATTCGCTGAAGTCAGTCCTTTTTATGTATATATATATATATATATATATATATATATATTGACGCATATGATTCAATCAACTCAGTTCCTTGGAAATGACAGTCAGACCCCTGCACATATTATTTGATTACACTGGTGAAGATTTTTTGAAGAACCAACTACACTTTTTGAAGTGTGGAATACAGGGACCTGGTGTGCTACGTGCCACGAGTTCCCCAAACAACCCTCTGCAGTTGTCCTTCTTTTAAATCAATAGCCATCCAAGGGTATAGAACGTAGACTGTCCTGCTATTTACTCATAGCTGATGGGGTGGTGTAGAAGAGTAAGGATATTAACACGTCAGTATATTGGATTCGACTGGAATTCGAACTCGCCTCTCCTGAATCCGAGCAGTCTTCCATTTTCCCACTATATATATATATATATATATATAAACTGACAACATTTCTAATTTCATTGATGTTGTTACTGATACTCAATAGATAATTTAACTAATATGCCTCGATATTTTTATAGGCAGGGGAAAAAAATATGACATAAGAGGCCAGATTGGTAATTAAGTCACAATCGACAATTGGTAATTTTCCGGAAGAAGAGAGATAGGAGACGAATTAAATAATACTCTTTCCAAAATGAAAACCAAAAAAATTTCACACAGAAAATGTCAACGCTGCCTTTTGAGAAATTATATTCTATCTTTAATGAAAGACCAAAGACATAATTGAATGGAATGTTAATTAACGGCATTATAAAACATGAAAGAAAGAAAGAAAGAAAGAAAGAAAGAAAGAAAGAAAGAAAAAGGAAGAAAGAAAAAATGGTATGGTCATTAACGATATGCTTGAACTGAAAAGTATGCTTAAGAAAGAAAGAAAGAGAGAAAGAAATAGAGAGAGAGGATGCTATCTAGTGAATACGAAAGAAAAAATGGTGACTTCTAGGTGAATAAAAATGAAAACGTCATTCTGATCGGTATAACGAAAGAAAAAGGCAAAAATATTGCGGAAAAAAAGAAAGAGAGAGAGAAAGAACATATCAATGAATGCCATGTAAGTAGAAAGAAAGAGAAAAATAAACAAAAAGATATTAATGAATGTCATCTAAAAAGAAAGAAAGAAAAATCAAACAAAGAAAAAGAGTGTTGATGAATGCCATCTAAATATAAAGGTGGAAAGAAAGGAAGGAAGAAAGAAAGAAAGAAAGTAAGAAAGAAAAAAAGAAAGAAAGAAAGAAAGAAAGAAAAAGATATTAAGGAATGCTATCTAAGTTGAATGAAGTAAAGAAAGAAAGAAAGAACCGCTAATTACTGACGAGACAACCTTGTGAGTAATCAATGCCTGCCATCTATCGGGACTTTCACAAACTATTATTAACCCTTTCAAATTCATTAACTTGAATGAACTAGAGCTTGAGAAAAGGAAAAGAATAATCAAATAATGAGAGAGAAAAAGGCAAAAAGAAAAAGGCGGGAAAATATGAAAGAAAGAATAATTTCACGGTAAAGATATGACGTAAGAAACCCACGTGATAAATATGGATGGCACTTTTGGTTTTCTTGTTTCAAAGAAACATCAAATCTAAACCTTTTTCATCACGGTAATTTCTCTATGTTTTAGTTTTTACATTTTTTTTTCTTTTGGTGGTGGTTGGTGTGGGTTGGGGCAACACGTTCCTAAAATTGGCTTCACTTTTGCCAGTGATAGAAATGTCTTGATCTAGCAGTTTGGATAAAGATACAAGTTTGAAAAAGTACGCAGCAAGTTACCAGAGAATCTGCTATCCCACACAGAATAATCTTTAACAGATTTAAACAGGTACTGCCGATATATATTTTGCTCCATATATCTTTTTAGAATCATACATATTAGTTGAAATGTGGTGGGGGTACCTCGATATGGTGTAGTAGTTAACAAGGTTGTCTCGCTACATCTATTACGACTGAATAGTAAGTTCGATCTACACTGGGGTGAGTACTCCTATTAAGCTCTAGCGGTGGGTTTAGATAGCTCGAAGGCGTTTGACAGGGTTTGGCAAGCTGATCTTCTACGTGAACGTCAAGGATACTGTATTACGGGAAGTTTATGCTTGATTTCATCCAATCGTTTCTATCTAATCGGGAAATGAAGGTCACTTCTAGTTCCTTTCATACTAACGCTGGTGTTCCCCAAGGCTCTATCCTGGGTCCTAAACTGTTTCTGACCTTCATCGATGATCTCCCTGATGTAATCGGTTCCCAAGTAGACATCTATGCAGACGACATTACCATTTACTCCTGTCTCAATAGTAAATCCGGTAGAGCTTACAAAGTTAACCCGGTCGCTGCTCTCGAAAAGAACCTCCAATCAGTGGATGACTAGAGCAGAAAATGGCTTGTAGATTATGATGCCTCTAAAACTAAACTGCTCTCGTTTACCCATCGTAGCGAAATCTCTCTGCCCCACATCAGCATGGTTGATGCTCATCTCGGCGAGAGAGTCTCGCTGTGCTTTCTTGTAGGGGAACAACTACATTGAATCAATAGCTGCATCTACTGCAAGGAATGTTGATTCACTGTGTCGTGCTAGAAGATTTTTCTCGTCAGAGTCCATCTTACACATCTACAAATCTACCATTCGTCCTTGCATTGAATACGGTTGTCATATCTGGTCTGGTGCTCCTGCCATTCATCTCGAAGTTTCTTGAAAAGATCCAAAGAAATATCTGTAATGCAATCGGTCCTGAATTGGCTTCTCGACTTCAGACACTTTCTCACAGACAGGATCTGGCTTCCCTCTGTCTTGTCTATAAATATTTTCATGGCATCTGCTCTGACGAGCTTTTTACCCTGGTGCACCGACATGAATTTAAGCGTGCTACTAGATTGGCATCTAGGTCCCACACTTTTACTGTTGAAATAGTTAAATGTAACCGCCATTTTACTCCAACAGTTTCTTTCCCGACATTGGAACTTCCTTCCTTTTACTTGCTTCCATGATAACAACAATCTTCAAAAATTTAAACGTAATGTCAATCGTTATCATCTGTTTCCTTGATCCCTGTCCTTTTTTCCTTTCCTTAATCCCCCTATGCCCACTCTTTCCTCTCACTTTCACTCTGTGTAACCCCTACGTGCTTGTGGCACTTCAGGGGTGAAATGCATAAAAAAACATTTGGCCTGTCTACTCTAAGCCACGTTAAGAAAATCACTCTTAATGGAAAAGGGCATGTGCTCCAACCATGGTACCCGAGTTCGAATCTCACCAAGGTCGATTTGTTAAGTCAAGGTAACATCTTGATGCTATCAGTCCCGACATACGGCACCTTCGGTAAGTCTGACCCAAGCTTTGTGAGTGAATTTGGAGGGAGGGAATTTATTTTGGAGACTTCGATGGTTGAGCTAGCACAAAGTCGCAAGACATCGTGGCCTAGGACTTGAGCGCACTGGCCTGGTTCAGACTATTGATCACGCGATATAATCTCTGCCAAGAAACTGTAAGTATAAACCACAAATGTGCCTGAACAGGTGTCTGCAATAGGGATTGGAGACTGGGTTACGAGCGGCCAGCCATTACACACAGATATATATATCATTGTTTCTTTATGTGTGGGTGTGTCTATATATATATATATATATATATATATATATATATATATATATATATATAAAACAAGATGCATTCCCCAAAAAACTAAAAGCAGATATAAGTAAAATAAACAATTCAGCAAGTGTATTTATCGCTGCTGACAAAACGAGAAATTTATACAAACTAAGCCATCCTACACACAATAAATTACTCAAGAACAACATAACCAAAACATACAAAAAGGCACCCCAAACAACAGAACACGATATCAATAAAGAAGCTAAAAAATTAGACCTAGCCAAAAGAAAAATAAAAACAAATAAATAAATAAATACTATGTTACTTAAAAGTCGAAAACCGAAAAGAGAAAATATACAAGTAAAATAATTTAACCTAAATTCATCCAAGTAAATAAGTAAACAAACCAATCCCAAATAAAGGTAATCAATTAAAAACTGTTCCCGCTAAAATAATAGTTAGAATGAACTACAACAATCTACCCCAAAATTGAACAAATAGCTTTAATTAAATTCTCAAACCAAAACAAAACTGTTAAATAAGTGATATAAACAAATTTTTACTACGTTAATAAATAAATAAATAAAATAAGAAACAAAAAAATAAAAAATAAAAACAAGCAATATAATTTGACCCAAATAAATAAACAAACGACTTCCGGTACCTGTATATATATAAATAGCCGAGAAAAATAACAGTATATGTGGCCTGACGATTGCATATAGCATGAAACAGACTGTCGCCTCTAAGTGTTGACTTCTATATACACTTTTATATTTACACACGCTGTATCTCTGATATTGAGCACTCTATTCCATAAATATAGCACACCTTAAGACTATGTTTCTTTATATATATATATATATATATATATATATATATATATATATATATATGCATGCATGTTACATTAAAAACGATAGACAAGGTACTACGGCTAAGTTTTTTATTTAATTTTTCTTGTGTTCGAACAAGAGCTTTCTTTTCTGGACAAAGAGTGCATAAAAACTGTCCAAATGTTTTATAGTTCTGAGCGCTTTCGGCTATACATTTAGCCATTATCAAGGATGATTCAATTTTTCAGCTTAAATGAGTGTGTGCATTATGTGTATATCTTAGTGTGTTGTAGAAATGCTTTTAATTCCCGAATATGGGTAGCACATTGTGGCCTTGTTCGTAGTTAATATTGTTAAGAGTTGGCTTTTTCTTTTTTCATTATTAAAGCTTCCATTATTTTTAATCTTTTTTACAAGTGGATGAAGGTCTATAAGGATTTCCTCTCACTTTATATATATATATATATATATATATATATATATATATATATATATATATATATATATATATATATATATATATATATATATATAGATAGATAGATCGATCATCAATGGCAATGTCTTTTGTGCCTGAGTCGGTATGAGCACCTTCGGATGTGACAACATATTCTCCTTGGAACGGGGACGCTGTTTCGAATCCTACCGGAGGGCGCATATTTTTCTTGAATCATATTTCTTAAATATTCAGGCCGGTGGACAATAATATACTGTTTAAAATACGAAAAACAGAGGTTCTACTCCAATATGGATATACACTAAAAATAACGTTTAAGTGAAAAACAAATAAAATATAAAAACATATATATATATATATATATATATATATATATATATATATATATATATATATATATATATATATATATATATATATATATATATATATATATATATATATGGACACTGAGGTCAACCCCGAGTGTCGACAATCTGTACAATGCTTGTGCGCAGGTCTTGGCCACTTCCCCTCTTCAAGTTCTCCACTGCCTTAAGAGTGTGAGTTCAATACCCGGTCAAGGCAGTGGAGAACTTTCAGAAGGGAATTAACAGGAGATAAATGACATCCATTAAACATGGCACCTGGAACTATAATAGTCTACTCCAGTGAGCGAAATAAATGGTTCAGTTCGACATTCAAACCAGCTGAAGAAGGCCGGAGCGTACAACGACCGAAACGTTGTAATAAATATTGCGACAAACATGAGGGCGATAGTCCGAATAATGTAAATAGTGTAGATATCCCGTAATTGCACATGTTTGAGTAGACGCCATGGCACCCTGCTAGAAAACATATTTTTTTTATTAACACTCTCGAATGCACAGACAAACAAGTGTAATTGACTATTAAAAAAACAGGATGTCTACTAAAATATGTGCATCAAGCAGTCACAGAATTTTATCTATCTGAATAATATAGTAATAAGCGATAATGTCATATAGAAACCCAGTAACGAAAGTTGTCTTCCAGAAACTAAGCGAAATGCGAAGTGTTAGTAAATCCTTATTGACCTCATCAAGTGGCTGGGCATATACCAAATTGAAAGGAAACACCTCCAGAGAGTGAACTCTCAATTGAAACCATGGAAAGGATCGTAAATCTCATTCAAGAAGGTAACTTACAGCGGAGTGGTTAAAGACGTTGATTTGTCTTTGTCAGCAGTGTCCAAATTTTGGAGCAAATATAAAACAAATGGAATAGTTACAAAAGGGAAATATTTTTTTAAGCATTTCACCGCAAGCAAAGCGTGAGTGCCACTAGTGCGCAGGGGGGTTACAGAGAGTGAATTTAAGAAAAAAGACTGTGTATGGGGGTTGGGATTGAGGAAAGCATTAAAAGAAGAGCGGGAATCAAGGCATCAGAAAATGATGATCGACATTACATTTAAATTTTTGAAGGTTGTATTTATTAGAGAAGCAAGTAAACGGAAGGGATCTGTCGGTATTTCTGAGATGAGGTATTATGTATAGTATTTACATTATTCGGACTATTGTCCTCATCTTTGTCACCATGTTTATCACAACGTTTCGGCCGTAGTACGCTCCGGCATTCTTCAGGTGGTTGGAATGTCAAAATGAACCTTTTATTTCGCTTAATGGGGTTCTAGTTCCATGTCTAATGGATGTCAGTTATCTCCTGCTAATTCCCTTCTGAAAGTTGCCTTAACCAGGTATTGAACTCACCTTCTTTGGGTCCTGTCATTGAATGTAACTAACGTCTCTATCCACTGTGCCATGTGTCCTTGACGACATCTGTGAATGTATTTCTGGGTATTATAAACCTAATGTTTTCAGCAACCATTTTTACCAGTGCTCATATTGCAATTTTTGCTGTTATCAATACATATTTTTACCAGTGCTCATATTGCAATTTTTTGTTGTTATTATCGCTTTTCTCTGGCACACCTTTAGTACTGGTTCCCATATTGTATTCATTTCTATGCTTGGTCGGCTCATGAGATTTTTGTGGCCTAGCATATGTGTTGATTCCTTAAGTTTCCGAATTTTCCAATGGTGTTCTTTGTCTATGATCTCAACCTGATCCCACAGAGGGCGCTGATCTCTTTTTCTCTCCATACGTGGTCAGCCATGCCTGATTTTTCCACTTCCCCTCGTGTTACAGCTTTCTGGTGTTCTTGCAGCCTTACCTTAAGGGAGCGTCCTGCCTCCCCTTTATATTTCTTGCTGCAGCTGCATGGGATAGAGTACAAACAGTCTTTAGTTATGTTCTTCTCTAGGAGGGGTTTACTCGGGAGAGATATCTGCGAATTGTCGTCCCGCTTTTGAAACAGAAGGGAGTTTCACTGTCATGAATTTCAGGAGAAGAAGTTGTTGAAGTAGAAGTGGCCGTTGCATTAAACAGTAAAATAGTGGGACTTATCACGCCTAAATTCATAGTCGGAGCACCAACGAAAAAAGCTCGTCAGAACGGTAGCCATGAAAATATTTATAGAAAAACAAAAGGAAACTAGAGTCAAGATGTCAAGTCAGAGTCTAGATTTCAGATTCTTCTTTGGATTTTGTCAAAAACCTCAAGATGAACAGTCGGGGCACCAAACCATATATGGCAACAGTACTCAATGCATGGATGAATGGTAGATTTGTACATTCTGGAACGATACAGTGAACCAAGTTTCCTTGCGATAGATGCAGTTATTGATTCAATGAAGTTGTTCTACCTCAAGTCATTGGAAAACTTGAGGCCAAGAAGGCGTAGTGAGACGCTCTTGCGAAGTGGAGAATCAACCATGCTGATAAGGAGCAGGGACGTTTCTCTATGGTGGTTAAATGAGAGAGATCAGCTTTTTTGAGGGGCATTAAAATTTACAAGCCACTACCTGCCACAGTTAACCACTGGTTGGAGGTCCTTTTCGAGAGCAACGGCGAGGTTAGATTTGTCAGCGTTGCCGGGTTTACTATTGAGACAGTGGAGACATCAAAGCATCAGGATAGAAAAGTCAAACCAAGTTACTTTGAAAATAGAAAATGTACAAGAAATAAAAAGCAAATGAACCGAAACAAGACAAAGTATCTGTGACAGAAACGTAAAAACAATATAGTCGGTTAAATGAAATACGATTTACGTACAGAAAAGACAAAGGAAAACGGTACCAACACACAGAGAGAAGGAAATGAAGTTAAAGTTGCCTAAAGAGAAACATTCATGGTGTGAACGATTGGATGAAAATCATATTCAGTGATGAATCAATAATATGCGTTGGCCAATGCCAGAGGTCACCAAACTACGGACTGCAAGCCGGAACCGACCCCAACGTCAGTTCATCCGGCCCACCGTTTAACCGTGCCACAAATGAGTTAAAATATAATTATTTATACGGAATTATCAGTAGATTGTAGTTTAAACTTACTATGTAGAAAAAAATTAAAATAGATGTAAATAAAATACAAAAATTTAGTCAATCTGATTTTTGCATCTGACAGTAATATAAGTTTTAGAAACATCAGGGAAATAAAAAATTCGGCAAATTTTCATATCCGAGCGCTTTTTGTTTAAGTACTTCCAATGAAGTTTCTAAGAAAATTGATTACGAGCCGACGGTAGGAATTGTTTTAACTTGCATTGCCGTGTTTAAACCGGTTTTATAGAGTGCCGTATATAAAAAAAAAGGCTGATATCACCAAATTATGTGATATATCTTGCGTGAAGTTATTATAAAATTTAAAGTATGCAAAGTCAGCATATGTAACGAGATTGACTGATGAACATTTGAAAGCATTTCTCTTGGTTGGATGCAGCAATTCCAAAACAAATATTAATTATATCTTAAAAGGTAACGAGGTTGACTGATGAACATTTGAAAGCATTTCTCTTGGTTGGATGCAGCAATACCAAAAAAATATTAATTATATCTTAAAAGGTAACGATATTGACTGATGAACATTTGAAAGCATTTCTCTTGATTGGATGCAGCAATACCAAAACAAATATTAATTATATCTTAAAAGGTAACGAGGTTGACTGATGAACATTTGAAAGCATTTCTCTTGATTGGATGCAGCAATTCCAAAACAAATATTAATTATATCTTAAAAGGTAACGAGGTTGACTGATGAACATTTGAGAGCATTTTTCTTGGTTGGATGCAGCAATAACAAAACAAATATTAATTATATCTTAAAAGGTAACGAGATTGACTGATGAACATTTGAAAGCATTTCTCTTGGTTAGATGCAGCAATACCAAAACAAATATTAATTATATCTTAAAAGGTAACGAGTTTGACTGATGAACATTTGAAAGCATTTCTCTTGGTTGGATGCAGCAATAACAAAACAAATATTAATTATATCTTAAAAGGTAACGAGGTTGTCTGATGAACATTTGAGAGCATTTTTCTTGGTTGGATGCAGCAATACCAAAACAAATATTAATTATATCTTAAAAGGTAACGAGGTTGACTGATGAACATTTGAAAGCATTTCTCTTGGTTGGATGCAGCAATACCAAAACAAATATTAATTATATCTTAAAAGGTAACGATATTGACTGATGAACATTTGAAAGAATTTCTCTTGATTGGATGCAGCAATTCCAAAACAAATATTAATTATATCTTAAAAGGTAACGAGGTTGACTGATGAACATTTGAGAGCATTTTTCTTGGTTGGATGCAGCAATACCAAAACAAATATTAATTATATCTTAAAAGGTAACGAGGTTGACTGATGAACATTTGAGAGCATTTTTCTTGGTTGGATGCAGCAATACCAAAACAAATATTAATTATATCTTAAAAGGTAACGAGATTGACTGATGAACATTTGAAAGCATTTCTCTTGATTGGATGCAGCAATACCAAAACAAATATTAAATATATCTTAAAAGGTAACGAGGTTGACTGATGAACATTTGAAAGCATTTCTCTTGATTGGATGCAGCAATTCCAAAACAAATATTAATTATATCTTAAAAGGTAACGAGGTTGACTGATGAACATTTGAGAGCATTTTTCTTGGTTGGATGCAGCAATAACAAAACAAATATTAATTATATCTTAAAAGGTAACGAGATTGACTGATGAACATTTGAAAGCATTTCTCTTGGTTAGATGCAGCAATACCAAAACAAATATTAATTATAACTTAAAAGGTAACGAGTTTGACTGATGAACATTTGAAAGCATTTCTCTTGGTTGGATGCAGCAATAACAAAACAAATATTAATTTTATCTAAAAAGGTAACGAGATTGACTGATGAACATTTGAAAGCATTTCTCTTGATTGGATGCAGCAATACGAAAACAAATATTAATTATATCTTAAAAGGTAACGATATTGACTGATGAACATTTGAAAGCATTTCTCTTGATTGGATGCAGCAATACCAAAACAAATATTAATTATATCTTAAAAGGTAACGAGATTGACTGATGAACATTTGAAAGCTTTTCTCTTGGTTGGATGCAGCAATACCAAAACAAATATTAATTATATCTTAAAAGGTAACGATATTGATTGATGAACATTTGAAAGCATTTCTCTTGATTGGATGCAGCAATACCAAAACAAATATTAATTATATCTTAAAAGGTAACGAGATTGACTGATGAACATTTGAAAGCTTTTCTCTTGGTTGGATGCAGCAATACCAAAAGAAATATTAATTATATCTTAAAAGGTAACGAGGTTGACTGATGAACATTTGAAAGCATTTCTCTTGATTGGATGCAGCAATACCAAAACAAATATTAATTATATCTTAAAAGGTAACGAGATTGACTGATGAAAATTTGAAAGCTTTTCTCTTGGTTGGATGCAGCAATACCAAAACAAATATTAATTATATCTTAAAAGGTAACGAGGTTGACTGATGAACATTTGAAAGCATTTCTCTTGATTGGATGCAGCAATACCAAAACAAATATTAATTATATCTTAAAAGGTAACGAGATTGACTGATGAACATTTGAAAGCATTTCTTTTGATTGGATGCAGCAATACCAAAACAAATATTAATTATATCTTAAAAGGTAACGAGATTGACTGATGAACATTTGAAAGCATTTTTCTTGATTGGATGCAGCAATACCAAAACAAATATTAATTATATCTTAAAAGGTAACGAGATTGACTGATGAACATTTGAAAGCTTTTCTCTTGGTTGGATGCAGCAATACCAAAACAAATATTAATTATATCTTAAAAGGTAACGAGGTTGACTGATGAACATTTGAAAGCATTTCTCTTGATTGGATGCAGCAATACCAAAACGAATATTAATTATATCTTAAAAGGTAACGAGATTGACTGATGAACATTTGAAAGCTTTTCTCTTGGTTGGATGCAGCAATACCAAAACAAATATTAAATATATCTTAAAAGGTAACGAGGTTGACTGATGAACATTTGAAAGCATTTCTCTTGATTGGATGCAGCAATACCAAAACAAATATTAATTATATCTTAAAAGGTAACGAGGTTGACTGATGAACATTTGAAAGCATTTCTCTTGATTGGATGCAGCAATACCAAAACAAATATTAATTATATCTTAAAAGGTAACGAGATTGACTGATGAACATTTGAAAGCATTTCTCTTGATTGGATGCAGCAATACCAAAACAAATATTAATTATATCTTAAAAGGTAACGAGATTGACTGATGAACATTTGAAAACTTTTCTCTTGGTTGGATGCAGCAATACCAAAACAAATATTAATTATATCTTAAAAGGTAACGAGGTTGACTGATGAACATTTGAAAGCATTTCTCTTGATTGGATGCAGCAATACCAAAACAAATATTAATTATATCTTAAAAGGTAACGAGATTGACTGATGAACATTTGAGAGCATTTTTCTTGGTTGGATGCAACAATAACAAAACAAATATTAATTATATCTTAAAAGGTAACGAGATTGACTGATGAACATTTGAAAGCATTTCTCTTGGTTAGATGCAGCAATACCAAAACAAATATTAATTATATCTTAAAAGGTAACGAGTTTGACTGATGAACATTTGAAAGCATTTCTCTTGGTTGGATGCAGCAATAACAAAACAAATATTAATTTTATCTAAAAAGGTAACGAGATTGACTGATGAACATTTGAAAGCATTTCTCTTGATTGGATGCAGCAATACCAAAACAAATATTAATTATATCTTAAAAGGTAACGAGATTGACTGATGAACATTTGAAAGCATTTCTTTTGATTGGATGCAGCAATACCAAAACAAATATTAATTATATCTTAAAAGGTAACGAGATTGACTGATGAACATTTGAAAGCATTTTTCTTGATTGGATGCAGCAATACCAAAACAAATATTAATTATATCTTAAAAGGTAACGAGATTGACTGATGAACATTTGAAAGCTTTTCTCTTGGTTGGATGCAGCAATACCAAAACAAATATTAATTATATCTTAAAAGGTAACGAGGTTGACTGATGAACATTTGAAAGCATTTCTCTTGATTGGATGCAGCAATACCAAAACGAATATTAATTATATCTTAAAAGGTAACGAGATTGACTGATGAACATTTGAAAGCTTTTCTCTTGGTTGGATGCAGCAATACCAAAACAAATATTAAATATATCTTAAAAGGTAACGAGGTTGACTGATGAACATTTGAAAGCATTTCTCTTGATTGGATGCAGCAATACCAAAACAAATATTAATTATATCTTAAAAGGTAACGAGGTTGACTGATGAACATTTGAAAGCATTTCTCTTGATTGGATGCAGCAATACCAAAACAAATATTAATTATATCTTAAAAGGTAACGAGATTGACTGATGAACATTTGAAAGCATTTCTCTTGATTGGATGCAGCAATACCAAAACAAATATTAATTATATCTTAAAAGGTAACGAGATTGACTGATGAACATTTGAAAACTTTTCTCTTGGTTGGATGCAGCAATACCAAAACAAATATTAATTATATCTTAAAAGGTAACGAGGTTGACTGATGAACATTTGAAAGCATTTCTCTTGATTGGATGCAGCAATACCAAAACAAATATTAATTATATCTTAAAAGGTAACGAGATTGACTGATGAACATTTGAGAGCATTTTTCTTGGTTGGATGCAACAATAACAAAACAAATATTAATTATATCTTAAAAGGTAACGAGATTGACTGATGAACATTTGAAAGCATTTCTCTTGGTTAGATGCAGCAATACCAAAACAAATATTAATTATATCTTAAAAGGTAACGAGTTTGACTGATGAACATTTGAAAGCATTTCTCTTGGTTGGATGCAGCAATAACAAAACAAATATTAATTTTATCTAAAAAGGTAACGAGATTGACTGATGAACATTTGAAAGCATTTCTCTTGATTGGATGCAGCAATACGAAAATAAATATTAATTTTATCTTAAAAGGTAACCAGGTTGACTGATGAACATTTGAAAGCATTTCTCTTGGTTGGATGCAGCAATACCAAAACAAATATTAATTATATCTTAAAAGGTAACGAGATTGACTGATGAACATTTGAAAGCATTTCTCTTGATTGGATGCAGCAATACGAAAACAAATATGAATTATATCTTAAAAGGTAACGATATTGACTGATGAACATTTGAAAGCATTTCTCTTGATTGGATGCAGCAATACCAAAACAAATATTAATTATATCTTAAAAGGTAACGAGGTTGACTGATGAACATTTGAGAGCATTTTTCTTGGTTGGATGCAGCAATAACAAAACAAATATTAATTATATCTTAAAAGGTAACGAGATTGACTGATGAACATTTGAAAGCATTTCTCTTGGTTGGATGCAGCAATACCAAAAAAAATATTAATTATATCTTAAAAGGTAACGATATTGACTGATGAACATTTGAAAGCATTTCTCTTGATTGGATGCAGCAATACCAAAACAAATATTAATTATATCTTAAAAGGTAACGAGGTTGACTGATGAACATTTGAGAGCATTTCTCTTGGTTGGATGCAGCAATACCAAAACAATTATTAATTATATCTAAAAAGGTAACGAGATTGACTGATGAACATTTGAAAGCATTTCTCTTGATTGGATGCAGCAATAACAAAACAAATATTAATTATATTTTAAAAGGTAATGAGGTTGACTGCTGAACATTTGAAAGCATTTCTCTTGGTTGGATGCAGCAATACGAAAACAAATATTAATTATATCTTAAAAGGTAACGATATTGACTGATGAACATTTGAAAGCATTTCTCTTGATTGGATGCAGCAATACCAAAACAAATATTAATTATATCTTAAAAGGTAACGAGGTTGACTGATGAACATTTGAAAGCATTTCTCTTGATTGGATGCAGCAATTCCAAAACAAATATTAATTATATCTTAAAAGGTAACGATATTGACTGATGAACATTTGAGAGCATTTTTCTTGGTTGGATGCAGCAATACCAAAAGAAATATTAATTATATCTTAAAAGGTAACGAGTTTGACTGATGAACATTTGAAAGCATTTCTCTTGGTTGGATGCAGCAATAACAAAACAAATATTAATTTTATCTAAAAAGGTAACGAGATTGACTGATGAACATTTGAAAGCATTTCTCTTGATTGGATGCAGCAATAAAAAAAACAAATATTAATTATATTTTAAAAGGTAATGAGGTTGACTGCTGAACATTTGAAAGCATTCCTCTTGTTGGATGCAGCAATACCAAAAGAAATATTAATTATATCTTAAAAGGTAACGAGGTTGACTGATGAACATTTGAGAGCATTTTTCTTGGTTGGATGCAGCAATAACAAAACAAATATTAATTATATCTTAAAAGGTAACGAGATTGACTGATGAACATTTGAAAGAATTTCTCTTGATTGGATGCAGCAATACGAAAACAAATATTAATTATATCTTAAAAGGTAACGATATTGACTGATGAACATTTGAAAGCATTTCTCTTGATTGGATGCAGCAATTCCAAAACAAATATTAATTATATCTTAAAAGGTAACGAGGTTGACTGATGAACATTTGAAAGCATTTCTCTTGGTTGGATGCAGCAATACCAAAACAAATATTAATTATATCTTAAAAGGTAACGAGATTGACTGATGAACATTTGAAAGCATTTCTCTTGGTTAGATGCAGCAATACCAAAACAAATATTAATTATATCTTAAAAGGTAACGAGTTTGACTGATGAACATTTGAAAGCATTTCTCTTGGTTGGATGCAGCAATAACAAAACAAATATTAATTTTATCTAAAAAGGTAACGAGATTGACTGATGAACATTTGAAAGCATTTCTCTTGGTTGGATGCAGCAATACGAAAACAAATATTAATTATATCTTAAAAGGTAACGATATTGACTGATGAACATTTGAAAGCATTTCTCTTGATTGGATGCAGCAATACCAAAACAAATATTAATTATATCTTAAAAGGTACCGAGGTTGACTGATGAACATTTGAGAGCATTTTTCTTGGTTGGATGCAGCAATAACAAAACAAATATTAATTATATCTTAAAAGGTAACGATATTGACTGATGAACATTTGAAAGCATTTCTCTTGGTTGGATGCAGCAATACCAAAAGAAATATTAATTATATCTTAAAAGGTAACGAGGTTGACTGATGAACATTTGAGAGCATTTCTCTTGGTTGGATGCAGCAATACCAAAAAAATTATTAATTATATCTAAAAAGGTAACGAGATTGACTGATGAACATTTGAAAGCATTTCTCTTGATTGGATGCAGCAATAACAAAACAAATATTAATTATATTTTAAAAAGTAATGAGGTTGACTGCTGAACATTTGAAAGCATTTCTCTTGGTTGGATGCAGCAATAACAAAACAAATATTAATTATATCATAAATGGTAACGAGGTTGACTGATGAACATTTGAAAGCATTTCTCTTGGTTGGATGCAGCAATACCAAAACAAATATTTATTATATTTTAAAAGGTAATGAGGTTGACTGCTGAACATTTGAAAGCATTTCTCTTGGTTGGATGCAGCAATAACAAAACAAATATTAATTATATCTTAAAAGGTAACGAGTTTGACTGATGAACATTTGAAAGCATTTCTCTTGGTTGGATGCAGCAATAACAAAACAAATATTAATTATATCTTAAAAGGTAACGAGATTGACTGATGAACATTTGAAAGCTTTTCTCTTGGTTGGATGCAGCAATACCAAAACAAATATTAATTATATCTTAAAAGGTAACGAGGTGGACTGATGAACATTTGAAAGCATTTCTCTTGATTGGATGCAGCAATACCAAAACAAATATTAATTATATCTTAAAAGGTAACGAGGTTGACTGATGAACATTTGAAAGCATTTTTCTTGGTTGGATGCAGCAATAACAAAACAAATATTAATTATATCTTAAAAGGTAACGATATTGACTGATGAACATTTGAAAGCATTTCTCTTGGTTGGATGCAGCAATACCAAAAGAAATATTAATTATATCTTAAAAGGTAACGAGGTTGACTGATGAACATTTGAGAGCATTTCTCTTGGTTGGATGCAGCAATACCAAAAAAATTATTAATTATATCTAAAATGGTAACGAGATTGACTGATGAACATTTGAAAGCATTTCTCTTGATTGGATGCAGCAATAACAAAACAAATATTAATTATATTTTAAAAAGTAATGAGGTTGACTGCTGAACATTTGAAAGCATTTCTCTTGGTTGGATGCAGCAATAACAAAACAAATATTAATTATATCATAAATGGTAACGAGGTTGACTGCTGAACATTTGAAAGCATTTCTCTTGGTTGGATGCAGCAATACCAAAACAAATATTTATTATATTTTAAAAGGTAATGAGGTTGACTGCTGAACATTTGAAAGCATTTCTCTTGGTTGGATGCAGCAATAACAAAACAAATATTAATTATATCTTAAAAGGTAACGAGTTTGACTGATGAACATTTGAAAGCATTTCTCTTGGTTGGATGCAGCAATAACAAAACAAATATTAATTATATCTTAAAAGGTAACGAGATTGACTGATGAACATTTGAAAGCTTTTCTCTTGGTTGGATGCAGCAATACCAAAACAAATATTAATTATATCTTAAAAGGTAACGAGGTGGACTGATGAACATTTGAAAGCATTTCTCTTGATTGGATGCAGCAATACCAAAACAAATATTAATTATATCTTAAAAGGTAACGAGGTTGACTGATGAACATTTGAAAGCATTTCTCTTGATTGGATGCAGCAATACCAAAACAAATATTAATTATATCTTAAAAGGTAACGAGATTGACTGATGAACATTTGAAAGCATTTCTCTTGATTGGATGCAGCAATACCAAAACAAATATTAATTATATCTTAAAAGGTAACGAGATTGACTGATGAACATTTGAAAACTTTTCTCTTGGTTGGATGCAGCAATACCAAAACAAATATTAATTATATCTTAAAAGGTAACGAGTTTGACTGATGAACATTTGAAAGCATTTCTCTTGGTTGGATGCAGCAATAACAAAACAAATATTAATTTTATCTAAAAAGGTAACGACATTGACTGATGAACATTTGAAAGCATTTCTCTTGATTGGATGCAGCAATACGAAAATAAACATTAATTTTATCTTAAAAGGTAACCATGTTGACTGAGGAACATTTGAAAGCATTTCTCTTGGTTGGATGCAGCAATACCAAAACAAATATTAATTATATCTTAAAAGGTAACGAGATTGACTGATGAACATTTGAAAGCATTTCTCTTGGTTGGATGCAGCAATACGAAAACAAATATTAATTATATCTTAAAAGGTAACGATATTGACTGATGAACATTTGAAAGCATTTCTCTTGATTGGATGCAGCAGTACCAAAACAAATATTAATTATATCTTAAAAGGTAACGAGGTTGACTGATGAACATTTGAGAGCATTTCTCTTGGTTGGATGCAGCAATACCAAAACAATTATTAATTATATCTAAAAAGGTAACGAGATTGACTGATGAACATTTGAAAGCATTTCTCTTGATTGGATGCAGCAATAACAAAACAAATATTAATTATATTTTAAAAGGTAATGAGGTTGACTGCTGAACATTTGAAAGCATTTCTCTTGGTTGGATGCAGCAATACGAAAACAAATATTAATTATATCTTAAAAGGTAACGATATTGACTGATGAACATTTGAAAGCATTTCTCTTGATTGGATGCAGCAATACCAAAACAAATATTAATTATATCTTAAAAGGTAACGAGGTTGACTGATGAACATTTGAAAGCATTTCTCTTGATTGGATGCAGCAATTCCAAAACAAATATTAATTATATCTTAAAAGGTAACGATATTGACTGATGAACATTTGAGAGCATTTTTCTTGGTTGGATGCAGCAATACCAAAACAAATATTAATTATATCTTAAAAGGTAACGAGTTTGACTGATGAACATTTGAAAGCATTTCTCTTGGTTGGATGCAGCAATAACAAAACAAATATTAATTTTATCTAAAAAGGTAACGAGGTTGACTGATGAACATTTGAGAGCATTTCTCTTGGTTGGATGCAGCAATACCAAAACAATTATTAATTATATCTAAAAAGGTAACGAGATTGACTGATGAACATTTGAAAGCATTTCTCTTGATTGGATGCAGCAATAACAAAACAAATATTAATTATATTTTAAAAGGTAATGAGGTTGACTGCTGAACATTTGAAAGCATTCCTCTTGTTGGATGCAGCAATACGAAAACAAATATTAATTATATCTTAAAAGGTAACGATATTGACTGATGAATATTTGAAAGCATTTCTCTTGATTGGATGCAGCAATACGAAAACAAATATTAATTATATCTTAAAAGGTAACGATATTGACTGATGAACATTTGAAAGCATTTCTCTTGGTTGGATGCAGCAATACCAAAAGAAATATTAATTATATCTTAAAAGGTAACGAGGTTGACTGATGAACATTTGAGAGCATTTTTCTTGGTTGGATGCAGCAATAACAAAACAAATATTAATTATATCTTAAAAGGTAACGAGATTGACTGATGAACATTTGAAAGAATTTCTCTTGATTGGATGCAGCAATACGAAAACAAATATTAATTATATCTTAAAAGGTAACGATATTGACTGATGAACATTTGAAAGCATTTCTCTTGATTGGATGCAGCAATTCCAAAACAAATATTAATTATATCTTAAAAGGTAACGAGGTTGACTGATGAACATTTGAAAGCATTTCTCTTGGTTGGATGCAGCAATACCAAAACAAATATTAATTACATCTTAAAAGGTAACGAGATTGACTGATGAACATTTGAAAGCATTTCTCTTGGTTAGATGCAGCAATACCAAAACAAATATTAATTATATCTTAAAAGGTAACGAGTTTGACTGATGAACATTTGAAAGCATTTCTCTTGGTTGGATGCAGCAATAACAAAACAAATATTAATTTTATCTAAAAAGGTAACGAGATTGACTGATGAACATTTGAAAGCATTTCTCTTGATTGGATGCAGCAATACGAAAACAAATATTAATTATATCTTAAAAGGTAACGATATTGACTGATGAACATTTGAAAGCATTTCTCTTGATTGGATGCAGCAATACCAAAACAAATATTAATTATATCTTAAAAGGTACCGAGGTTGACTGATGAACATTTGAGAGCATTTTTCTTGGTTGGATGCAGCAATAACAAAACAAATATTAATTATATCTTAAAAGGTAACGATATTGACTGATGAACATTTGAAAGCATTTCTCTTGGTTGGATGCAGCAATACCAAAAGAAATATTAATTATATCTTAAAAGGTAACGAGGTTGACTGATGAACATTTGAGAGCATTTCTCTTGGTTGGATGCAGCAATACCAAAACAATTATTAATTATATCTAAAAAGGTAACGAGATTGACTGATGAACATTTGAAAGCATTTCTCTTGATTGGATGCAGCAATAACAAAACAAATATTAATTATATTTTAAAAGGTAATGAGGTTGACTGCTGAACATTTGAAAGCATTTCTCTTGGTTGGATGCAGCAATAACAAAACAAATATTAATTATATCATAAATGGTAACGAGGTTGACTGATGAACATTTGAAAGCATTTCTCTTGGTTGGATGCAGCAATACCAAAACAAATATTTATTATATTTTAAAAGGTAATGAGGTTGACTGCTGAACATTTGAAAGCATTTCTCTTGGTTGGATGCAGCAATAACAAAACAAATATTAATTATATCTTAAAAGGTAACGAGTTTGACTGATGAACATTTGAAAGCATTTCTCTTGGTTGGATGCAGCAATAACAAAACAAATATTAATTTTATCTAAAAAGGTAACGAGATTGACTGATGAACATTTGAAAGGATTTCTCTTGATTGGATGCAGCAATACGAAAACAAATATTAATTATATCTTAAAAGGTAACGATATTGACTGATGAACATTTGAAAGCATTTCTCTTGATTGGATGCAGCAATACCAAAACAAATATTAATTATATCTTAAAAGGTAACGAGGTTGACTGATGAACATTTGAGAGCATTTTTCTTGGTTGGATGCAGCAATAACAAAACAAATATTAATTATATCTTAAAAGGTAACGATATTGACTGATGAACATTTGAAAGCATTTCTCTTGGTTGGATGCAGCAATACCAAAAGAAATATTAATTATATCTTAAAAGGTAACGAGGTTGACTGATGGACATTTGAGAGCATTTCTCTTGGTTGGATGCAGCAATACCAAAACAATTATTAATTATATCTAAAAAGGTAACGAGATTGACTGATGAACATTTGAAAGCATTTCTCTTGATTGGATGCAGCAATAACAAAACAAATATTAATTATATTTTAAAAGGTAATGAGGTTGACTGCTGAACATTTGAAAGCATTTCTCTTGGTTGGATGCAGCAATAACAAAACAAATATTAATTATATCATAAATGGTAACGAGGTTGACTGATGAACATTTGAAAGCATTTCTCTTGGTTGGATGCAGCAATACCAAAACAAATATTTATTATATTTTAAAAGGTAATGAGGTTGACTGCTGAACATTTGAAAGCATTTCTCTTGGTTGGATGCAGCAATAACAAAACAAATATTAATTATATCATAAATGGTAACGAGGTTGACTGATGAACATTTGAAAGCATTTCTCTTGGTTGGATGCAGCAATACCAAAACAAATATTTATTATATTTTAAAAGGTAATGAGGTTGACTGCTGAACATTTGAAAGCATTTCTCTTGGTTGGATGCAGCAATAACAAAACAAATATTAATTATATCATAAATGGTAACGAGGTTGACTGCTGAACATTTGAAAGCATTTCTCTTGGTTGGATGCAGCAATAACAAAACAAATATTAATTATATCATAAATGGTAACGAGGTTGACTGATGAACATTTGAAAGCATTTCTCTTGATTGGATGCAGCGATACCAAAACAAATATTAATTATATTTTAAAAGGTAACGAGGTTGACTGATGAACATTTGAAAGCATTTCTCTTGGTTGGATGCAGCAATACCAAAACAAATATTAATTATATTTTAAATGGTAACGAGGTTGACTGATGAACATTTGAAAGCATTTCTCTTGGTTGGATGCAGCAATACCAAAACAAATATTAATTATATCTTAAATGGTAACGAGGTTGACTGATGAACATTTGAAAGCATTTCTCTTGATTGGATGCAGCAATAACAAAACAAATATTAATTATATCTTAAATGGTAACGAGGTTGACTGATGAACATTTGAAAGCATTTCTCTTGGTTGGATGCAGCAATACCAAAACAAATATTTATTATATCTTAAAAGGTAACGAGGTTGACTGATGAACATTTGAAAGCATTTCTCTTGGTTGGATGCAGCAATACCTAAACAAATATTAATTATATCTTAAAAGGTAAACGCCAGTTTCACAAATCTCATTAACCTTTTGTGCTGCTTAGTTTGTGAGATTCGGATATGTGTACATTTGGGGTGATATAATTATTTTATTGCTATCGTCGCCTTCTTAGAAAACTTTCTAATAAATAAGTATGTTTGTTGTCTTTACTTTTTGTGAATTCAGTGTATTTTATTGAACAAAATGATTATCTTACCCGCTCTCTCCATTATCTCATTTATCTGGCCCTCTGTGAAAAAAAAATTTGCTGACCCCTAATTTAGTCATTCTAGTTCATCAGAACATTGTTTTAAAAAGTCGCCCATGTTCGCTCAGCCTAATTTCCAACGGAGAGGATATTCATCATTTGATTCTGAATTTTGCAGAACAATTGGCAGTTGATCACTACCGCATGCGTCCACCATAACCTTCCAAGAGAAATCCATATTGATTAATGGATCACATATGGATTAATCTATTGCTGAGTCACTTCCAGTAAATGGATTTATGTAAGTCGGACTTATATTGAACTAAATGGTTATCGGACTCGCGCTCGTCATTCTCTCAGTTATCTGGCCCTCTGTGAAAACAATTTGGGACCTCTGACCAAGGCAATGAAACATGTAAAGACGACTGCTTGAAAGACAAGTAAACTTCCAAAGTCATTTATGTTATGCAATTGCATGTGATTTAAACGACCAAGTGTGATAGGAATCTTTACGGTAACAATCAATGCATATGTATACATGATAGTATTAATTTTTTTCATTCCATCGATAGAAAATAGGTTTGACCACAGAGCGAAATGGATTAAAAGAATTTCTTCAGGAAAGACATTCGTATAAAATCATGACATGGCAAAAGTGAATCCTGCGATTTTAAATCCACTTGAAAATCTATGTCGGTAATCTTTTTTTTTTTTTAAAATGGTCAATGAGAAATCTCCATCCACCAAAGAAGATCTATTAGCTGTCATTCGGTAAACATGGGACAACTTTGATAAAGAATATTTCTTTAAACTAAGGAGATCCACGTCTGAGAGTATTAAGTTTGAGTTGTAATTTCTTTGTAGTTGAATTCCATATTTTTCCTCATTGTATTATTACATGCTAGCAGGATAGCCCGGCGTTACCCGGGGATGTAACAGTAAGAGATAGATCAATTATCGACCATAATAAAGACTGAAAAATAAAATTGACAAAGATTATTGTTTAAGGTTGACGGCCACGCATGACTTAATTATTTTTTTTGTTTGTTTGTTTGTTTGTTGTTGTTTTTTACGAATTGGTCAAACCCAATCTCAAACAAAAACATTGTTTTCAATCTTTATGAGTCTACCTATTGAATAGAATTTTATTATAAACAATTGTCTTGTAAATGGAATTTTTAAAGCATTCTGAATGTAAAAATAACAAAAAAAGTGTGTAAGACAATAAGAAACACTACCTGCCTGTTTTGTTGAAATCGGTTGAAAAATGTAGGAAATCCGATCCCATATATAAATGAACACACACATACACACACAGCCAGCCAACCTGGGTTTTATAATAAGTATAACACGAAGTGAGTTGTCCACCTTTCGTTAAAGCCTCAATCGTGTTTTCAAATTGATTTTGTGTAAAAACAATTGTGTTTTTTCCAATTTTTGGCGCTGTTAGAACCACCGCATGGTAATTTTACGTAGTCCTGTGAAGTTTTATTGAAATCGGTTGAAAATTGTAGGAAATCCGTTCCAATATATAAACGTAACAGACACACACACACACACAATCTGCGTTTTATAATAAGTAAAATTTTCCTCTGTGCAGATTGACAAAAAATATGCTTACGGCCACATCACGTTGAAACACCGGTTTCCGTTCCGTCTGTGGGAAAGAATAAATATTCTCTAAGTGTGCTATTTGTCAGGTGTAGGAAAATCAAGCAGTAGGCTGAGCATTCCAGCAGTTAGTCGCAGGTGATATTGATTAGGTGTAAGCCAGGTTTTTACAGCAAACATACTTAACATTTTCTTCGTAAACAAAAGCTTCAATTAAACTATGCTTATCTTATATATAAAGTACAGTGTATGTTCATGTGTTTGTACGTGTGTGTCTCCTCCGCTCCCACTGGTCCGATTTCGATGATTCATAGCTCATTCAAAAGCCCTTGAAAAGTTAGGTAGAGGGAACGATTGTCGTTAAGCTCAGATTCAGTGTTGCTAGATTATGCGAAGTTAAAAATATATATATTAATATATAATACTAGTCATTATCGTTGCTTTTATGGTTCAAGGGAAGTAACTCTTATTTTTATTTTGTATCCGAAATTGCAGTGCACGTTTTGTTATAAACTAGCTTAAAAGCCATCCCATCGACCGGCATTTAAGCTAGCTTCTGTGAAGGACTCGTGGTTTGGCTATCGTCACAATAGCTAAGGAACAGTAGATGCGATAGGCATCAATAAACTACAGAACTCAAAATTGATCGTAGCATTTAAGTATTGAATTAATGTTTACGCTTACCTTTTTAAAGTTCAACGATAATTCTTCCGTTGCCATTTAAAGATGATTTGATGTACGTAGGTCCTTATTTTCCGTACAGACAATTATTTTTATTTTATGGGTGACAGAACAGGGGACAATTTACAAGATAAAATTAATATAGTGTAAAGATGGGAAAACAGAAATTAGTTATACATTCAACATTTGAAGAGTTAGATAAACATAATAGCTAATTAAATTAAAACCTATATTATGGAATCTATATGAATGAATGCAAAATTGGAGCTCAATTCTCCCACGAATTCTGAGATTAAAAAGCCCCAGCTCTACTTTATTGTAATTTGTATTTGCTCACTCATACATACACACATACACACACACACATACATACACACACACATACCGCGGGGTCAGGTTGTGACACAAGGTCGGTTTAATGTGGGTGCCCGAGCGCGTACATCCGGGCTAAGAACAAAAATTAGGCGAGACCCCGCAACCGTCGGCTGCACTGGCCTCGATGCGAGCATCGATCCCTCTCTCTGATGCAATGAGAGGGCGCGGCCTCGGGCAGCTGTTCCCAGGGTGGGAACCTACCAGTATATTTTTCCTCAGTTTCAAAAATGTTCTTTGACGGAGCCCCCCCCCCTGAATAAACTCTACCCAAAGACAAGTAGAGAGATGATAAGTAATGCGTTTCAAACTACTCGAGGGTAGTTTTCACACACAAGATTTAACGATGTTCATACACGGTGTTTACTCATTCCCCCACGAGAATGAGATGTGACACAAGGTCGGATTAATGTGGGGACCCGAGCGCGTGCACCCGGGTAGGGTCAAAAATTCCACTCAGCCCCCGCAACTGTCGGTTGCAGTGGCCTCGGTGCGAACACCGATCCCTCCCTCTTGTGAAATGGAAGGGCGCGGCCTCGGGCATCTGTTCCCCAAGGCTGGGTTCCTCTCAGTATAATTTTCCTCAGTTACCCCTCTGTCCTTTGTATAGGATACAGGTTCGATTCCTGTCGGAGGACGAATATTTTCTATGAAAATTTCTCGGGCATTCAGGCCGGTAAATGTTATTAATACTGTTTATTATAAACAGAACATTTACTTAAATATTTGTATCTATAAAAAGAATGTATAAACATAAAAATTTCTTAAAATAATTATGGGCCTTTGTCCATTTCATAATATGTGACGACAATGGTTAATTTGTTAACAATATGGACTATTGTCGTGGGGTGGAAATCGTGTTTTATATGAAGTTAAACTAGCTGAATCTAGATAAACTTGACAAACAAGCAAATCGCCGATCGCTATCGATTGGGTTGTATTTGTGACATTATAAAATAGATTATTATACAATGAGCCCCCGCCTATTCGCGTTTCAGTATTCGCGGTTTCACACATTCGCGGATTTTTCTTTAGAACATATGTACTTGTTATCCGCGGAAACCCCAAATATGCGGCATGAAACAGGTAAACCACTACTAGTCGCGGACTCCTTAGGCTGTATATTACCCCACTTACAATAGTGCCAAACGTATTTATGTGGATTGGGATATACACATTAGAGTTCATAGGTACTGTATATAACAGTATTTAAAAGATTAGAGAGATTTTATTTGCTTACTCCAGCATATTTTTCAGGCAGCAGAAGTTGCCTACTGATGATCAAACACGAAACAAGATGGTGGTATTTGATGCGACATTCGATAGATTGTGTGATTGCTCTAATGTACCAATTGATGTTTCATTGGAGATCAGTGAATATCGTCAATTGATGTGTTTTTTTTCCAATGGAAGAACAGGCAGCATTCAATCATTATTCGAATCTAAAGTACTAATTGTCAACTTGAGGATTCACGAGGTTACATTCCTGCCGACAAAGATGGAAAAATTCGTCCAAGACAGTGCTATGTCTGCGTGCATAATCGAAGAGAATGAAAAGAGATGAAAATGGTGACAACTTGGGAGAACGAATCCACAACTTTTTTTCTTTGATTTCTGGCGTTTACATATTTCTTTCCGGGTCCCGCCCAGGGACCTAAGGTTAGAAATGGCATCATGACACTTTCCACTAACAAAAAAAAAGAAAAAAAAAAGGAAATTACATAGATAAAGCCCTTTGCAAAGTGTGGGGTGTACTTGTAAGAACAATTTTTTGTATTTCCTTGAGGCATGGACTTCCAGGAATCCCTTCAATTAGTCTACTGAAATCTTTTCCAACGAATCCTAGGGCTCCAACTACAACAGGGATTGTTGATGTTCCCATATGCCACATTTTCGAGATTTCTATTTCACGGTCCTTCTATTTTGACAGCTTTTTGAATATCTTCAAAGATACATTGCAGTCAGCAGGGACTGCCATATAAATAAGGAGGCACCGTTTTTGTTTGTGATCTTTAATAACAATATCTGGGCGGTTGGCCTTGATTGTTCTGTCAGTGTGAATTGTGTAGTCCCATAGAATTGTAACAGGTCCTATCTCCGTAACCGGGTCTGGGTAGTGTTCATACCAGTTTCTTTTAGTTTCCTTTCCGTAGAAGTTTCAGATTTTCCAGTGCAGATATTGGCCCACTCTGTCATGTCGGGTTTTATATTCAGTGGGTGCCAACATCGTGCAACCTGATACAAGATGATCAATCGTTTCTGGATATTTATCACAGAATCTGCATTTTGGGCTGACACAATATTTTAGTATATGTGCTTGATAATTCCTAGTTAGCAAGCATTGGTCCTGCGCAGCAAGGATAAAACCTTCAATTTCCGCTTTCAACCCTGCACTGCGTAGCCACTGATGTCTACGGGCTTTGTCTACATCAGCTTGTTTGGTACGGGCAGAGTATTGGCCATGAAGTGGTTTATCTTGCTATCCCTTCTGTATCTGATCGGTTGCATTCGTCTTTGCTGTCATTTTTAAGTATTTTGCAGTTTCAGCCGGTGTATTGTGCTGTAGTTGCATCTCTACGCCCATTTGAAACTCCATTTTAAATTTGTTGGCTTCTTTCATTACGGAGTAAAGACGCTTACTACTTTCATGTTCCTTGACGCATACCATCATCCAGTCTTCTGTAGTTTCCAAGTATCTTTGGAGGCCAATTGTAGTAGTTTTGTAGGACAGTTCTAGTTAAACTAATCCTCTGCCTCCTTCGGATCTGGGCACATACAGACGATCAACATCAGCTTTGGGATGATGCATGCGATAGCAAGTGGGAAGCTTTCTCGTTTTGGCGTTCATTCGCTTAATTTCAGCTATGGTCCAGTTAAGGACATTAAAGGTGTATTGCACCACTGGGACAGCCAATGTGTTTATAGCTGATATTCTATTTTTTGAGTTTAGTTCAGTATTTAGTACCAGACGTACACGCCTGTAGTACTCTTTTCTTATTTTTTCCTTCATTTGGGGGTGTTGTATGCCATCTCCTTCGCTAATTCCTAGATACTTATAAGCTTCATCATATCTTTGTGACAAAATCTAAATCTACTAAGGGTGTTTCTGTAATTCTACCTTTCTTGAATGTTACTTTTGCACATTTATCTAATCCGAAGTCCATACCTATGTCGTCACTGAAGTATTTTACAATATTGAGGAGGCCTTTCAACTCATTGTCGTCTTTGGCAAAGAGTTTGAGATCATCCATGTAGAGTAGGTGATTGAATATTTTCTTATTTATTTTGTAACCATAGCTACTGTTCTTCAGTTCATGTGTAAGAGGGATTAAGGATAAACAAAACAGAAGGGGTGACAGAGTCTCCTTGAAAGATTCCACGTCGGATATTCAGACGGTTGGATATGGCAATGCCCCCGGTGTGACTAAGGTATAGTTTGGTGTTCCACATTCCCATTCTGTGCTTAAGGAAATTTAATACCACAGGGGAGACTTTGTACATTTCCAAAGTCTTAAGGATCCAAGAATGTCGAACACTATCAAAGGCTTTACGATAATCAATCCACGCTGCACTGAGATTTTTGCGTGATCTCCTGCAATTTTCCAGGATCATTTTTATTTATCAAAAGTTGATCTTTGCAGCCATATGAACCTCTTCTGTGTCACTTCTGTTCCAGCGGGAGAATGCTGTTTGTTTCGAAAAAGGAATAAGTACGTTTCGTCAGTACAGACATGATCAACTTGTACGTTGTGGAGAGACATGTTATCGGTCTATAATTTTTCGAGTCGTATGTTCAGTTGTTTTTGGTATGAGGTATGTAATACCTTCAGTAACCCATTCCGGGATTTTATTGGGATTATTTACAAGCGTTGATAATGTTTTTGCAAGAATTTCATGGGTAGATGAGAGATGATACAGCCAGAAATTGGGCAACTTGTCATTTCCTGGGGATTTCCATTTTTGGGATTTCGTTAGAGCTTGCCTAACATCATCTGTGGATATATTTTCCAATTCTTGCAGAGGTGTATCCAGCATTCGTTCTTCTTCACGCCGGATCCATTCTGCATTTGGGTTATATTCCTTTGGGCTGCTCCAAATATTTTCCCAAAATGTCTGTACATTATCAATCGATGGTGGCCTTTCGACATGTATAGGTGTTTTTCCAATTTTCCTGTAAAATTTCTTAAGATCTGTTCGGAATATTTTATTTTGGCGATAGAACCTACAACGTTTTTCGTATCGTTTTGTTCTCTGTGCCTTTAGCTTAAGTTTCTGTTTCAGCATTTCCTTGACTGATGGAATATCAATTAGGGATTTAATGCTATATTTTCGCTTGATCTTTTTGGATTTACGTGTGGAAATATTATGGTTTCTGGTGAGCTCATCTAATATAGAAAGCTCACATCTGATTTGTTTTATTTCTCGTTTATTATTATTATTATTATTAGGTTGGTGCAAAAATAATGACGTAATAATGTATTTTTTGACGTTAAAAAATACGTCAAAAAACGACATTATTACGTCATTATTTTGACACCAAGCTATTATTATTATTATTATTATTATTATTATTATTATTATTATTATTATTATTATTACTAAATTATTATTATTATTCAAATATTATTATTAAATTATTATTATTACTAAGTTATTAAAACATTATTATTAAATTATTATTAGTGTTATTAAACTATTATTAGTAGTACAAAAATTATTATTAATATATTATTATTATTAAATTATCATTATTATTTCTAAATTATTATTAAAATATTATTATGATTATTATTACTATTATTATTAAATTATTATTACTACTATTACTAAATATAATTAAAATATTATTATTATTATTATTATTATTAAATGATTATTATTTCTATTACTAATATTATTATTATTATTAAATTATTATTATTATTATTATTACTAAATATTATTAAGATATTAGTATTATTATTATTAAATTATTATTCTTACTATAACTAAATATTATTAAAATATTATTATTATTATTAAATTATTATCATTATTATTAATGTTACTAAGTATTATTAAAATATTATTATTAAATTATTATCATTACTATTACTAAATATTATTAAAATATTATTATTATTAAATTATTATTATTATTATTATTATTATTACTATTACTAAATATAATTAAAATATTAGTGTTAGTATTATTAAATTATTATCATTACTAAATATTTTTAAATATATTTTAAATTATTATTATGATTTTTAAATTATTATTATTATTATTATTATTATTATTATTATTATTATTATTATTATTATTAAGTTATAATCCAGAATATTTCACCAAACCTGCAAGAGTTTAGCTGTAAAGAAGAAGAATATTCAAGTTACAATTTAACGCCTCCTGTTGATGATTCTGGAAAATAAAAGGAAGCTTTTCTTAAAAACACTTTATCGATTATTTAGATCGTGCCATTAAGAAAAGACAAGCAGCGAAAATGCGTCGATGATAATCTCTCAACAGGAAGAAAAAAAAAAGAAATGCAAGTGATGATGAAATAATAGAAAAGTGATAAGAAAAAGAAAAAGTAAGAAAGAAAGAACTAAAAACAAATGATAAAAAATAAAAAATAAAGTAAAAACGATAGAAGAAAGAAAGAAAGAAAGAATTTTTGTTTTTTAGGAGATGAATTGACTGTTTTGTACTGTTAATGCTTAGTACTTTCCGGAGAATCGATTTTTGACTGATTGATCTAAAAACCTTGAGAAGCAAAGGACATGCGAACAGATTGTGTGGAGGTGTTTACTCAAAATTCAATTGCAACTAAGAGAAAATAAATACTGAATGAATAAAACGGACAAAAAGAAGGAAAAACGCGAAAAGGAACAGAGAAAGTGAAGTTAAAATGAGATGAATGCAAAAGAAATAAAGGAAGAAAAATAATTGAAAAATAAAGCGATTTTATGAATATTGAAAAAAGAAAGGAAGAAAGAAAGAGATAAAAGGAAAGGGGGCGAGAAAAATCATAAAAGAGAGAAACAAACAACTAAAAAGAAGAAGAAAAGATAAAGATGTCCATATTTCTGAGATGAGGTATTATTTACATTATTCGGACTATTGTCCTCATCTTTGTTGCCATATTTATTACGTTTCGTTTAATGGATGTCAGTTATCAGTTATCTCCTGTTAATTTTCCCTCTGAAAGTACTCCACTGCCTTAACCGGGTATTGAACACTCTTTGGGTCCTGTCACTGGATCTAACCAATGTCTTTATCCACTGTGCCATGTGTCCTTGAGGACATCTGTGTATGAATTTCTGGTTATTGTAAACTTAATGTCTTCAGCAACCATTTTTACCAGTGCTCATATTGCAATTTTTTCTGTTATCATGTATATTTTTACCAGAGCTCATATTGCAACTTCGTTGTGTATTATCGCTTTTCTCTGGCACTCCTTATTACTGGTTCCCATTTTGTATTTATTTCTATGCTTGGTCGGATCAGGAGATTTTTGTGGCCTAGCATATGTGCTGATTCCTTAAGTTTACGAATTTTCCAATGTTGTTCCTTGTCTATGATCTCAATTTGATCCCACAGAGGGCGGTGATATCCCTTCTCTCTCCATATGTGGTCAGCCACGCCTGATTTTTCCACTACCCCTCGTGTTACAGCTTTCTGGTGTTCTTGAAGCATTACCTTGAGGGTGCGGCCTGTCTATATTTCTTTCCGCAGCTGCACGGGATAGCGTACACACAGTCTTTAGTCATGTTCTTCTCTATGGGGGGGTCTTACTCGGGAGAGATATCTGCGAAGTGTCGTCAAGATTTTGAAGGTTGTCCTGATGTTATATTGATCGCAGATCCTTTGTATTTTCTCTGATAACCACTTCACATAAGGCAGGCAGACTGTTTTCTGAGTGTTGTTGTCCTCCTCCTCTTGTACCCGCCTATCCCAGTTTGGGGGAGGCTGCTGTTATGTATCCAGGGTAGTTGTTACGTTATAGGGTACTTCTTATACTGACCACTTCTTTATCTAATGTCTCTGGTGAGAGAAATAAAAATGAATGATGAATGAACCAAGAGATTGAAAGTAAAAATGATTGAAAAATACAAGAATTTAGAAAGAAAGAAAGAAAAAAAAAGAAAGAAAGAATGGGAAAATGATTAAAGAAAGAGAAATTAATGAAGAATGAAAAAAGAAAGAAAGACAAAAATTCATTAAAAAAGAGAACAAAAATTTCGAAAGAAAAGAAAAATGAATGAAGAAAGAAAAGAAGAAAAGTGATGAAAAAAGACAAAATGAATGAACAATGAAGAAAAAGAAAGAAAAATAATCTAAAAAACAAATAATTTAGAAAAAAAAGAAAAAAGAAAGTAAAAAGAAAGAAAGAAAGATAGAAAGGAAAATTGAATAAAGAAAGAATAATGAATGAATTATGAAGAAAAAAACATCAAGAAAGAAAGCGAAAAAAAAGAACAAATCAAGATCGAACGAAAGAACAGGATTAAACATCAAAAAGTGCTACACAAATGAAGGAAAGAAGATTGAAAAGAAAGAAGTAATGCGGCTGTCAAGGAGAAAACGCGTGTGTGACAACATAGCGCGCCATCTATCGGTGCACTTAAGAACTAATTTAAAATCTAAAAAGACCTGATTGACTAATTTATCTTGCTTGTACCAATGAAGAAAGACAAGCAAATAAACTATATCGTGTTTCATTTTCCGAAAATTATATTTCCTTTAAAAAGGGATATAAGAAGAAAAAACGAATGAAATACGCGGAAAATGAAGAGGGAATAAAGAAAAAGAAAGAACAAGTAAAAATTTAACTTCAAACTCAACCACCAAGTAATCCTCGAAAGCCCTTCAGCGCTGAGAAACATTTAACGAGCTAGTCTGCTTATATTACTATTGTGTTCGAACCTCACTGGGTGTTTCATACAAGCTTGTGGTCTTGTGTCAAAACTAAGATAAGTTTAGTAATTAACAATAGAACGCTCTCTGTCAGTTCTTTTATAAACTATTGTGACGTGATGGATCCTACTTAGGAAGCCTTCGAATTCAAATGAACCCTAAATGATTTTATCTGGGCCTGGTTTTACGGCAGCCAGCAGTAAAATCGAGATATGAGAACTTCAAAGCAGGCACTCGTTGCCCACAAGGAGGGAAAAGTGTAATTATGCACATGAAAAATTTCAGGATCAAGTTTCACATGGCCGGAAGGTAGGGAGTTCCGGTGGTAAACTTATGTAGTTAGGCTGTATACTAGAATGGGCAGTTACGAGCTGGTCGTTGTTCGGTGACTAACTGCACGTCGTGAAGTAGAAATGAGCAGTGGGATGATAGGAGAGAGTCGACAGTGATGAGTGACGAGAACGACGGTTAGAGTGAATAAGATATAGTCGGAATTATCACTGGCTGAAAAGAGGATCTGGCCTGATAATTTTCCATTAAAAAAGTAAGAAGTCTAAATGATGCCATGTATTACTTAGTAACTCTCCACTAAACCCAAGTTAGCTTTGGTTTGGTTTGGTTTGGTTGAGTTTGTTTTACGGCTTATCAACATCAATGGGTTATATAATGCCGACAAGATTTTTTACG
The DNA here is from genome assembly GCA_963932145.1 of Acanthosepion lycidas. Lineage (NCBI taxonomy): Eukaryota > Metazoa > Mollusca > Cephalopoda > Sepiida > Sepiidae > Acanthosepion > Acanthosepion lycidas. The sequence continues at coordinate 10,878,054 of OZ010575.1, read as the reverse complement.
ATATACGATAGGTTCGTATGAATAGAATATATATTCTTTGTAAGAAATCAGTTTCTACATCAGGGTTTGGGTTTATTTTGCTTTACGGCTTATCAACCTCAATGGGTTATTTAATGCCGACAAGATTTTTAGGATAGATTCGTATGAATAGAATATGTATTCTTTGGTTTAGATTTGTTTTTAGTTTGTTTTTTGTTTTTTTTTGTTTAACGGCATATCAACCTCAATGGGTTATTTAATGCTGACAAGATTGTTTAGAATAGGTTCGTATGAATAGAACGTGTATTCTTTATAAGAAATCAGTTTGTAGATTAGGGTTTGGTTTTATTTTGTTTTACGGCTTATCAACCTCAATGGGTTATTTAATGCCGACAACAGTTTTTAGGATAGGTTCGTATGAATAAAATATGTATTTTTGTAAGGATTCAGTTTCTAGATCAGGGTTTGGGTTTATTTTGTTTTACGGCTTATCAACCTCAATGGGTTATTTAATGCCGACAGGATTTTTAGGATAGATTCGTATGAATAGAATGTGTATTCTTTGGTTTAGATTTGTTTGGTTTATTTTGTTTTACGGCATATCAACCTCAATGGGTTATTTAATGCCGACAAAATTTTGTGGATAGGTTCGTATGAATAGAATATGTATTCTTTATAAGAAATCAGTTTGTAGATTAGGGTTTGGGTTTATTTTGTTTTACGGCTTATCAACCTCAATGGGTTATTTAAAGCCGACAAGAGTTTTTAGGATAGGTTTGGATGAATAGAATATGTATTCTTTGTAAGAAATCAGGTTGTAGATCAGAGTTTGGTCTTATTTTGTTATACAGCATATCAAGCACTATGGGGTATTGAATGCCAAGATATTAGGTTGGTGTAGAAATAATGTCGTTTTCTCACATAGTAACATATGTGAGAAAACGACATTATTTTTGCGAAACCTAATATTTTTTTATTTCCGCGAAAATATTCTTGGGAAAGTTATGATGAATTCACTTCTCACTCACCAGAATTCTTACAATTTAAAAAATATTTTCTCGTATTTAAATAAATTGCAAAAGGTTGATAAGCCGTAAAAAAATAATTCAAACGAACCTAAAGATAAGTAAACCGAAAAGCGGTCGTTTTAAGAGACGCAGTTTCTTATGTATTTTGCTGTAATAAATGGAACAAGGAAGAAGATTAACTTTTGCGGATAAAGTGTATATTAGAAAAACAAACTTACAACAACCTTTAAACCACTGAGACTGACCAAAAATTAAACAAAAACGGAGTGAAGAATGGGGAGAAGAACGTCGAAATAATTTTTCTCTCCTTTTCACTGGTCTTATCAAATAATTTAATTCATTAAAGAAATTACATTTTTTAAAGTTTCTCACCTGATTTAAATCGAATGGCTGTTAGCACAGACCCAACCAATTATCATTATCTATGTGTTTATACACACCTCTTAAAATTTTCTTTTGTTATAAAAAAATATCCTAATGAATTCAAGAATTCCCAATTTTAGTTATATCTTAGAAGTGTCAATGATTTTTTTTCTTTTTATTGAATACTAGCTTAAAAGCCTTACTCCGTGCAGATTTTTAAGCTAACTCCTGCTGAAGGCTAATTCGAGCTCCGACCCCAAAATTAAGGGACCTTTCGTTCAACTTAGTAAACATCAATGATAATTTGGAAGAAATAACTTTGAATTCCTCAATTCAATCCATGCAACCCAAATTCGGGATATTAGTCCAGTTCCGGCCGAAAGACCGATTGGACCCAAAGTCCTATTTGGGCTGAAATTCCAGTTCAGGCTGAAAACTGAGTTCTTCAAATCACAAACTCTGCGGACTTCGAGTTGAGTTCTTCAAATCACAAGCATCTTGAATCTTCAGTTGAGTTCTTCAAATCACAAACTCTGCGGACTTCGAGTTGAGTTCTTCAAATCACAAACATCTTGAATCTTCAGTTGAGTTCTTCAAATCACAAACTCTACAGGACTTCAAAACCTCACGTCACAAAACTTCTCACTTTAACTCTGATTCGGTGGCATATTGAAGAAACAAAATTGATTTCCTAAATTTACAAAATTTTCGAGATATTTTAAACTGAATTTAAAACAAAAATTTTAATTTCAGATAATTTTTGCGTTACTTTTATCGCAACATTAATTAAACACATTTTAAAAATATTACTAATTATTTTTATGTTTTTTTTAGTTATTTTAAAATTTGACTTTTTCACTATTCACTCCTCCCCCGGACACAAATCCCAATGCTGGATGTTCAAGCACCAGATGAAGGGCAGATATTCAATCCCAGGATCCTCCTGATTCCAAAAAGGTATAATATGTGTATATGTATAAGATATAAAAAGATTTGAATTTTTAACTGTTCCCTCCTCATCTGGACACAAATCCCAATGCTGGATGTTCAAGCACCAGATGAAGGGCAGATTTTCAATCACAGGATCCTACTGATTCCAAAAAGGTATAATATGTTTATATGTATAAGATATAAAAAGATTTGAATTTTTAACTGTTCCCTCCTCATCTGGACACAAATCCCAATGCTGGATGTTCAAGCACCAGATGAAGGGCAGATATTCAATCCCAGGATCCTCCTGATTCCAAAAAGGTATAATATGTGTATATGTATAAGATATAAAAAGATTTGAAATTTTAACTGTTCCCTCCTCATCTGGACACAAATCCCAATGCTGGATGTTTAAGCACCAAATGAAGGACAGATTTTCAATCCCAGGATCATCATGATTCCAAAAAGGTATAATATGTGTATATGTATAAGATATAAAAAGATTTGAAATTTTAACTGTTCCCTCCTCATCTGGACACAAATCCCAATGCTGGATGTTCAAGCACCAGATGAAGGGCAGATTTTCAATCCCAGGATCATCCTGATTCCAAAAAGGTATAATATGTGTATATGTATAAGATATAAAAAGATTTGAATTTTTAACTGTTCCCTCCTCATCCGGACACAAATCCCAATGCTGGATGTTCAAGCACCAGATGAAGGGCAGATTTTCAATCCCAGGATCCTCCTGATTTCAAAAAGGTATAATATGTGTATATGTGTAAGATATAAAAAGATTTCAATTTTAAGTGTTCCTTCCTCATCTGGACAAAAATCCCAATGCTGGATGTTCAAGTATCAAGGGCTGATTTTCAATCCTAGGATCATCCTGATTCCAAAAATGTTTATGTATATGTAGTGCAAGTGTGGGGACAAGGACGGATACACAGAATTTGCCATTTACTTATTTAGGTGTAATCAGTTGACTTCAATTAGATTTGAAAAATTCAGAAGTTAAAAAATCTCTGCGCCCATCATGATCTAAATTTTCCAAAAAAACCTTTCCAAAACAGAAATTCTTTATCTGGAATTAGAATGAAAGCAGTAATCGTCAGTCATTTATGTTCCGTACGTGATCTATTGGGGTGAGGAGAAGAGGATTCACACCTTTCTCAAGAGGCAGACAGACATGCAACATACACTCTTAGGCGATCATGTATCTTTCCATACATGACTGACGAGGCAAATTTTTTTCATGAAGTAGGTTGCCATTTCTTTCTGCGGTAGATCAGTTGCCATTCAAGGCTACAGAACCCAGTCAGTCATTTATATGCCATGCGTGATACATGCTTAGGCGATCATGTATCTTTCGATACATCACTGACGAGGCATATTTTCCCGCAATAGGTTGCCATTTCTTTCTGCGGTCCTGTAACTGGGTCTAACTAACGTCTTTATCCACTGTGCGATGAGTCTTTGAGTTAGATCCTGTGGCAGGACACAAATAGTGTGAGTTCAATACCCGGTTAAGGCAGTGGATAACATTCAGAGGGAAAATAACAAGAGATAACTGAAAACTGACATCCATTAAACATGGCACGTGGAACTAGAACAGTCTACTCCATTGAGCGAAATAAAGGGTTCAGTTCGACATTGCAAACACCAGAAGAAGGCCGAAACGTTGTTATAAATATGGCGATGAAGATGAGGACATAAGACGGAATAATGTAAATAGTGTACATAATACTCCATCTCAGAAATATACACAGATATTGAAGGGCCGAAACGTTGTAATAAATATGGCGACAAAGATTAGGACAATAGTCCGAATAATGTAAATTGTGTATATAATACCTCATCTCCGAAATATAGACAGATATTGAAACGCCGAAACGTTGTAATAAATATGGCGACAAAGATGAGTACAATAGTCCGAATGATGTAAATAATGTACATAATACCTCATCACAGAAATATAGACAGATATTGAAAGGCCGAAACGTTGTATTAAATATGGCGACAAACATGAGAACAATAGTCCGAATAATGTAAATAATGCACATAATACATCATGTTAGAAATATAGACAGATATTGAAAGGCCGAAACGTTGTAATAAATATGGCGACAAAGATGAGGGCAATAAACCGAATAATGTAAATAATGTACGTAATACCTCATCTCAGAATATAGACAGATATTGAAAGGTCGAAACGTTATAATAAATATTGCCACAAAAATCAGGACATTAGTCCGATTAATGTAAATAATGTACATAATAACTCATGTCAGATATATACACAGATATTGAAAGGACGAAACGTTGTAATAAATATGGCGACAAACATGAGGACAATAGTCCGAATAATGTAAATAATGCACATAATACATCATCTTAGAAATATAGACAGATATTGAAAGGCCGAAACGTTGTAATAAATATGACGACAAAGATGAGGACAGTAGCCCGTATAATGTAAATAATGTACATAATACCTCATCTCAGAAATAGAGACAGATATGGAAAGGCCGAAACGTTGTGATAAATATGGCGACAAAGATGAGGACAATAGTCCGAATGATGTAAATAATGTACATATTACCTCATCTCAGTAATATAGACAGATGTTGAAAGGCTGAAACGTTATAATAAATATGGCGACAAAGATGAGGACAATAGTCCGAATAATGTAAATAATGTACATAATGCCTCATCTCAGAATATAGACAGATATTGAAAGGCCGAAACGTTGTAATAAATATGGCGACAAAGATGAGGGCAATGGTCCGAATAATGTAAATAATGTACATAATACCTCATCTCAGAAATAGAGACAGATATGGAAAGGCCGAAACGTTGGGATAAATATGGAGACAAAGATGAGGACAATAGTCCGAATGATATAAATAATATACATATTACCTCATCTCAGTAATATAGACAGATGTTGAAAGGCCGAAACGTTGTAATAAATATGACGACAAAGATGAGGACAATAGTCTGAATAAAGTAAATAATGTACATAATGCCTCATCTCAGAATATAGACAGATATTGAAAGGCCGAAACGTTGTAATAAATATGGCGACAAAGATGAGGGCAATGGTCCGAATAATGTAAATAATGTACATAATACCTCATCACAGAAATAGAGACAGATATTGAAAGGCCGAAAGGTTGGGATGAATATCGCGACAAAGATGAGGACAATAGTCCGAATGATGTAAATAATGTACATTATACCTTATCTCTGTAATATAGACAGATGATGAAAGGCAGAAACGTTGTAATAAATATGGCGGCAAAGATGAGGACAATAGTCCGAGTGTGTTAATAATGTAAATAGTAACTCATCAAAGAAATATAGACAGATATTGAAGGGCCGAAACGTTGTACTAAATATGTTGACAAAGATGAGTACAATTGTCTGCATAATGTAAATAATGTACATAATACCTCATCTCAGAAATATAGACAGATACTGAAGGGCCTAAACTTTGTGATAAATATGGTGACAAAGAAAAGGACAATAGTTCGACTAATGTAAATAATGTATATAATACCTCATCTGAGAAATAGAGACACATATTGAAAGGCCGAAAACTTGTGATAAATATGGCGACAAAGATGAGGACAATAGTCCGAATGATGTAAATAATGTACATATTACCTCATCTCAGTAATATAGACAGATGTTGAAAGGCTGAAACGTTATAATAAATATGGCGACAAAGATGAGGACAATAGTCCGAATAATGTAAATAATGTACATAATGCCTCATCTCAGAATATAGACAGATATTGAAAGGCCGAAACGTTGTAATAAATATGGCGACAAAGATGAGGGCAATGGTCCGAATAATGTAAATAATGTACATAATACCTCATCTCAGAAATAGAGACAGATATTGAAAGGCCAAAACCTTGTAATTCATATGGTGACAAGATGAGGACAATAGTCCAAATAATGTAAATACAGTACATAATACCTCATCTCAGAAATATCGACAGATACTGAAGGGCCGAAACGCGTTAATAAATATGGCGACAAAGATGAGGACAATAGTTCGAATGATGTAAATAATGTACATAATACCTCATCTCAGAAATATAGACAAATACTGAAAGACCGATACGTTGTAATAAATATGGCGACAAGAGGCGGACAATAGTCCGTATAATGTAAATAATGTACATCATACCTCATCTCTGAAATATAGACAGGTATTGAAAGGCCGAAACGTTGTAATATATATGGCGACAAAAAATGACGACAATCGTACGTGTAATATAAATAATTTACATAATATCTCATCTCAGAAATATGGACAGATATTGAAAGGCCAAAATGTAATGAATATGGCGACAACGTTGAGTACAATAGTCCCAATAATATAAATAATGTACATAATACCTGATCTTAGAAATATAGAGAGATATTGAAAGGCCGAAACGTTGTAATAAATATGTTGACAAAGATGAGAATAATAGTTCGAATAATGTAAATAATGTAAATAATGCCTCATCTCCGAAATATAGACAGATATTGAAAGGCCGAAACGTTGTAATAAATATGGCGACAAAGATGAGGACAATAGTCCGAATAATGTAAATAATGTACATAATACCTCCTCTCAGAAATATAGACAGATACTGAAGGGCCGAAACGTTGTAATAAATATTTCAACAAAGATGAGGACAATAGTCCGAATAATGTAAATAATGTACATATTACCTCATCTCAGAAATATAGACAGATAACGAAACTCATGTATTGACATTAGTTTCGATCTGAAAACATTCATGCGTGACACCAAACTCGTTCAGAAAATATCGAAACGCTCCATTGTATACAATCGATTTTCTCATATCAATCGTTAAAATGGCTTCGAGCGAATGGAGTTCGTGGGTTTTACCCAGGATCAAACCTCTTCGTCCTTTCTGTTTTTTTCTTAACTCTCTTACTCTCTGTTCTGCCAACCATTTACACAAGCTCCCTAGGTAGGTTATGTGATGTTTCCCTATGTACCTCTTGCCTTTAATGCATCCTGTGAGTGGCAAATTTTCGAAACCTTCTTTCCACATTTTGTCCAAGAAATATCAACTGTCTCTTTCTGATGTATAATTGTCTATTTTGCTTTCATTTTTTTTTTCAAAATTCGTTATTACTGACATGTTCCGTCCCTGGTATTCTCAGCATCCTTCTGTAGAACTACATTTCTGTTGCCTCAAGTCACTGCTCCATCTGTGATGAAATTGTCCATGATTTGCTGCTATATAGGATGACCGATATTGCATAACAGTTCAGTAATCTTTTCTTTGTTTCTGATGAGATTTTTCTATTTCTTAATACTTTGCTTAGCTGTTGGAAGGCATCTTTGGATGCTCCAATGGGTCCTCGGATTTCGGTGTCACTTTAAAAAAAAAAGACTTCTTTGATATTCAAATTTTTGTACTTGCTTGAATTTTGGCATCTCCAGTTTATAATTCCCATGTTGGTCTCTTCTTTTCGCTGGCAACATCACTCAGCATTTAAACACTCGACTTTCTCTCAGAAAATTCCAATTTTGACAAGGTAGTTATCTTAGTTCTTCATTGACGGCATAATCATTCTAATACTTGGGGACAACCCTGTCAAAAGATGGAGCATGCAACGCAGAGATCCGCACATGGACCACCACATCCACAGTATTGATGACCAGAGTGGAAAAGATTGTGGAGAGGAACATCAGCTTCCTTACCAAGTTCATGCCTCTACAAATCGCTGGTCGAATCTATCATCCTCTACAGTGTGCGACTTGGACATTCCTTGTTGAGGCAGAAAAAAAGGATCCATGATTTCGACAAGAAATGCTTAAGAAAGCTTCCCCGCATCTCCTACTGAGAACACAAAACCAGTGACCATGGATGCAGCAACATTGTCTTGTGGGTCGACAGGAATCTTTATTCGCCACTAGTAGATATCATGGTTTGACTACGTCTGCAAGACCATCACGTAAGGCTCTGTTAAAGGCCGACGCAAGCGGAGACGGCAAAAGCTGGTCAGGTAACATCAAAGTCGATGGACGTGATAATACGGGACTCCTGGGAGACACCGCCTGGAGAATGTTGTCTTTTCCTGCTGACCTTAGGTCCCCGCAACGACTCAAGCAGTCAAGGGACTGATGATGAGAATGAATCATTGAAGAATCATTTACAAGACTTTAGTTTGGTTTGGTTTGGTTTGGTTTTATGGCACATCAACCTCAATGGGTCATTTAATGCCGACAAAATTTTTATAGCTAGTAATATTTTTTTTAATCTATTTCTGTAATATTTTTCCTTCAAAAAATCTATTTCTGGTAAAAATTTTAAAGTTTTTCTTCAAAAATCTATTTCCAGGAATATTTTTCCTTGAAGAAATCTATAGCTGGTCATATTTTTTTTTCAAAGAATGTATAGCTGTTTGTATTGCTAGTATTTTTTAAAGTATTGCTGATAATTTTTCCTTCAAAAATAATTGCTGATAATTTATTTTTATTTCAAAATATGTCTGGTATTAAAACCTATTTTTACACAAGTTTGGGTATTAACTGTTTGCCCATAGCTGGGATCCTAATAGGTTCTACCACCCCGGGTCAGGATGGATCTGGGAACACCAACAATTAAGAGTTGGTTCCACGCTCCTCAAAACCTCCTGATCAGAGGCCTTGCTGCTGGACGTAGTTTATCGTCTTACCAAGGACGCGGATGTAGTTTATCGTCATACCCAGGACACGGATGTAGTTCATTGTCATACCCAGGACGATTACAAGACGTGGGAAAGTTTTCAGAAACTAGGAAAGTGTATTCTACATGAGCTTAAAGAAAGGTGCGTTACTCAGCTTTTAGAGACTTAATCAAAACAGAAAAAGGTTATTTTTAGGCAAAATGATACGTGAAAATGGATTTATGATAAGATTATCGTATCGGAAAGGGATATTTTTTTCTTTGTTATGGGTATCTGAAATGAAGTAAAACCATAGCCAAATCTAAATATCTTCCAATGAAGGTGTAAACGTGCATGGAACTGGGATAGGAAATTCTTCCTTGTGCAGGATACCATCCCCGGCAAAGATAAGCACATTTCTTGTTTTTTATTGTGATGGCAACGAACACTCCTCTGACACTTTTATAATATCAACGAATACTCGTTGTCATTTTCGTAATGCTTGTTGTAGTAGAGACTTTGTAATCGCAGATACAAATGGAGGAACGCCGTTGAAAAATACTGGTGTCAGACGCCTTCGAATATCACTCGCACTAATAGTACTTGCTCGATAATACTCGCTCGAAAAGTAACGAGCATATAATGATCCGAATAGAGAAATAGTATAATGAACAGAGTAGAGAATAGCGGCCCGTATAGTAATAGAGGATAGACTAGAAATGGCGATCAATTAGACGTCACGCGACTTTCTACTTATGCGTTTCCTATATGGTCACGTAGTCTACTTAATTCAATAATGGTATCGTCTGTGTTTGCTCACTGGCGATCTATGTTCAAACTCAAGTGTCGGCAGCGGCATTTTATTCCTATGTAACAGCTTTTCGGTTAGCAGTGAATAAAGTTAAAACATATAAGAAGCAAAATATTTTTATTTAATAGCTGAATATTCTGGACTAAAATATAACTTGTTTGAACATTTGTTGCTTTGTGTTATGCACAGTAGCCACCATCGATGTAGCTCGGTATTGTAGCCGATTGATTTGTTTCTTTGTTACGGTTTATCAACCCTTTCTGGATTATTTAGAGACGAAACATATTTTGGATTATAATATTCTTTTTCGAATGAATATTGCATTAACATTTTTTTGAGGATAACAGTGATTTTTCCCAGCTACAGGTGTGACACCATTTAGGGGCGCAAAAAGAAGGAAAGGAAAAAGAGAAAGAAAAGAAAGAAAAAAGAGCCAGTTTATTAGGGAACAGACAACTTAACTTAGGTGATAACGGGTGGCCACCCACGAGAAATACCATTTGAAAATGTTATCTTGATAATGGAAGACACTGGTGAGGGTTCTGTCGGCCATTGTCTTGGGGCTGGCTGGCAGGGCCCAGGTTGATACATTGTTTTGTTTAGATAGATAAAAAATTAACTGATTGTCAGGAGTGGTGAAATTCCCCGCAAGGAAATTTTAAAGATAAAGTCACCTACGAGAAGAGACATTTGAAAATGTTGTTTTGATAAATGAAGAATAGTGAAAATTCTTATGGCCATTGTCATAAAGCTAATTGACAAACACCAGGTGATTACAGAGTTTTAAATAGATAAAGGTTTACTTGTGTCATGATGCTGTCTGAAAACAATTTAATAGGTCATCTGTTGACCACACACAAAGAGAGTCATCTCTAGGTTGGGTCTTTGTCGATGGGAGGTGTCATTGAGAGAAAACACATCTGGGCTCTGTTGGAATTTGAATATGACAGCGAAACAATATTTCGTTGGCGCCGAAGAATGAGTGTGTCTGGTTGACTAGCCTCTTGGTGCTGGCGAAAATCTGATTGAAGAATTTCATATGCCGTGACGTTAGGATAAGAACTGAGATTATCACTCTACGGGTCGTATTGTACTCTTGGCGGCTAGAGAAGAAGAGAGAAACAAAAGAAAGAAAAGGAAAAGAAAAAGTTTTTTTTTTTCTTTGAACAAAATATATTTTTTTTAAGAACAAGGCTAATCTAGTCACGCCCACACTGTTGATCGACCATTGGTTGAACGCTAACCAGCCAGGCGGAGGTGATCATGTGATGCAAGGAGGCAACCGCAGAGAGTTTAAGTATGAGGGATTACTAAGAAGAAGTGAGAACGTGTCCATATGAAAATAAGAGAAGGTTGGAGTAAGAGAAGATTCGCGCAACTTCCGAACTCATCTTCTAAACAAGAACAATTTATTTTTTTGAAGAACGACTTTGACTCACACCACCAAAATAAGTTTTATAAATTTCGCCTAAAAACCACGTGTCACAATCCATATAGCGGGTCGGGAGATAGACGCAGTCCTATGTATCCAGCAACCAGATATAAAGTATTGTTATCCTTTTTTTTATACCATTTTCGACTTATTATTTTATTTTATTTTGCCCGTACTTGTGCGATACCGCCCTCATTCGAACTCAAGCTTGCAGTACGGCCCCAACGCTGATTGATTTCGTCTGCCTAAGATCAATTCACAGCGTGGGTAGGCAGACTGGAGATCAAAGTAGTTACTTCGGTAACCAGACGTTGGAAGCGAGTTGGGAACGACGAGGCTGATATCGAATCTAACCAGATTCCCATCCGAATCACTTAAAGGTTAGATCATCACAATTGACCAGGATAAGACCCGGGATCGGCTGACGTCACAATTTGACGTAACGGTTGGATGCCACACAGGTCCTGTTAGAATTTGATCCTCACAGAACATATTGAAGGTAACAGGGAGAGAGAAAAGCAACGCTCTTCATACCTGACGATCTCCAGTGAGAAAATGGCGGAGCAGGTTATGGGAGCGACGGCAAAAAGGCAAAAGTTATAAAAAGCTACGAAGGACAGGAAATTGTGGAGAGACATGATCGATAACGTCCCAGAGTAACACGGCACATAAAAGAAAAAGAAGAGTTAAATACTCACGTACTCATTGTTTGCAAACATAATATCGGGAGTAATAATAATATATATATATATAATAATAATGTGAGTAATAATAATACGTTATGTTATAATAATTATAATTGTAATAATGTGAGTAATAATAATGATGTGTATAATAATAATAATATATATTATAATAATAATAGCCAGTAATCATAATAGTAATGTAAATAATAATAATAATATGAATATGAATAATAACAATAATAAAAATAATAATAATAATGCCAGTAATAATAATATATATAATAATAATTATTATTATTATTATGGGGTCCACCCTTTTCTGATATAAATGGACTCGTCCTGCTGCCATAAAATAGCCAGAGACTCTGATAGCAGAGGAGGGTAGAGGAACAGGGTGGAAAGTACATAGACACTGTGATTGAGTTGACGTGAGAAGTCAGTTACAAGTACGCATAACTCTAGGGAAGTTTACTTTGAGACTGTCTATAGCGATCTTTGATTAATGCTAACGGGCGTTCCTGGATTTTACTAACAGCATTACCTTTTGTATTTTGTGTAAATACATTTAATTTCTTAGCTTAAATACTTGCGTTTGTCGTTTATTGGAGACCGATAATGCATGTAATAATAATAACAATAATCTGAGTAATAATAATAATTATTATCATAATTATAATAATGCCAATAATAATAATAATAATAATAATAATAATAATAATAATATATTATAATAATAATGTCAGTAATAATAATACGTTATGTTATAATAATTATAATTATAATAATGTGAGTAATAATAATAATGTGAATAATAATAATAATATATATTATAATAATAATAGCCAGTAATCATAATAATAATCTAAATAATAATAATATGAATATGAATAATAGCAATAATAAGAGCAATAATAATAATGCCAGTAATAATAATATAAATTATAATTATAATTATAATAATGGATATAATGCTAATAATAATAATACCAACACTAATAATGTGAGTAATAATAATAATTATTATCATAATTATATTGATGTGAGTAATAATAATAATAATAATAATATATATCATAATAATAATGTGAGTAATAATAACAACGTGAGAAATAATAATAATGTCAATAGTAATAATAATAATAGGAGTAATAATAATAATAATAATAGTAAAAATAATAATGGCAGTAATAATAATAATATATATAATAATAATAATTATTATTATAATTGTAATAATGTGAATATGGAGTTTCAAATGGATGAAGAAATACAAGTAAAGCATACTACGCCGGCTGCAGCCGCAAATTACTTTTTTTTAAAAAGAGGAAGTAAAGGCAAATGTAACCGACCGGATAGGGAAACGATGGCAAGATAAACCACTTCATGGTCAATACTCTTGCCCGTAGCAAACAAGCTGATGTAGACAAACCCCATACCTATCAGTGGCTATGTAGTGCAAGGTTAAAAGCTGAAACCGAACGATTTATCCTTGCTGCACAGGACCAATGCTTGTTAAATAGAAATTATCATGCACACATACTGAAATATTGTGTTATTCCAAAATGCCGATTCTGTGATAAATATCTAGAAAAAAAGGACCATTTTATGTCAGGTTACGCAGCATTGGCACCCACTGAATATAAAACCCGGCATGACAGATTGGGCCAATATCTGCATTAGAAAATTTGCAACACTTAAGAAATTATGAACACCACCAAGATCCGGTTACGGAGAATGGACCTGTAAAAATTTTACGGGAATTTACAATACATACAGTGAGAACAATCAAAGCTAATCGTGGTTAGAAACCGCAAACACAAAATGTACCTTCTTATTGATATAGTGACTGCAATGTCTTTTTGAAGATCTTCAAAAAACTTCCAAAATACAAGGACCATGGAATCGAAATCGCAAAAATATGGCGCATGAGGACATAGACAGTTGCAATTGTAGTTGGAGCCCTCAGATCGATTGGGAAAGATTTGAATAGACTAATTGAAGGAATCCTTGGTAGCCCAAGCCTTAAAGAAATACAAAAATTGTACTAGCAAGTGCAGCCTATAGCTTACGAAGAGCTCTATCTATGTAAAACATACGTGATTTTTTTCCCAAAACTGCTCAGTGGAAAATGTCATGATGCCATTTCTAACCTTAGGTCTCTGGTTGGGACCTGGAAAGAAATGAGTATACACCAGAAACAAAAGGAAATACAACAACAACAACAACAACAACAATAATAATAATAATAATAATAATAATAATAATAATAATAATGTAATATTTGTTGTTATGACCAAAAACAATGTTGATTATTTGCTTTTCGTTCCCATGTTTACCTCACGTCTATTGGTCACCATTTTCTGCGATCATTACTGGGAAACAAGTGTGTGTGTATATATGTATCTGTGTATGTGTATGTGTGTGTGTGTGTGTGTTTCTGTGTGTTTCTGTGTGTGTCTAAGTGCCTGACGATTGTGGCAAAATTACCTACACGTTGGGCGGCAAATATTCAGTGGCGGGAGGAATGGGTAAAAGACGGAGATTTCTGAAAACTCGCAGCTTTTTATACCAATTCTGCGTGACCCTGGTCACGTGACTATAGATATCTAAGGGAGATAATCCCTCTAGCGCCACATGGGGTCCCCGGTTATTTTATTCCCTTTTTATTATGATCACTTGGAATAAATTCGCCATCTTTACACCGAGTTGTAATTGTTGTTTCCGTTAACCTAAGCTAAGGGGATAGATGACCAAAAACATTCCTCTCCGTAGTTGAATCTCGCAGAGCTTTCGCTTTGAAAAGAAAACTAAATCAAAAGCATTGCAGCCAATAAAATCACTTCCACTTCTCGCTGCTGCCCTCTTTTAGCATTCACTTCAAAGCTTTAAAAAACAGAAATTCTTCTCAGTCATAAAAATCGTAGAACTTGTGGGAACTCAATCAGTTCACAATTCGGTATATATGCTGTTGACACACCTGTTGACTCCTGTCTTAATTGTAAGGCTGATATGTCCGATAAGGTCAAACTTGCAGCTGGTCTGAAAAAAAATGACCTACAATCTGTTGTTAACTGGGACAAGGAATGGCTTGTTAATTTTAACTTACAACCAATATCGCGTTGAGACTCCGGTTCACGTACGATCACAGAAGTTAAGCAACATCGGGGCTGATCTGTAACTAGATGGGTGACCACATGAATATCAGGTTCTTTAAGCTTGGATAAGCGGTTAGTGTAATTACATAACAGCGAGGAGTTGGGAATCGAAGTTCCAATTCCAGTTAAATTCGTTATATTTACTTACGTGCAAATACCTTTGGGAAAGGTATGAATCCACCTCTTCCCTTCCAGCTATGGATTAAGTAGTACTGCTTTTATCAGTAATTCATTATTATCTCCAAAAAATTTGTCTATATTTCTGAGATATGGTATTGGTTGCAATACCTATATTTACTATATTTACATTGCTCGGACTGCTGTCCTCTTTATCGTCATATTCACGACGTTTCGACCGTTGTACAATCCCGTCTTCTTCAGGTGATATTAGTTGTAATTTCAAACCAAACTTTTTCGGCTTCTTGCTTTCTAGTCAATTTCTTCAAAATTTTAACAGTGATAAATATTCTTTCCTGTCCTCCCACTTTCCTTCTTATGAGGGGGGTGTTGAGGGAGTCTCGGAGTTCGTCTATATCTACAAGCAAACTACTACTACTACAACTAACCATAAAATCAAGTAAGGGGCGACAATGGCTCTCCACAACTTCCTTTTCCTGGTAAACAACGTTTGAGCATTCACCATCTGTCCCTCCGTCCTTCAATATGCCTTGTGAGTGTTAAACTCTCCAAGCTCGCTTTTCTCATATGTCCCAGAAACGTTTTTGTAATGATGGACTTTGTTTTAGTTACGGAGATTTTTTTATCCCGTATCTACAGCCGCAGTAGAAGTGGTGTTTATTGGACAAGATGGCCTGACGGACACCATTCCTCTCCAGGCCGGTTTTGAATTCAGAGTTTTTCCTTTCCTAGACCGGTTGCCACCCAAGGTTATAGCCTGTCCTGCTAATTACCAATAGCTGCTGGGAGTGGAGAGGATTTATACCTTTCCCAAGAGTATTAGCACGTAATTAGCACTGGAATTTGAACTCGGCTCTCCAATTCCTCAATCCGAGCCACTCTCCATTACTCCACCGTGCCTCTTAAAGGTATCTCTATTCGTATAGAGATACTTATATGACATTGACTCACATATTAGTGTTGATTTCGCAGTTGTTATTATTTTTGTTAGTGGGGGGGGGGGCTCAGATTCATATTAGCAACTTCCTTGACCTAATATTTCAAAACGTAATATCCATTATTTTTCGACTTCAACACAGAGAAGGATTTTTGCCTTCCATCAGCCTGCATGATACTAACCCCCAGATGAGCAATATTTCGCCATCTTGGTCTCGCGTTTTCCACTGATAAAAATTGGGGTGGTTATATTCAATCTGTTACTAGGCCTGATCCTAGGAAACTTGGTTGACTGTGTCCTACCAGACAATTTTTTATCGCCAGAATCCATCTAGCAGATTTATAAATCTTTGTCCGTGCACTGAATATATGGTCTGTTGCTCTTGTAATATATCACGAGATTCCTGACAAAAATTTTTTTAAAAAAGGGTATGTAATGTTATCGGTCCTGACCTGGCATCTCGACTTCAGTCACATTCTCACTGCAGTGTCGTGGCTTCCTTTTGGTAATTGTTCTGATGAGCTCCTTGGTACCTTGACAGCATTAATTTAAGCGCAGTACTAAATTGGCAGTTAGGTCTCATCGTTTTACTGCTCAAATAGCTAGATGTAACTGCAAGTTCTATTCTAATGGATTCTTTTCTAGCACTTCTCGCCTGTGGAACTCTCTTCTAGCTTCTTGCTATCCTGTCAAATACGATCTTCAAAGATTTTAATTCAACGCCAATCGCCATCTTCTGGCTTTTTGCATCCTGTTCTTTCATTGTTCTTTCTCCTCGCTAAAGTCTTCCCATTCCCTTTCACGTTTAGTAACTTCTTGCGTCTTAGGGGCATTATCGTCTTTCTCAGGGTGAAATTGTTTTAAAAAGTTTTGAAAAATACATAAGACTCTTTACTATGTTTACCGATGTTTAGCTAGACCATAACTACAATGGCTTTATATATTATTGTTTTTTTATGTGCTTAAGTCTAATTTTTTAAAGGCAGTTGTTTAAGCTGTTACGACCATATGACATTGAAACACCAGTTCTCGTTGGATCACCGAAATTAAGCAATGATGAGGCTGGTCAGTACGCAGATGGATGACCGCTGGTACCAGATGCTGATACAATCTCGCTACTTCTACTAACAGAAGACCTCAATATGGAGAAATGCTTCTGGTCGCAAGACTTACCTGAAGTTGGATAAGTGGTGACTTGTTTTAGGTACATGAATAAACATCCACGCTCGCTCCTGAATTTTTAGAATTATTTCCAGTCCCTCTAACCTTATGCCAATCCTACTTTTTCGTTAACTTTTTAATGTATTAATGCAATAAACACTTTTAATGGATTATTGCAATAAACACTGTTTAATGGGTTAATGCAATAAACACTTTTTAATGGATTAATGAAATAAACATTTTTAATGGATTAATGCCATAAAACTATTTAATGGATTAATGCAATAAAAAAATTTTAATGGATTAATGCAATATACACTTTTTAAAGGATTAACGCAATAAAAACTGTTTGATGCATTAGGGCAATAAAAAATGTTAATAAATAAATGCAATAAAAAAATTTTTATGTTTAATGCAATAAAAACTTTTTAATGGATTAATGCAATAAATACGTTTTTAATGGTTAATGCAATAAAAACTTTTTAATGTATGAATGCAATAAAAACTGACAGAAATTAATAGAAGGGGAACTTCAACTACAATATTTGGAAATACAAAAAGTCGGTGTATCTACTATCTAAATTTCCTCGATCGAGTTCTGACGAGTGAGTAGCGATAACCGGTTTTTAAATAAAACTAAAATAGTTGACGGTGGGAAATTTGCATGAGGCAACACGAAGATTGCGGATCATATCGTAAATAAATAAATATAATAATATATTTATTGATATCTATTAACAAATATGAATATATGAAGTTTAAAATGGGTCACAAGAAAGATATAACTTCAAAAAAATATATATTGATTCGTAAAGTTAATATTAGCCATTTCCATATAAGGAAACACAGCATTCGTTGACCGAGCAGAGAGTACTCCTGTCGTTCGGAATTTATAAAACCCTTCTATTAAAACAATTTTAGGAATCTAGTTTTCTTAAGTCCCGTAAGCTGTTATCACCCATTTCAGTTTCCTTACTAGCTTTTTATTTGAAGCAGTGTGGAATATCATCATCTTCATTATATCATTATTTTCTCTTTATCCATTTTAGCTGCTGCTGCTTCTGCTGTTGAAAGTCCTCAAGTGATGTGGTTTCCCTTATTTGGTACAGTTCTTTCTTTGTGATTCTGTAGCACCAGCCCACAAGGATCAAAGAAGGATGAACTTTGCCAATACACTAAGGCTTCATTATTTTCTCTTTCAGTTACATATTCTATCCATTTTAATCAATGCTGCTATTGAAAGTCCTCAAGTGATGTGGTTTGTGTTATTTGGTACAGCTCTTTCTTTGTGATTCTGTAGCACCAGCCAACAAAGTTTAAAGAAGGATGATCTTTCCCAAGACACTCAGGCTTCATTATTTTCTCTTTCAGTTACATATTCTATCCATTTTAATCAATGCTGCTATTGAAAGTCCTCAAGTGATGTGGTTTGTGTTATTTGGTACAGCTCTTTCTTTGTGATTCTGTAGCACCAGCCAACAAAGTTTAAAGAAGGATGATTTTTGCCAAGACCCTCAGGCTTCATTATTTTCTCTTTCACTTACATATTCTATCCATTTTAATCAATGCTGCTATTGAAAGTCCTCAAGTGATGTGGTTTCTGTTATTTGGTAAAGCTCTTTCTTTGTGATTCTGTAGTCCACAAGTTTCAAAGAAGGATGATCTTTGCCAAGACACTCAGGCTTCATTATTTTCTCTTTCAGTTACATATTCTATTCATTTTAATCATTGCTGCTATTGAAAGTCCTCAAGTGATGTGGTTTCTGTTATTTCGTACAATTTTATCACCGGTCCACTGTTCTAGCTCCACGTGCCATGTTTAATGGATGTCAGTTATCAGTTATCTCCTGTTAATTCCCCTCTCCAAGTTCTTCACTGCCTTAACCTGGTATTGAACTCACACTCTTTGGGTCCTGTCTCTGGATCTAACCAACGCATTTATTCACAGTGTCATGTGTCCTTGAGTTCAATACCTGGTTAAGGCAGTGGAGAACTTGGAGAGGGGAATTAACAGGAGATAACTGATAACTGACATCCATTAAACATGGCACATGGAACTAGAACAGTCGATCCCAGTGAGCGAAATAAAGGGTTCAGTTCGACATTCCAACCACCTGAAGAAGGCCGGAGCGTACAACGGTCGAAACGTTGTAATAAATATGGCGACAAAGATGAGGACAATAGTCCGAATAATGTAAATAATGTACATAATACCTCATCTCAGAAATATACAAATACTAAAAATATTTTCTGGTTTTAAATTCTCTTTCACAAGTTGATAAGCCGTAGAAAACGAATAAAAAAATAGTGAAATAAACTTTTAATCATGTCGTCTTTATTGCATTAATTTAAATTTTCTATCTCCCAAAACATCGTTTTTGATGGATATTTATTTTCACTGGGAGGTTAATTTACTTTTTCATTTCTGAGATGAGTAATGGTCAAAATTATTGTATTATTTCGATCTATTATTCTCATCTTGTTTGATATGTTATAACAGACACAACGTTTCGACCAAGTACCATGGGATCATTGAATGGCTAATATGATATATACATGTGTTACTTTCATCAACATGAGAAGAATACTTCAAAATAATTCAAGAATTGACAACTAATCAACGTCAGACATGAAATACTAAATTATGAAATCCCCCCACCCCGTCATAGCTAAATGTTAAAAATCATGTGTCAATGAATATCAAAGGCTCCAAAAACCCACCACTGACAGCCTTCTAGACGGTAGCATAGTTTATAATGAGGTTAGATATACATGTGTTACCGTCATCTATGAGTTAAATCCTTGGATTTGGTAGCCATATCATAAGGAAAAATGTCACAATAATCAGCAACTGACACCTGATGATGACCAGAGAGTACTTGGTCGAAACGTTGTGTCTATAATAACATCTCTATCAACCAAGATGAGGACATTTGTTCAAAATAATACAAAAATACTGTAATGTTCGGAGACATCACGTAAATATTTTTGATTATGTTCAAGCGCTTCACTTAAAGACATTAATGTATATTTAGTTTTAGTTTTTGTTATTTTTGAAGCAAGGCAATAAAGCAACTAAGACGTAAGGGGTTACTGAGTATTAGAGGATATGAGAAGAAACACTATTGAGGAGAGAGAACAAGAAGAATTAAGAAGACAGAAGATAACGATTGACATTGCATTAAATGTTTGAAGATCATCATTGACGGGAGAGCAAAACCACAAGAGAGTTCCACAAACGACAAGTGCGAGAAAAGAAACTGTTAACATAGAACTTACGGTTACATCTAGCTAGTTCAGCTATAAAATTATGAGACCTAGCCGCCAATCTAGTACAGCGCTTAAATTCATAAAGTCTACGTACTACAGAGGAAATTTCATCAGTACAATTACTATTAAAATATTCATAGAAAAGTCACTGAAAATTAACGGCGGCGGAAAAGAGACTGAAGTCGAGGTGCCAGATCAGGAACAATAACATTGCAGATTGTTTTTTTGGTTTTTAACAAGAAACTCTAAATATATAGCAGGAGCACCAGACCAGATGTGGCAGCAATATTCAAAACAAGCTTGATTTCTTCGAATCTTTGAGAGATTTTATTTTTTTTTTAAATTTCCCAACCATCCCGTTTATAGAGCTCCATTCGTTTATTAATTAGATTATTACAGAATTATTCTAACTATTAGCAGCTTTACTTCGAGCGGTGGTTGTTGAAACGCGTTTTTTAGTGGTTTTCATCTTTTCTTTCTCTGCCAGTTTGCCTTGTCCTGTCGACTAGGCACAGAATCCATAGCAAATGGGTAAAACCCAGCAAAGAGGTCACCTACCAGCGGATGCCGACAAACTTGGGTATGGATGACTAATGTTTATTTATAGACTTAAGTATAGTCTCAACGAATGTTTCTTAACTGATTTACGTATATACACATTCAATGTTTACCTACAGCCTAAAGAATAAACAGGACTAACGTTTACCTATAAACACGTTATATAGACTCAAGTATAAATCTGACATATGTTTACCTATAGACTCAAAGATAAATCCGACCATTTTTTTCTCCTCACCATTTATTTCGTGCCCATGTTCTAATTTGGTTGCAATATCTTAATTCACAGCTGCATGAGATGCCATATATGAAGTTTTTAGTCATATTATTCGCACGGGGATGTCCAAACGTTGTGAAAAGGTTGATTAGAGTATTTTTTCCTGTGGTTAACCCATTTATTAGCCACAAATCTTTTGGATATATTTTCAGACGCCCCTTTTATGCAAAGTGATGTCAAAGTAAATTCTGGTTTATTCCAAGTTTATCTTCAAGTCAAATAATGCACACTGCTGGACGTTGTAAAAAAATATTAATACAAATATTAGAATTAATGATTGATTGATTTATTTTTTGAGACAGATACGAACACACTGAGATAGATAGATAGATAGATATGAATAGACTAAAATAGATATATAAACATGGACTGACGCAGATAGATAGATAAATAGATAGATAGATAGATAGATAGATAGATAGATAGATACGAACAGACTGAGATAGATAGATAGAAAGATAGATAGATAGATAGATACGAAGTTACTAAGAAAAGTTAAGTTACAGCGGTGGGAAAGAGACTAAAGCCGAGATGCCAGTTCAGGAACAATAATATTGCAGATTCTTTTTGGGTTTTTAGCAAGAATCTCTAAATATATAACAGGGGCACCAGACCAGATGTGGCAGCGATATTCAAAGCAAGCTGGATTTAGTCTTTCTACAGTTTGAAAGATTTGTTTCTTTAAATTCTCCCAACCACGCCATTTATGGAAATCCACTTATGAGATTTTCTCAATGTTTTTTTCATCCTCACTATTTATTTCGTCCCCACATTCTAATTTTCTGGCAATATCTTAATTGGCACCTGCATGAGATGCCATATATGACGTTTTTAGTCATATTCCTCGCAAGGGGATGTCCAAATATTGTGAAGAGGTTGAGTAAAGTATTTTTTTCTGTGGTTAACTCATCTGATATTTTTATTAGCCACAAATCTTTTGGATATATTTTCAGACCCTCCTCCTTTTATGCAAAATAATGTCACTAAGTTTGGTTTGTTCTTAATTGATGTTCGAGTTAAATAGTGCACACTGTTGGACTTTGTAAGAAAAAAAAACAACTATTAATAAAAATATTAGAAATACTGATTTATTTATTTTTTTATTGTTCTTAGAAATTGCTAGAACTGAACGAAAATAAAACCTTTAAAATAAGGTAGGCTAAAAAAAATTAAAAAATAAACAATGGATACTGCGCATGCTCAGAGAAAAAAAATCGAGGAGACAAATTCGGTTGGCTCGGTTGAGATTAAAAATGAAAAAGAATAGAAAATCTTGGAAATGTTATTTGCTTAATTTTTCATTACTATGTACGACATTGCTAGCCTTATTGTGTTGTTAATGTTGTTGATTCGCCTGTATCGCTCGGGGGTATAACAATGGTGCCTGGAGGCCTATGAGGATAGATGCGGACAAACGGTGATAGAAAGAGAGATAAGAAAGAAAGAAATATGAACGATAGATAGATAGATAGATAGATAGATAGATAGATAGATAGATAGATACATACATACATACATACATACATACGAACAGACTGAGATAGATAGATAGATAGATAGATAGATACATAGATACATACATACATACATACATACATACATACGAACGAACAGACTGACATAGATAGATAGATACATACATACATACATACATACGAATAGACTGAGATAGATAGATACATACATACATACACGCATACGAACAGACTGAGATAGATAGATAGATAGATAGATAGATAGATAGATAGATACACGCATACGAACAGACTGAGATAGATAGATACATACATACATACACGCATACGAACAGACTGAGATAGATAGATAGATACGAACGAACAGACTGACATAGATAGATAGATAGATACATACATACATACATACATACATACGAATATGCTGAGATAGATAGATACATACATACGAACAGACTGAGATAGATAGATAGATAGATAGATAGATAGATAGATAGATAGATAAGATGTTACTAAGATAGCTTTTCTTTAGCCTGTCCTGTTCATCAATAAACTGCGTGTCACTCTCTCTCGTGCTCATTTCTGTTCAATATTCTCCTAATTCTGTTGGTGTTTGTAAAGTGACATTAAAAAGAAAACGCTACCTTAAATTCAATTCTTTCACCCTTAAATAAGGAAAGAAGAAAGAGAGAGAAACTCGAAACATGGCCCCTTGCACCATCGACGGGAATTTACGTACGAAAACCCAACCAATTCCCTCGATTTTTATACAATTCTTTTGCGCAATAACAATTGCATTTTGAACTCAGTAATTGGCGTATAGAAAAGTCAAATCAATGGAGTTCGTCGAATTAAAAAGTATTTACTGCGTTAAATATCCAATCAGTATATGACATGCAAACATACACACATGTATGGGTGTGGTGCGTATAAGTCATTTCAACCGAAGTAAGGGAATAAAGCAACTAAGACGCAAGGGGTTACTGAGTGTTAGGGAATGAGAAAAAAAACAATTAAATCAATAGCTTCATATACCACAAGGAAAGTTGGTTCTATGTATCGCGCCATAAAGCTTTTTCTCCCCTGAGACCATCCTTCAAATCTATAAATCAACCATTCGCCTCTGCATGAAATGCTGCTGCCATAAATGGTCTGGAACTCCCGCTGTTCGTCTCCAAGTCCTCGACAAAATCCAGAGACGAATATGCAATGCTGTTGGTCCTGGTCTGGCATCTCGTCTACAGTCGCTTTCTCACATACGTGCCGCCGCTTCCCTCTGTCTTTTCTACTTCACGGTAACTGCTTCGACGAGCTATTCTCGCTGGTTTCCAAACTGCATGTTTTTAAACGTGCTACGAGGTTGGCATCTCGGTCCATCCTTTCACTGTCAAAACTGTTAAATGTAGCCGTCTCCTCTACTCCAATAGCTTCACGTCTCGCACTTCCCGTCTGTGGAACTCCCTTCCTCTTACTTGCCCTGACAGTCATAGTCTTCAAATATTCAAATGTAATGTCAATCGACATCTGATGCCTTGATCTAATTCCCCGTCCTTCTCTTTATCCTTTTCTCAATCACGTCTCTTTACTCTTGCTCCCACCTCTCTGTAATCCTTTACGTGCTAGTGGTACTCCTGCCTTGCTTGGGGTGAAAATCTTTAAAAAAAAAACTATTAAAGAAAGAGACCAACAAAAGAACAAGAGAAGCCAGAAAATAACGATTGACATTGCAATTAAATGTTTGAAGATCAAAGTTGACGTGAAAACAAGAGAGTTCCACAAGCTAGAAGTGCGATAGAAGAAACTGTTAGCATAGAACTTACGGTTCCATCTAGCCATTTCAACTGTAAAATGATAAGATCTACCTGCCAGTCTAGCATTGCGCTTAAATTCGTAAAGTCTAGGTACGAGAGAGGAAAGTAATATTTATTTTGAAAAATACAAAAATGTGGAACAAGACCAAAAGTGATGATAGGGAAAGGCTGGTTTTCAATCTGTCTTATCTTAAACTTAGCTAGCCACAAGTACTGACCCAATCATACAACAGTATCCCATAGTACATATAAACCATACAGAAAACCCAATGATAAACCACTCTATATACACACATCTTCCAACCACCCACCTTCTATAATCAAACAGATACCAAAATCGATTAACCGCAGGCTTTCCGACAATTCCTTCAATTAATCCATATTTAACAAAGCTAAGAAAGATTACGAAACATCCCTAAAATATAGTGGATTCCCAGCAACACTCACATACTCACCACAGAACACAAAAAAGGAAATATATGGTTCAACCCACCGTACAGAAAAAACGTAAAAACAAACGTAGGAAAATATTCTTCAAACACTTCCCAGAATCAAGCACCCTACACAAAATATTCAACGAAAACAGAGTAAAAATCAGCTACAGTTGCACCGAGAACATGGCACAAATAATTCAAAAAACACAACTAGAAAATTAGTAACAAACCACACGAACAAATTAAACCCACGTGTAACTGCAGAATACAGAATGACTGTCCCTCAAACTGTAATTGTTTACAAAATAACGTAATATACCAAGCCACGATAAAATCGCCAGATAATGAAGAAAAAGTATACATAGGAGTAACTGAAGGACACTGGAAACAAAGAAACTATGCACACAAAACATATTTCACAAATAGTAAATATGCGAACAGCACAATGCTTTCTAAGTATATCTGGGAAATTAAAAACAAAACGCACATCACACCAAAAATATCTTGGAAAATAAGGAAAAGATCATCAGCCTACAACAAACAATCAAAAACTTGCAAACTTTGCTTAGAGAAAAAATAGCTATCATTACCAAAATAAATTATTAAATAAAAGATCCGAGCTCATCTCAAAATGCAGACACGAAAACAATTTTTTACTAAGTTACTTAAAAATCGAAAACTGAAAAGAATAAAATAAAATAAATAAATGACAATAAAATAAGTAAAATAAATTAACCCAAACAAATTACCAAATCACATCCGTTAGAATGTGTGTGTGTGTGTGTGTGTAGAAGGCTTTTTTTCCTTTTCCCATATCATTTTCGTTGAGTTGACCGATTAAATAGGTCAATGTCTGATCCTTACCCCCTCCTTCCACAATATTAGGTATTATAATAAAAAGAAATATAAAAATAAATTTTCAAACTCTCCCTTCCCTCTCTAAACTCGACCATGTCGCTCATACCATTCCTCACCACCCTCTATGTCAAATTATATAAGCTTAATACAACCTGTCAAAAGTGTAAATTTTAATTTCATTTTTCGTTTCACCTTTTGAAAGTGATGTCTGAAGATCCAGAGAAAAATAAAATTCTCTGGTGAAACAAATTATTACAAATGGAGCCTTAAAGCGATGTGTTTTTCTTTAAATTGAATTATATATAGTGTTATGTAATATTTTTTCCCCTGTATGGCAGTGAATGCTGGCAATCTCCTGACTGATGAAGAAGTGACTTGAGGCAACAAATGTGGATCTGTAAAAGGATATTGAGGAGACCATGAACCGGGCATGACGAAGTTGAAACGAAAAGGACAATTATATTTAAGATTTAGAAATGGTAGTTGAAAATAGCATTTTGTATTTAGCCTAATTTCACATTATTCAAATTTTTCCACAACACAAAAGGCATATTTTTTTCATCGGTCTTAAGAATTTAGGCAACGATAGATAGATAGATAGATAGATAGATAGATAGATAGATAGATATTAGGTTGGTGCAAAAAATAATGTCGTTTTTAACCTAATAGATAGATAGATAGATAGATAGATAGATAGATAGATAGATAGATAGATAATGAAAATACTCAGATATATATTGGTAGACAGAGAGATTGACATATCGAGACAGAATGAAAAACTTCTTTGTTACTCACATATTCCGTCCATTGTATACTCAGAATTCATCTCAATTACCTTAAGACATGAACTGAGATAGATAGATAGATAGATAGATAGATAGATAGATAGATAGATAGATAGATAGATAGATAGATAGATTGTGGTTAGTGTTATTGATTTTACCTTATGAAAATGTCTTTAGATAGACTTTCGCTGGTCGACTATCTTAATCATATCGTCCAAAACTTGCACAAGAAATAATAATCTAGAATTAAGTTCATTTAAACTTGTGAAACCTTTGTTGCAAGCCACGATGGTCCACCTTCTTAATATTTCACGTTTTAGTTCTTTTCGCTCTCACATTAAACTACCATAAACCAAAAATAAAAACAGACGCAAAGCATAATAGGAAAATTTTCGAAACCAATGTTAATGGTCGATTTCCAGTGGATGTTAACAGTTGTGGAAATCCCGAAAGAACGGAGAAAGGAGAAGATAGAAGTGAAAAGACTATAAATATTGCAGAAGGGGGAGAAAAAGTAAGCATGATATGTAGGAATATAGATAGATAGATAGATAGATAGATAGATAGATAGATATAGAACCGACTGATGGTAACAGTCGAGAAAACCCCGAAAGAACGGAGAAAGGAGAAGATAGAAGTGAAAAGACTGTAAATATTGCAGAAGGCGGAGAAATAGTGAGCATGATATGTAGAAAGATAGATAGATAGATAGATAGACAGATAGATAGATAGATAGATAGATAGATAGATAGATAGATAGATAAAGAACAGTTTTAGATAGATAGATAGATAGATAGATAGATAGATAGATAGATAGATAAAGAACAGTCTTAGATAGATAGATAGATAGATAGATAGATAGATAAAGAACAGTCTTAGATAGATAGATAGATAGATAGATAGATAGATAGATAGATAGATAGATAGATAGATAGATAGATAGATAGATAAAGAACAGTCTTAGATAGATAGATAGATAGATAGATAGATAGATAGATAGATAACAGTCTTAGATAGCTAGATGACTGTGGCAGCGTACACCGTGGATTAAAGAATACATTTCTTAACCTCAACCCCACTAATGGAGGAACTGAAAGTGCATTTATGTTACATAATGTTATGGAAATTAACCAAGGGAAGATATATATATATATATATATATATATATATATATATATATATATATATATATATATATATGTATGTATGTATGTATGTATAATGTTTACGATCAAAGAGTTGTAACTGATCGTCAAGATCGAAATTGCTTTACAAAATTTCCTTTTGAAGTAAAGTCGTTGGAAGTTGAACCCAGACCAGAGGTGTTCTTCAGAGTTTGACAATTAAGATCTAAAGTCTAAAGCAGGGCTTCCCAACCTTTTTTTATTGCGTCATCGTTGACTTTCAAATGAAAACATCTTCCACTGCCCCCCTGTAAAGTAAATATTCTAAAGGTTAGCAAAATTGTTTGGTAAAAGTTTGTTACTGGTTCTTAAACTGGATTTAGGATCTAGTTAAAAAATACCAAACGGAGGTAACAAAGTTCTTTGACTTATCCTGCAGCTGCTGCCGCTACTACTTTATGAAAGAACAAATAAAAGCAAACTCGACCATTGAAAACTATATAAATAGATACCGCTAATAAGGAGAGAATAAGAGAGGGAGGGATATATATATATATATATATATATATATATATATATATATATATATATATATATATATATATAATAGTATAAGGTAGTATATATATATAGTATAAGGTAGTAAAGTCGCTAAGACACTAAATGTGAAAGAATAAGAAAAAATTATTAAGGAGCGCTAAAAAATAGAATAGGGATTATATATATATATATATATATATATATATATATATATATATATATATATATATATAATCCCTCCCTCTCTTATTCTCTTATTCTCTCCCACCTCCTCCTCTCCTTTCCCTCTCTTTCTTCCCCACTACCTTATATTGAGTTTTTTTTTCTTTCTTCCTCTTTTAACATTAATTTTTTTTCCTTTCATTTTTTTTTTCGTCTGGATAAATTGACTCCATTTATTAAAACAAATTCGGTCTAAAGAGATAAATATTTATATATACATGAAATAAATTATAACCCAACTGATTTTTAAGGATCGTCTGTATTCATTTTATTTATATATATATATATATATATATATATATATATATATATATATATTATGAAATAGGCAATTTTTTATGAAGTTATGTGAGTAATATATAAGGTAGAAACGTTATTTTTATTTTTATTATCAATTTATTTGATAATGTGATTTTCTTTCATGTACGTTATTCGTCATCGTATCGAGGCAGAGGTTAGCCTACTGAAAAACATCGCTGAGAATTTAAAGTTTCTTTTTCCAGAATTGTACTTTAAGGATGATTTTGGGGATTTAATAGTCGATTTATACGCGGAACTATACGGTATACTAATGCAATCGGTTTTAATTTATCTGGCACAACGTAACAAATTAGCAGGCAACAGTGAGGATTTAATTTGCTATAATAATGATCGAGTTTAATTCGAAACGTGTTTGCTTCACAGTGAATGTGTTATTGATATTTACTACACGCTGTACTGCATTAACTTTTGGTAGGCAGCCTCTCATATATAATACCAGGTCATTGTACAGTTTTGGGATATTTCTTTCTTTTTTTTATCACAACCTGCGTCGGACAGACTGCAATATGCGATAATTTATACCGCCTCACGATAAGATATGGGTTTTGGCTAGCTTCGAGTGTAAGAGAAGGGAATTATTTTCAATACATCAGGAAAAATATATATCAAGACATACAACAGGGAAACAGAATTCGGGCATATGCACGCTCCCACATATATATATATATATATATATATATATATATATATATATATATTATAATTATATTTTTTTTAAATAATTATAAGCTCTACTTCTGTGTGGATTACTGTTTTTTTTAAATAAAAACAAAAATACTAAAGAACTCCGGATTATTTATCTAACGTGTTCTTTCCTATTTTTCTACATATCTGCACACACACACACACACACACACACACACACATATATATATATATATATATATATATATATATATATATATATATATATATATATATATAATCATTTATTCGAAAATTATAACATAAAAATTCTAGCAATTTTGTTTCAACACTTCAGGTGTCTTCTCAAATGACACCATCACTTAATAAGACACCAGTAGTGTTCAAGCAAAATGGCTATTTTTATAGGGATTTTATTTATGTTATAATTTTCGAATAAATGATTATATTTGCTCTACTCTGTATTGATCACTCTTTTAAGAATAGTATTTGTTGGTTATTGGAATTTATTCCATATACACGAATCCTATACTTGTATATATATATATATATATATATATATATATATATATATATATATATATATATAACTTTAAAATATACAGTCGTATATACATAGATGTATAGAGACAGACACACATGCTTTAAAATATAAACCTCCCAGCATAATTTTTTTAATCATTTCACCCCATGCAAGGTAGTAAAGTCGCTAAGACACTAAATGTAAAAGAATAAGAAAAAGGGGAAAAATTATTAAGGTGCGCTAAAAATAGAAGAATAATCAGGAAGAGAGGGGTTTTTTTTTTGGGTGGGGGGGGTAATCATTTCACTCCAAGCAAGGCAGGAAGCCACTAGCACGCAAGGAGTTACAGAGAGTTGGTGCGTGAGCAAATAGGAGTGATAGAGGAAAAGATGAAGAGTAGGATAGGGGATAGATCAAGGCATCTGGAGACGTCGATTGACATTACATTTGAATAGTTGGAGATTATAGCTATCAGGGAAACAGGAAAAGGGAAGGGATTTCCACAGGCGAGAAGTGCGAGACATGAAGCTATTGGAGTAGAAGAGACAGCTACATTTAACAGTTTCGACAGTGGAAGGGTGAGAACGAGATGCCGGCCTAGTTGAACGCTTAAATTCATGAAGTCTGGGAACCAGCGAAAGCAGCTCATCGGAGCAGTTACCGTGAAAGTATTTGTAAAAAAAAAAGGCATAGGGAGGCGACGGCACGTCTATGAGAGAGCGACTGCAGACAAGATGTCAGATCAGGGCCAATTACATTGCATATCCGTCTCTGGATTTTATCAAGGCCCTTGAGGCAAACAGAAGGGGCTCCAGACCATATATGGCAGCAATACTTCATGCAAGGGCGAATGGTTGATTTGTAGATTTGAAGGATCGACTCCGACGAGAAAAAATTTCCTGGCGCGGCACAAGGAGCCAAATTTCCTTGCGGTGGACGAAGCTATTGATTCAATGTATTTGTTCCATCTCAGGTTAGCAGTCAATGTGAGACCGAGCAGTTGCAAAGAAGTGGTCTCGTGGAGTTGAGCGTAAGACATTCTAATGGAGGCAGGGATGTTTCTCTGCGGTCAGTAATAGAGAGCAGTTTTGTTTTTGAGGCATTAAAGTTAACCAGCCAGTTCCTGTCCCAGTAGATAATGATTGACTTTTAAACATTTCAAGATCAAATTTGGCTGGAAATCATGGAGCCGAAAGTGAGTTCCACAAGCGGCAAGCACCAGAAAAGAAACTGTTAACATAAATCTTACGGCTACATTTAGCCAATTCAACTGGGAATCGATATGACCTTGCCATCAATTTTTGTACTACGCTTGAATTTATAAAGTCTAGGTACTGTAGAGCTCAACCGAACAATTGCCATGAAAACATTGGTACTCGGACATTTGGCCGAC
This sequence comes from Acanthosepion lycidas, assembly GCA_963932145.1. Classification (NCBI taxonomy): domain Eukaryota; kingdom Metazoa; phylum Mollusca; class Cephalopoda; order Sepiida; family Sepiidae; genus Acanthosepion; species Acanthosepion lycidas. The sequence goes on along the minus strand of OZ010575.1, from coordinate 10,846,511 downwards.
GGACATTTGGCCGACAGATATATGGCTGAGGGACATTTCGCCGAACGAATATTTAACCGAAAATGGAGCATTTACATGTATGTCACACTCTTTATCGTAATGTGCTACATATATTTATATTTATTTACTGTATTAATTTATAATTTTTCGTTTTTTTATTGCCTTTTATCAAAAATCTATTCTGTATATATTATATTTTACTTCAAATATTACTGTAAGATGATAAGTATTTTGAGAAAAATCACATTTTACTACAGCAAAAATCTTGAGCTTTTACGATATGAAAGATCTTTCAATTTCACTTTCAATGATCATTATCTTAAAGGGATGAACTAGCTTTTATCTTACTGTTAAATACGAATTTAAATAATTAGCTGCTACTTTTTATCCAAATACACTCAAATATTTTTAAAAATACTAATTTCAATACTGAGCAAAGATATATATTAATAAATATACATATACATATACCTATGTTTTGGTGTTCGGCTTAAGTTTCGCTGGTTTTCCAGCTCATCGGGCACAAATTATATCATATAAAAATACACAGATGTCACTGGATCTGATCAACGTCTATATCCACTGGGCCATGTGTCCCTGAGGACATATCTATACGAATTTTTGGGACTTGTAAGCAATGTCTCAGCAATCATTTTTTACCAGTTCTCATATTTTTTCTGTTATTATTATTGTTTTTTTTGTTTTTTTACCAGAGCTTATATAGCAATTTTTTGTTGTTATTCATTGCTTTTCTCTAGCACTCCTTATTACTGGTTCCCATATTGTATTCATTTCTATACTTGTTCGGCTCAGGAGATTTTTGTGGCCTAGCATATGTGCTGATTCCTTAAGTTTTCGTATTTTCTATTAATGCTCTCTTTTATTTCAAACTCATCCCACGGGGGCGGTGATCACCCTTTTCCCTCCATATCTTTTATCTCTTAGAATTATCCCTAGCATCACACTTGCCATTGGCGAGTTTTAAGTTCGCTAATTTCACTGTTTCTTACCCGCTCCTCATAACAGACATAATCCGTTCATTATAAACTTTGCGTTTTAAGTATATTGCCACGGCACCTTTCATTATGCCTCGCTTCCCATTAGACACTATCCAAGAAATCGTTATGGCTCATTTTATTTCGGCTTTATCATCTTTCTTTAATGTGATCACCTCTTGTAAGGAGATTAATTTCTGAAACAGTTATTCTACCTCGATTCTTATAAACTGTTTCAGATGATTACGAATGCTCATTACTTTTGGTTTTATTTCCATCTGTTGTTAAATCTACTTGTCTTATTTCGATCATTTTGTATCGCTTTTAATTTAGACGTTGGTTCGGCTGTTTGTAAAATGCCGTCAGAACATTGTAACTTGTACAAATGATCTCTGTTTATATATTATTATTATAGGAGAAGTAGTGCGTAGCCGAGTTCGAAATCCAGTCGAATCCATTACATTCATTTACGGGCTAATGCCATTGGGAAAGATATGAATCTTTTCCCCCCATCTATTCATTGGAACTGAGTTTCTTATCCTCATACGTCGAATACGACGGGAGAGTCAACAATATATATATATATATATATATATATATATATATATATATATATATATATATATATATATAGAGAGAGAGAGAGAGAGAGAGAGAGAGAGAACTGTTTATGTTATTATTAAGAGGAAAGACCAAAATATTTTTTTATTATTTTTTTAAATGTTTAATCCTTTCTAGCACGTTCGAAAACTGGATATAATTTATTAAATTGGAATTGTAATCACGATTCAATTAAAAAAACTGATGAATTGGATCGTGATTACGATTCCAATGTAATAAATTATAACTATGGAATATTAGTTTTTGAGCGTTATATATATATATATATATATATATATATATATATATATATATATATATATATATATATATATATATAACCCAATAAATGTAAGCAGCTATACTCGTCCGGCAAAACCTTAGGTGTTTTAGCTTGAAAATGAACAAACCAATACCCAAGGGAAAAAAGGTGTAAAAAAGGAAAGAACTAAGAATGTGTACTTCCGGCGAAAATAATCGTCTAGAATCAAAGTTCAGATTCTAAAGAAAAAAACCTCCGATACGAGTAAAGTAAAATAACTAAGCAAAGTGCTCAAGTACAGCAAAATAAGTAAATAAACCTCAGGGCGCCCTATTTTCCAGAGGTTTGTTATTAATTGCAGTTTATTTCTTTTCATGGTTGTCTTTTAAGAGGTACAAGTATGATGTCTATTGATTGTTAGTAGCGTTTATTTCCGACTCCCTCGAAAGGAATGTGGCTGGAATTCGAGGTAGCGCCCTTCTCTTCAAAAAAAAATCATTATTTCTTTTGTTAAATAAGCTTGAATTTCAACAACTTTCCTCTCTCGGGTCTTGGGATATATATATGTCCACAATTCAAAGGCGTCAAACGACTGCATCTTAAAAGAGACCCATGAAAAGAAATTGACAAGAAACGCCTTAGAAATGGATAAAGAAGTAAAGAATATGCTACAATCGTTATCTCTCGTTTGTGTCATTTTTCGTGGGGGGGGGGGATTTTGCTCTTCATTATGGATCCCAAACGTAATGAAGACTTGTGGGTGCTTATGTGGGTGAGTTCCGACCTACGTCGAAAATCAGGTTATGTCACGGCGTAGGAACGGATCTCCGATGTAAGTGGAGGACAATATATATATATATATATATATATATATATATATATATATATATATATATATATATATATATATATATATATATATATATTCTCTATCGTCCTGATTGCAGGACGAATTATTCTCCCGATTTCTTTTCTGTCATACGCAGGGTCAGGACGAGGCTGTATTTAGATATCATGGAGTCTATTATTATTAATATGCAGCCTCCTGCCCTGTGTAGACAGGAGATTAAATTCAGGTTGGTCCTATTCGGGGGGAGATTACTGCCTAACCTAGACAATATTTAGTACTAATAAGGTTTTTTTTCCCCCTCTTCCTTTAATTTTTCCCCTTTTATTACATCTTGGTAATCTATTGTTTTTAATATCGTTCGTTGATAATAATTTTTCTTATCAACTTCTTTGTTTTATTCTGCCGACGATTATTTTTCTGAAGAAGTGTCGGCCGAAACGCGCCTTAAATCCCGCCTTTTTTTCTTAAACGAGATACATTTGTACCTATTTTAAAAATAAAACGGGAAATATGATCCTCATATTTAAATACATATATAAAGACATTTTTATGTTTATACATTCTTTTTATAGATGCAAATATTTGAGTAAATGCTCTGTTTATAATAAACAGTATTAAACAACATTTACCGGCCTGAATGTCAGAGAAATTTTCACAGAAAATATTCGTCTTCCGATGCAATCCTCTTGTAATTCAGCGTTCGTAAAGAACTGTCATAACACTGTAATTATCCATACATATATATATATATATATATATATATATATATATATATATATAAATATATATATATATATATTTATATATTAGGTACCTCCACGAAATTAAACAAAAAGAGCATAGCATGATGAAAAAGACGCCGAACTTGACGAAAACAAAATTTTATCGTCTAATGTTCATATTATTATTAAAGAGGAAAGATCAAAATATTTTGGGGGTATTTTTTTACATTTTTTAATCGTTCCTAGCACGTCCGAAATTTTCTATAAAAATCTTGTTTTTTGTCAAAAAAAGGACAGATAATCCATCATTTTCAATCATTTTTTACATTTTATAAAAAAGATGAAAATCTCACTTTGACATTCTTTTAAAAATCAATTATCATTTTTTCAAAACTTCTTTTTAATAGAATCAGAAATTATAATGTTTATTTAAAATATTTTGAACCAAGCTTAACTTAGCTTCTGCGCCGAAAAAATGTAATTTGAAAATAAAACAAAGCAGGTCATAACCTTTCGCGTCACTTGACAGGTGACGAAAGACATTTTCCTGACGTTTAGATAACTTACGGGAGGATAATTCTTTCTACGGATGGAAGGAAGTGAAATTATTTAGATTTAAGTGAACAAATTATTTACCTCGTTACTTTTAAGGAAAACTTTCAGCGCTATAATTTTTTAATTTTTTTTTTTTTTTTTTTTGTACTTAGCTTTCACCTTTTACGTTTACGATGCTTTATGGAAAATATATTATAAAGAAATTAAAAAATAAGACTTAAGAGTGAGATTAAATTTCATAAGAAAAAGGTATCTAATTAATTTATAGGTACCTTTCTTATGAAATTTTATCAGAAGTGTACATAAAATACTATAATTTTATGTACATTTATTACATTTTACTGTGTTATTTGTATTTCCATTCATTTTATTATTAATTTTGATATTTCATTTATGGAAAAATGTCATAACTGAGATAAAATAAGATCATATAAATTAAAGTTTAGCAGCTGTAGTTAAATTTCATGATACTGATACTTGTAGGTACCCTTCTCAGTTGAAATTGAAAAATCAAATTAACTTCTCCATACGTTTTTCGCAAAAGTAACAGCGGAGAACAATGCTGAACTCAAATAAAGCAACTTAACTGCATTCTGGTTGGTCTTCCGTACTTTATAATTACCGCCCGATTATAAACACAAAATTACATTTCTTAATTACTGCGGATCTTCTGATTGGTCAAAATGATACAATTTACAAGGCGCTAAAAAAAAAATCTATCTCATAAGGACACTTAGAAAAACCGATGTGGCTTTAAGCTAATTTTATATTTTTTAAAAACTTAATGTAAAAATTTATTATAATTAAAGAAATAACAAATAATTGTATTAAAAATTCAATTTTCATTGAAAAATTTTTTTGCTTTCAGAAAATATTGTCCATATTCATAAAAACAACTAAAAACAAATAAAAGCATTTGAAATTAAATAGTATCTTTGTTTTATTGAGTTTTGTATGTTACAATGTCAGAGCTGGTTTTCAGGTACTGCGTATCCAATTAAAAAAAAAAAAAACATGATTTGCATTCTTCAAAGCCTTGTGCTTTTAACTATTGTAATCACTAAAGTTGATCCGCTCGAATTTCTAGAGTTTTTCATAAAATTAGTTATGGGGGTGTTAATAAATATTAAAAAAAAACATATTTCTGCCATGACTTTAATAAAAAAAAAAAAAAAAAAAAAAAACATATTTATAATAATTTCGATCATCTGTGAATAGTTTCTGAAAGTTTCATTAACATCCGACAATTATTTTTATTTTTGCAAGCTTTTCCAAATTAATGTGTGTAATACAAAAAAAAAACGTACTAAAACTTGTCTGTGTTATTTTACTAGTTCTGGTTGGTACAAAGAGTAACAAGGTTTCTTTAATCAAAATTTATAATGTTCTAAAAAGAAGAAACATTTTTTAAAAATAATTAAAAAAAACTTTGGTCATTCCTCTTCATAATAACATATATATATATATATATATATATATATATATATATATATATATATATATATATATATATATATATTACATAATTTACTTTATTTACCTCGATTTAGGTCTGTTGAGCGAGGTACGAAACCGGTTAGCCGGTCCGTTTTTAATTTTTACTTTTTATTATCATGAGTCGTAATAATAAAACTAATTTTTGTCTTTTCATGGCAGTCATATATATATATATATATATATATATATATATGTATATGTATATGTATGTGTATGTGTGTGTGTGTGTGTGTGTGTGTGTGTGTATGTATGTATGTAAAAATACGTGGGTAAATCATCGAAGTAGATCTTATTGATATAAAATATGAAAACAGATCAGAATATAATTTTTCTTAAAGAGCATATAAGTGAATTACAATAAATGAGATCCAAACGATTTTCAATTCTTTTCTTTCATACCAAATTAACAAATGTAATGTCGATTGAAATTACACTTGAATATTTGAAGATTATAGTCATCGGGGGAGCAAACAAGGAGAAGGGAGTTCCGCAGATGAGAAGTGCAAGAGAAGAAGCAGTTTGAGTAGAAGGAGTGGTTACATTTAAGCGTTTGGCAGTGAAAGGGCGACATCAGGATGCCAGTCTGGTAGCTCGCTTAAATTTATGCAGTCTGGGAACCAGAAAAAATAGCACGTCGGAACAGTCGCCGTGCAAATGTTTGTAGAAGAGACAGAGGGAGGCCACAACACGTCTGTAGGATAGCGATTGTAGACTAGATACCAGATCAGGACCTGTTATCTTGCATATTCGTCTCTGGATTTTGTCGAGGACCTCGAGACGTACAGCGGGGGCACCAGACCATATATGACAGCAATTTTCCATGCAAGGACGGGTGGTTAATTTATAGATTTGAAGGATTAACTCAAACTAGAAAAACTTTCGAGCACGACACAGAGAACCAACTTTCCTTGCGGCAGATGGAGCTATATGTGAAAAACTGGCTCCATGAAAATACTTAATTTCAAATTTAAAGTGACTAATCTCTGATTTTAACAAAGCCTGTGTACATATTTTTGGCGGCATCTTATACATTCAGAATGAGTTTTAAAATGCGCCAACAGAGGTCAGCTAATGTTCAGAGAATAAAAAAATAGGGGGAAATAAATTCGAAGAAGAAAGAGAAAACACGAAAGAACAAAAAAAAAGTAAACAACAAAGACAAGTAAAGATATTAAAAAAAAAAAGTAAAAATATCAAAACGAGACGAAGAAACATGAAAATGAGGCGAAGATAATAAACAAAGAAAGAGGAGAGCATATACGAAAGAGCCATGGTATGTTCGGTGCCATGATGTCGTTAACGCTAATCTCGTTCCACGGGTAAAGCGCATGCGCATTGAGCTATCATTTAGTCGGCTGTTTTGCCGATTCGTTTACACCGAGGAAGGAGTTATTCAATTTTCTTTTTTGCCATTTATATGAATAGATATACATCCTGTTTCTTGGCCTTAGGATATTTATACATTACTGGGTTTTTTTCTCTCTGTTTTGTTATTTTATGTTTTGCAAAAAGTGGAGAACAAAAAAATAAGCTGACATTGTCCCCAAAGTATTAACCGTACGCCATTTGATATAAATGACACAAAACAGTCGCTGGAGTGATTGAATCTTACTACAAACAGTTACAAAATCCAACATCTGTCAGGTACTCTCCTGGAATTAGTTTTTACAAAACACAGGTGTAAAACCTAATCGATACAGGTATTCGCTGTCCGCATTTTAATCAAAATTCTTTTCGGATTGAGGAATCAGAAACCCGAGTTCGAATTCTAGTTACATTCACTTACGTGCTAATACCTTTGGAAAAGGTATGAATCCGCTTTTTCTACCCCCTCCCTCAGCCATAGGTAAGTAGCAAAACACATCGGGTTCTATAGCCTTGGATAGCAACTGGTCTACCGCAGAAAGAAATGGCAACCTACTGCGGGAAAAAAATCTGCCTCGTCTAAGCGTGTATCACGTATGACACATAGCTGACTGATTCATATAGACTTTTATTTAATGAATCTATAATACGAGTATCCTTATTTTTCTTGTTGTAGTTTCTCCTGTGACCGAAGGTTTATAATTCTATTGCTTCAAGTCTCTTCTTCATCTGTGAGGAGATTGTCCAGCATTCACTACCATATAGCAGGACGTGTGACAATCAACGTTCAGGCTGATTAAAGATGAACGACACATGCATGGGTCCCTAATGACGTCATCATATGCTGTGAAATGATAGAATTTTGTAGGAAGAAACTACTTCTATCGTAGGGTCTCCTTGAATCTGTTGATGTTTTCATGGAAATAAACAGGATGTATTACTTTCGGATCACCCACTGTATATACTGATAAAATTCTACTTACTGTCATACTTTACTATATGATTTAATGGGAAGGCGAACACATACACACACACACACACACAAACATATGCAATAAAGCCACAAGAGGAACTGGAAACCCTGTTCTAAAAGGGAAACAAGAGATAAACCTCTACTTCTGTTTAAAAAACTAGGGAGGAGTATGTAATGGGCGATAGGCTTACCTATCTGGTCCTATTAGAAAATATATTCAAGTACATGAATTAATTTCTTGGTGGCTGTAGAAAATTGATCCCAAAATTTTCATTCAAATAGTTTTTCTTTTCCCAAGTACTTTCAATCTCATCTGACACCATCTTCAGGGGGTTAAAGTATCTGTTGATATGTATTCAGTAGCTCCGTAAATTCCAAATATTTAGAAAATGTTAATATAAATAAAAATGAACATAATAAGTCTTCAAATGCATTATAACTATAAGTAAGAATAAAATTAATTTATTTTTTTAATCATTCCATCCCAAGCAAGGCGGGAAGCCACTAGCACGCAAGGGGTTACAGAGAGTTGGAGCGAGAGCAAAGAGGAGTGATAGAGGAAAGGATGAAGAGAAGGATAAGGGATAGATCAGGGCATCTGGAGACGTCGATTGACTTTACATTTGAATGGTTTCAGATTTTAGCTATCAGGGAAATAGGAAGACGGGAGGGGGCTTCTCATGCGAGAGGTGCGAGACATGAAGCTATTGGAGTAGAAGAGACGGCTACATTTAACAGTTTCGACAGTGAAAGGGTGAGAGCGAGATGCCAGACTAGTAGAACGCTTAAATTCATGAAGTCTGGGTTACCGTGAAAGTATTTGTAAAAAAAAAGACAGAAGGAGGCAATGGCACGTCTGTGACAGAGTGACTGCAGACGAGATGCCAGATCAGGGTCAATTACATTGAAAATTTGGGAATTTTTCTTAATCAATTTTCTACAGCCACCAAGAAATTAATTCGTGGGCTTGAAAGGATCAAAATTAAAATAAATAGACAATACATGTAAATTATTTAACCAAAGATGCCCGAATAAAAATATGCTGCACACACACACACACACACACACACACACACACACACACACACACACACACACACACAAAGAGAGGAGGCACGGTGGAGTAATGGATAGCGGCTTGCATTGAGGAATCGGAGAGTTGAGCAGAGTTCGAATTCCAGTCGAATCGATTATAGTCACTTACGTGTTAATACCCTTGGGAAAGGTATGAATCCTCTTCTTCTCTTCCTCCCCACCCCCAACTATGGGGAAATAGCAGGACAGACTGGGTTCTATAGCCTTGGAGGACAACTGGTCTTGGAGAAGGACAACCCTGAACTCAAAAATTGCGAAGCGTCGTTTGGGGGCCTTGTGGCACGTAGTGCACCAGGTCTCTGTATTCTCTTCAAAAAGTGTGGATGGTTCTGCATGAAAGCATCACCACCATAATCAATGCGCTGTTGTCGGGTTGTCAGTTTCCTGGGAACTGATCTGCTTAACCCTCATACGTCAAATTCAACGGAGAGTCGAGATATATATTATTAGGGGACCTTACCCATATTAACATAATGGACTATTCCATACGTAATAAATACTGCGTCTCAAGAGGAAGCAGAGAATTCTTCTTTATTGGTTCTACCTTGGACTATCACCGTGCTACAAGGAACTGGACCATAACATATATATATATATATAAATAGGAAAGAACCCGTTAGATAAATAATACGAAATTCTTTAGTATTTTTGTTTTTATTTTTTAAAAACAGTGCTCAATAAAAAAAATAAAAAAACAATAAAAGAACCTAAATTATAATTATTTTTTTTAATTCGTAAAATTTCGCTTGAGGATGAAACAGAGCTTGATACTTTAATTCAATTTAATTTAAATAATTATATTGAAGTTTTTGGCTCCTGTTTTTGAAACATGAGAACTCTTATGGAGCGAAGGAATCATATGTAAAAAAAATAATTATAATATATATATATAAACTTTTTGTTGTTGTTTTTTGAGTGATTGTTTTTTGGTGGAGGCGTTTCACGTTATTGTTAGAACAAATGAATTTGCTACAGAGAAAATTCCGTTTACGATTTCTTGTGCTTCCTGAGAAGAAAAGTTCACACCATCTTTACAAATGATGCGACACTTGTCGTCTAGAACAACGTTCTCAATCGATGAGGCTCGGGTGCACTGATGCGCCCTGAAAGGTTACCAGATGCACCTCAAGTTAACAGAAGAGCAATTTATGAATTATTTTTATATTTAAAAAAGTTTCATTTATAAAACAAAAAGAATAGTAATCATCTAGAGACACACTATGCACAGAACTTCAATGTCATTTAATATTGTAAAAATGGATGCTAAATTCCTTAATTTTTAAGTAAGGAGAGGATAAACCTTTCCTCTTTGCTTTCCTCAAGGGATAATATATAAAGCCTATCTTTCAAAATGTAACCAAGACACGTCAAGTACAGGTTTCACACAAGCAGGCTTAAATATACTTAATTAAATGTAATGTCTTAAAAATCAAATGCTTATTTCAGGAGATTTCTTCATTATTTTCCTATCCGCGAATCTCATAACTAATTTTCCTTATTGAAATTGAAAGTGTGTCCCAGAGTTTTACTTATTGCACAAGTGCGGCCTGAAGTAGAAAAGGGTTGAGAAACATTGGTCTACAAGCTGAAGTCTAAAAGCATTCTTTACTTTGAATTTTTAGTAATTAAAAAAAACAGTTTCTCTAAATTGAAACACTCGCCTTAACGCTATAAACACTGAAGACGTGCTTCAACATCAGAGAAGCAATTAAAACAGGGGCCATTAAACATCCTTACTTTGTCCCTTTTTTAACTTAAAAAAGGGAACTAACATCTGACTTTCCGGAAACTTGCACATTTTCAGAGAAGGACATTATATCCTTGAGCATCTCATCAAGAATCCCAATCTTTTTTTATCACTGGCCACAAACCATCGCGGTTAACGGAATCAAAAGCTTAAAGACCCACCGTTTTTCTCCCGCACTTTCTTTGCAACCTGTTACAAGCAATATACCATGTCCATGGTCCCTCTCCCAGGCCTAGAATAACACTGGGATTCAAGATAAACATGACCTGGAAGGTGAGTCGTTATTATCCTGTTGAGAATAACTCCAGCAAGTATCTTGGCTGCCTTGGAGAGAAGTGATATATCCCCAATCATCGGTCCTGATCTGGCATCTCGGCTTTAGTCACTTTCCAACCGTCGCAACGTGGCTTCCCTCGGCCTTTTCTATAAATACTTTCATGATAACTATTTTAATGAACTTTCCTCCATAGTACCTAGACATTATGAATTTAAGCGTAGTACTAGATTGGCGGCTAGGTCTCATCATTTTAGAGCTGCAATTGCTAGATGTATTCGTAAGTTCCATGCTAACAGTTTCTTCTATCGCACTTCTCACTTGTGGAACTCTCTTCTGGCGTCTTCCTTCCCAGTCAGCTTTGATCACCAAAAATTTAAATGTCTATCGTTATCTTCTGTCTTGTTAATTCTTGTTCTTTCATTGTTTTCTCTTCTTAATCGCATTTTCCTCATGGTCCCTAACACTTAGTAACTCCTTGCGTCTTAGTGCTTTTATTGCCTTGCTGGGAGTGAAATGATTATAAAAAGGAAAAGCAAATACGTTTATCAAGTCTACTATTATCGCTCTTTTTAGTACTAATGGGAGTTTCCTTCCTAAGCTTTTGCTTAATGTTCTGTGGCAGGTTAATATTTTCATCACCCTCGTGGTCTCTAACACACAGTGATTTCTTGCGTCTTAGTGACTGTATTGCCTTACTTGGGGTGGAATGATAAAAAAAAAGGTAGCTGAGTAATAGAGGCGTCTTTAAATTCCCAAGAAACCTTGCCATGTTTCCAACCCATGAAAAACAAATGCAAGAGCTTACGCAATAAATACGTCACTTCCAGACTTGGACTGATCGGTCGGTATTACGTCATCGTTAGTCGATTTGCTTCACAATTATTTACTTTACACCAATTTTTTGATTGCCGTATGCGTTGGATCAGAATCTAGTTAGAGAATTTCCGTCCTTAAAGGAATTAATTAATGACACACATTAGAAGGGGAATTTAAAACAGTTTTCAAATTGTTCTAAAGTAGGTCCGTTAGATGCTAATAGTGGTGACGATCCCCGACGTTGTGGCGTTGTGGGGCCATAAACTTGTGTTATACACCTTTCTAGTACGCTTTTGTGTCCTTTCTATCAGTAGTAGTTTTGTTACTCAGCTGCTTTTGATGACCAACACTCTTCTTTCATTTTCCTTAAGGTCCGTTGATTTGTTTGTTTACAGGCCAAGTATTACTTCTTCTTGTTTACAGGCCAAGTATTACTTCTTTTTTACTGCATTTTTTCAACCATACATTGTATTTCTGTTTCATTAAAAACCGATTTCGACAAACTTGGCTTTGACAAATAAAGAACTTCAAGGGAAGGAGAATATGGTATTTCATTGACATAGATAGATAGATAGATAGATAGAGAGAGAGAGATAATGAACAGATTCAGATAGATAGATAGATAGATAGATAGATAGATAGATAGATAGAACTCAATCGACATAGATAGATAGATAGATAGATAGATAGATAACTCAATTGACATAGATAGATAGATAGATAGATAGATAGATAGATAGAACTCAATCGACATAGATAGATAGATAGATAGATAGATAGATAGATAGATAACTCAATTGACATAGATAGATAGATAGATAGATAGATAGATAGATAGATAGATAGATAACTCAATTGACATAGATAGATAGATAGATAGATAGAACTCAATCGACATAGATAGATAGATAGATAGATAGATAGATAGATAGATAGATAGATAGATAGATAGATAGATAAAAAAAGGCGTTATAAATTCACACTGGTCGCTTCCACCTTACTGACAAATAACAAGACGTCAACAATTTCAAAACAACCAGTGAATAAAAATATTTTCTCCTTCGACCTGATCTTGACTAGACGCTTTGCCCGTGGCTTATTATTGAAAAGGTTTCGCACGCGACGGTATTGTTATGTATTTCGTCGTTGTAATTACAGGTATAGAGGGGAGGTCAAACTGCGGCCGGCACTAACACCTGGGGGCGTCGAGTGCCCAAATTGGTCTGATATAATAATTGTAATTAGAGTGGCCTTCATAAAATATGATAAACGATTGACGTCTGCAATTGTCTCGCGAAACTTCATATAGCAATTGTTCAAGAAAGAATAAAGGAAAAGTTCACGCCATGGCATATGTCAGTTTTAGCTCGAACCTCGAAGTGTCTCGGATATTCGATCCTACCCTCCCCCACCGACCAAACCCACCACCATGTTTTTTTTTGTTTTGTTTTTTTTGCTTTTTTCTATGGGGCGGATGGACTCCGTGTGGGTGGATTCTGTGCCTAAGAATCCAAAGTTAAGTACCCGTTGTCTGCATCAATTTATTTCCTTGCTCTTCAAATGAGACGGTTTTCAATAAGTGAAGAGATTTACCCAACTTTGACTAGTCTGGCACAAGGCTAAACGTCAGTGCACCAAGTGAGGGTCATACTCACATTTACCGCCGTACGAGATCAACCGGCATTATCTCTCTACGGGAAAAATTCATATATTTTTTTAAAATCATTTCACCCCAAGGAAGGCGATAATGTCACAAAGTCACGCGAAAGCGCCGGAAGTGAACGAGAACGGGGAGACTTTAGTGGCGTGAAAGGACAATAAAAGAACAGAATAAAGGAAAACAAAAGATGGCGATTGGCTTTGAATTTAAATTTTTGAAGATCGTAGGAAGAAAGAAACTGAAAGAGATTTCCTCAGACGATAAGCGAGATAAAATAAATTATTAGAATAGATTACACGGTTTCATCTAGCAAAGGCAACAGTAAGACGGTGAGACCTTACTGCCAATCTAGTAGCACGCTTAAATTTATACCGTCGAGATTACGGGGTGGGGAAGCTCATTAGAACAATCTCCATTGAAATATTTGTAGAAAAGAGAGAAGCCATGTTAAATTGATGAGAAAGTGACTGAAGTTGAAATGCCAGATCAGGATTACATTACCAACCCTTCCTGGATCCCTGGCAATAATGAGTTCAATCTCTGGGCCTTGTAGTGCTGAAAAGTCATGTAATCTGGTTAGTGAAAGAAAGAGTGAAGCAAGATACAAGTAAAATTGACTCGAGAGTATAAACAGATATGAGAAATTGGCTAAACTGACTGACAATACTTTACAGAAAACAGAATGAGAATACTTTAACACTGTTGATTGAATAAAGGGTTGGTTTAATATTGCAACATGTTGCTGGGTGCAATAAATGACATCTGAAGAAGGTCGGCGATTATAAAGGCTGAAATATTGCAAGTATAATAACCAAAATAAGCATGCTGGCCGGAATAATAAGGTATATAATAATGTATTTTTATAAAAATGCATTGCAAATAAGTTATTATAAATATATATGTTAAATTATTAATTATAAAAATGCATTCCAAATGATTTAATATAAAAATATATTGAAAATGTTTTATAATCAAAATGAATTGTAGATGATTTATTATAAAAATGCATTGCAAATGATTTTATTGTTAATAATTTAATATAAAAAGTCCTTGTAAGTGATCTACTATAAATAGATTATATGGTTTCATCTAGCGAAGGCAACAGTAAAACGCTGAGTCCTAGTTGCCAATCTAGAAGCACGCTTAAATTCATGCCATCGTAACTGCAGTGGAGGGCGAAGCTCATCAGAACAATTACCATGAAAATATTTGTAGAAAAAGCAGAGGGAAGCGATGTCAAGTTGCTGAGAAAATGACTGAAATCCAGATGACTGGTCTTGGTCGATTACATTGCAAATCATTCTTTGAATTTTGTCAAGAATCTCGAGATGTAAAGCAGGAGCACCAGACCAGATATGGCAGTAGTATCCAATGCAAGGACGAATGGTAGATTTATAAATATGCAAAATGGATTCTGACAAGAAAAATTTTCTAACTGCGGCAGTGGGCCAACATTCCTAGTATTAAACCCATCAATCGACTAAATATAATCACTTCACTTCATGCCATGTAGGAAATAAAAAACTTAGATGTATCGGACGGATGTCCATAATAATAATGCTCCCATCGAGGATCGAAACCAGAATAAATGGATTATACGAATAGCGCCATAAACTCTTCTTCATATTCTGTGGCACACGTTAAAGAAGATATTGCTGAACATCGCCAAATCTCTTTATACCACTATGTCATACACAAAATTATATACACATTTATATTTGCCCCACACAGAGAAACTATAACATGTATGCAACAACAAGCAGAGTAGAAGGGAGTGAAAAGAGAGTCTTACTTGTAATAATTCCCATCGGTACTTGGAGCTGCCGGAAATTCTTCTGTTTCTGGAGAAGCCATATTAAGGATTCCACATTCGAGTAGGCTAGATTTGTATCCTTACATCATGATATCTTATATGGTTGAGTGTTTAGCTATAGATCCATGGTACCTTGTACAACTGGTGATCGTCGTCGTTACTGGAAAGGGTTTTTGTAGATTGTTGTACCAGTTCGGAAGTGAACCGGTTGCATCGTCACGTTCGTTTGCACGGCAAATCTACAAAATTTGGCCTGTCTTTGCATCTTACTTGAAATCAAATCAGAAAATATTTCACTTGGAGAGATTTTATTTCTCGTGGTGTTAAGCATGAAAACGCTTACTGCGAATGCACCCTGTCGAGTCTTAAAGAAGATTACCCTTAAACACATCACATAGACTGGCACAACAGAATCTCAAACGAATAACTTACACTATTTACATTCGAAGTGTTTCCTTATCTTTGTTATTGTTATCACAACGTTTCGGCCGTTGTGTCTTCAGGCCTTCATCGGGTGTATATCGATCTGTGTAATCGGAACTAATCATTGGCCGTCAGATTAGGTTTAAGACTCCAAGTTCCACGGAGAATTGTTATACGGGACAATAGCCTGATGGGTTAAAGCATCGGTGTTTTGAATTTGGTTACATGATTATTTCGTGAGTTCAATCCCTGCGTACTCGAACTCGGGGGAAACATAGCAAGCAATAAGTAAACGGTACTAAAAATAACACGAAATATTCCTAGGCATGAGCTGTGGAACGAGAACAGTTTATCCCGTAGATTAAATAAAGGGTTCAGTTGATCGTACGGGAACCGGTGTTTCAATGTGATGTGGCTCCAGATGTGGAGGTTGGAATAAAAGGGATGATGGGATATTTTATTGTTTTTTTTTTAAGAATTATCTGTCATGAAACACTTTGTTCTGGAATAATCGCAGGTTAAATTAAGGGGTCCGGGGGTGGAGGATTTCTTGAATATTTAATAAAAGGGCTGACTGAAATAAGCATATGAAGGGTGGATTTGTCTCCCGAAAACAATAATCATCCCGGCTCGTCTATCTGAAACTAAAAATGAATGATTTTTATTAGGTTGGTGCAAAAAATAATGACGTAATAATGTCGTTTTTTGACGTTAAAAAATACGCCAAAAAACGACATTATTACGTCATTATTTTTGCACCAACCTAATAACTGCGAATTTTACAAGAACGTGTCTATTAAAAGAGTTCCTAACCCTTCTTTTTTTAACACATTACTTAAGTATATTCTTTTTTTTATGAAATCGGATATTTTTTTATTGTCTGTCTGATAATTAGCCTCACCGTCCCAAGTCCATCCCTTCCCGGGATTTTTTTTTCTTTTTCATTACTTGATGATCAATTAGTCGGGAGTGAATTAAAATAAAATAAACATTACAGGCAAATTTAATTATTGACTGGAATTCAATTGAATTAAAAACTTTTGCAGAACTTCTTAAGTGAAAGCAGCTGTTTTATATATATATATATATATATATATATACTGTCATCACAGGCAGACTCTTTCACAGCATCAGTGTGGCTAGACGTCCGATTGCCTCTAGCTAGGATCGAAACCCGACTAAATTGGCGTCAGTCGAAGATTCTACGACTAATCCGTTGGCGCACGGCAGGGATGAAAACGAATTTAAGCGTATTTATTTTTAGATAAACACACAGAGAACTCAATTCGATTTTGTCTTGCATTATTAGCCGTAACAGTCACTGTTTACAAACCTACACTTCCTCCCCAGAGAGCTCAACCGAAATATATATATATATATATATATATATATATATATATTCAAATGTAAAAGAACTAAAAGAATATACATTCAAACGTTCATAACATTAATTTAAAAAAGGGCTCAATACAAGAGTAGAGCAATAAATATTTTTTATAAACTGTTACATTGGAACATGCAAGTTACCACGACAAAAATGCATATTTGTTTCGAGGTCTAATTAGAAAATCTCATCAGGTGGTTAACATTGGTGATAATAAATGATTTTATTTAAAAATAAAGTTTATGAAACATCACATCTTTTTTATATTTTTGAAAATTTTCCATAGAAGGCAAAGAAACAATTATATAAAAAAAATCCGTAAAAGGAAAAGAAAGAAAAAAAAGCAGATTAAAGTAAAAAAGAACAAAATAAGAAATCAATAAAAAGAAAAGAAAGAGGAAAGAAAAGAAAGGCATAAGAAAGCATAAGAAATCAACCCTACTATAGAGAGAAGGAAAAGAAAAAAAGAAAAAAGGAGAGGAGTATATCTAAATTTTACAGATACAAAGGAAAAGGAAAGAGAGGAAAATAAGCCATGAGTTGTTGATATCTGTTTAGCCAATGAAGACAAATTAAAATGAAGAATTCAAAATTACACAGAAATATAATGCAACAAGATGGAACATATTTTAGATACATTGTAGATTTTCAAACTTTATTGCAATTTGAATGAAATCACAAATTTAGACAAAATTAAACATAGTACGCAAATAAAAGACACTTTAAGAAGAAAAATCATACACAAAAAACAACTACTTAACTATACCAACCTTACATTATAAATTAGAATACAAAATAAATTTTAAATATTTATATGACTTTTATATATTTATTTTAAATTAAAAAATATTATCAAACAATATCACCAGTAAAATAATTATAAGCCAATTCATGGCAAACCTTACTACCGGTAATTTACGAATACCAACCTATTTAATACCTTAATGAAGAATAAACCACTAAGGATAACATTAAAATGTTTATATAAAGTTAATATAACATAAGCGGAGCGAATACTGAGTTGTAAAGTTTAGCAAGAATGTAAGGTTAATTCCTTAATATGTCTGCAATTTACCGTAATTTCATAGTTTATGATTTAATAATTGATTGATGTTCAAGAGCTTAATTATCTGCATTTTCTCCTGTAGACAAAGGAAACGCGGTTCAGTCACGGATCTACAGATTCTTGCTTGTTTGAGAATTTTCCGTGTAACTTTAGGTGTTTTGTTTTCCTCTTTCAATTTCCGAAAATATTTAGAAAGTGATGTCATATTTCGTTTGTCAACATTAGTAAAGGATGAAATATGGTTATAAAAATGTATTTTAAAAGTATTCATTGTTCTACCAATATATATTTTAACAATCCTGGTATTTTCAATTGATGAAATAGAACACGTATACACAAGGGATTTCGTTAAGCACTTGTTAGATAAAGGACATTGGTTAGGATTCCTACAATTACATAGGTTAGTTATACGAGGTAAATTAGAATCAGTACTAGCATTACGGTTATTATTCTTATATAATTTCAATGTTTTATTGTTGTGGGATTTAATTATTTTCTCTAGATTATTAGTACAACTACAGCTAAGTTTTAGAGTATTCAGATTGAACATTTTACTTAATGAATTACTTTTAGAAAAATGTTTATCAGTTAAGAAACTTGTGTCCCAGTTTAGTTTCTAATTAATTGAATGGAGGTGTATACCATATGATATCCCTGATTCTGTTTTTATTTCTGGAACAACCATGATCTTCTACAAAATTAATTTCAGAAGATCTAAACCCACTATAACTATCGGTCAATTATTTATGCGGTATGACAGGCCATAACATACGTACGTGCTAAGTAAGTAAAGCAGGGACAAGAAGAATTCTAATCATTAATACTTATAGGTAAAAGCTTTTGGTATACAATCTTTACTAAGAATATCTATCTAATGATCAAAGCCGAGCTCTTATCGTGTGTGTCTCCAAATGAAAACAATATCGAAACGTATATATCTGTCCAAACATCACATGAGGTATTGGCAGGGAGTTTCTTTATTTCATTTTCTCACTGAAACCAAGTAGCGTCTCTGGTATGTCTTCTCCGTCTTTCCAAGCGATCAAAACGTAACAGTTCATTATTTAGATGTATTGGCAGGGCGTTTCTTTCTTACTCTCATTTTCTCAGTGAAACCAAGTAGGGTCTCTGATCTGTCTTCTCCCTCTTAACACGCTATCAAAATGAAACAGTCAATTATTTATGGGGTATTGGCAGAACGTAACATACATACGTGATAACTAGTGAACTAAAGCAAGGACAAAAAGAATTCTAATCATTAATACTTATAGGTAAATGCTTTTGGTATACAATCTTTACTAAGAATATCTATCTAATGAACAAAACCGAGCTCTCATCGCGTGTGTCTCCAAATGAAAAAAATATCGAAATGTAAATATTTCTCCAAACAGCACATGTAATGGTGATTATTGTTTATCACGGAATATCAGCTAATGAAGAAGTTCAAGGAGCGCATCGGCCAAAATATGATGATAAAAGCAAGGTTGGGTATATTAGTCCATATTGTGGAATAGTGGTAAACTCTTGTCTTAGAATTCCGGGCAATGAAGAAAGCTGAACAACAATTCGGTCGAAACACGAATGAAACTAATAAAGATAAGGATATTTGTCAAAAAAATTTAAAAAAAATGACATTAGAGATTCGTAGCGGGATTCTAGATAATGAAATAAAATGGGAATAGTACGAACAATGTGCATAATAATGGTAATGAGTCATCTTAGAAGTTCTGGCAATTTCTGTTGCTTTGCGTTTGTTAGATCTTTATCAGCATTCGACGAGAAAAGGCGTTATTTGCTTCATCCTTAGCCGTGAAACTCTCAACCTCGCCTCTCTACCTTTCCTGCTTGCAGAGTTGATCTTCAAGATATTCGCCTAACCAACGCTATTTTTTTTTAATGGACCAATCGGAACGCTTTCTGGTACGGCTGGCAGATAAATCTAGAATGAAATCTTTGTCACGTAAAATAAAAGCAAAATCTAAGTAGAAATAAAACATAGATGCGCTTAAATGTAAAGGCCTTTAAGGTTTTGGCGAGAAATCAGATATCGCAATTGGAAGGAGGAAAATTGATTTAATCATGGTCAGCTTTAAAGAAAATACACGGGAGATAATATTCAAAGCTACAGACACTGAACATGTAACATGTCAAGATTTTGCAAGACCAGCCGAACGTTTAGGAAACTATGAAGCGCCTTTCATATAGAAAATTTACACCGTACGGAAAGAAAGCACAAAAAATCGCATTATCAGAAACCAACCTACCTACCTTTGAACGACTATTGGGTCCCAAGTTCACGCGAGACCTGGAGGGGAACGCGTATATACGATGCTTATAAATGGTTGACTTGTTCAACGGCTCAAATAAAAACCTGACTTCATTTGCAATTGACTATATACGAGTTAAATTGAGCCCCAAAATGAAGTATTGCTGATATATATCAACTTGAACTGCCCAATTTCCAGCATGAATTGAAAAATTGTACAGGCAGCTGTGTGGGTGGGGCGAGGTGAGGCTTATTCTCAACCCTGCAACATTTTCCCTACAGACAACACAAGATTATCGCTAGGTGTTTAAATGAGCTTTGATTTCAAAGCCGTATACGGGGCCCTGTGAGGGAAGATGTAGTGAGCCACACGCCACAATAAATCCCCACGCCACTCATCTCTGCAAGATCTTTCCCACAGACACAACAACACAAGATTATCGCTAGATGTTCAAATGTGCATTGATTTCAAAGGCACGGTAAGGTAATGGATAGCGGCTCGGATTGAAGAATCGGAGAGCCGAGTTCGAATCCAGTCAGATCCATTACATTCATTTACGTGCTAATACCCTTGGGAAAGGGATTAAATCCTCTCCCCACCAGTTATGAGTAAATAGTAGGACATACCAGGTTCTATAGCCTTTGATAGCAACTGGTCTACCACAGAAAGAAATGGCAACCTACTGCAGGAAAAATCTGCCTCGTCAGTCAAGTATCGAAAGATACATGATCGCCTAAACGTGTATCACGCATGGTACATAACTTATTAACTGATACGGGGCCCTGTGGGGGAAGATATAGTGAGCTCCATGCCACAATAAAGCCCCACGTCACTCAACTCTGCAACATCTTTCTCACAGACAAAACAACACATGATTATCGCTAGATGTTCAAATGAGCATTTCATTGGTATGGTGGATTGAAGAATCGGGGAGCCGAGTTCGAATTCCAGTCAGATCCATTATAGTCATTTACGTGCTAATACCCTTGGGAAAGGTATGAATCCTCTTCTCTCCCCCCACCCCAGCTATGAGCAAAATAGCAGGACAGACCGGGTCCTATAGCCTTGGATGGCAACTGGTCTACCGCAGAAAGAAATGGCAACCTACTGCGGGAAAAAAATCTGCCTCGTGAGTCATGTATCGAAAGATACATGATCGCGTAAGTGTATCACGCGTGACCCATAACTGACTGTGGGGGAAGATGTAGAGAGCCGCACGCCACAATAAATCCCCACGTCACTCACATCTGCAACATCTTTCCCACAGATACAACAACACATGATTATCGCTAGATATTCAAATGAGCTTCAAAATCGAATACGTGGCCCTGTCAGGGGAAGCTTATACACATCTCTACAATTTCTTTCCTACAAATACAACTATGCAAGACTTCTACTAAATGCTCTGATGTCCTCCATTTTTTTCCTTCCACCCGTTCATACTTTTACAGCTAGTACACGCCATGCTACTTCCGCAGTGTCAAATCAGCCTCGTTTCCCCCGTACTTCAAATGCAAGCTCCATTCAGACAGTTTTTCCCCCAACAACTGCTAGTCAATGAAACTAACTCCCGCGTCGAGGCTTCCCTGGATAATACAATCTAAATCTCTTTTAGTGAAGAGCTAGTAGTCATTTATCCTCTACTATGGTTCCACCTGGTATTTGTGAGAAAAAGTCATCAATGCCAAAAACAAAAAAAAAGCAAAAAGTAAAAACCTCTGTGACACAATTCTCAATAAGACGATTAAGAATCTCAATCCAAGAGGACTCTTGAAGAAAGTCAAAAAATGAATCCCAATCAGTACGCTGGTTACAAAAAGAAGTCTTGTGAATAGGAGGTTCAAAGGAAATATTTAGATACTACAGCATTATTTGAATTGGCAAGAGGACAGAGTTGTGATGCTCTACAAGAGCTAGGAGAGGAGGTAAGGAACAAATCAAGTAAAGAAAAATGTTGAACAGATTTATTTGGGAAACGAGTAGGAAAATCCACTATTGTACTGAAAGACTGAGCAAGGGAAAATCGTAAGTCTGAATACTGGTAATATCACTAATATTAAAACGCCTAAGCCACTTGATATAATGAATGTTAAAATCACCAGACACAAAAAGTAGATGAATGGGGAGAGAGAGAGAGAGAGAGAGAGAGAGACATTTATATATTATCAAAAATTTTCTTTAACATATTACAGTCCTGGGAAGAGGGAGAGCGATAAAAAAAGAGATAGCTAACAATGCAATAAGGAAAGTCAAAAGCATATGAAAGAATCATCTGGGGACTTAAGAGACGATTCCCTTGCAATAACAAATACTATCCTCCTGGTCATTTGAAAAGGAGTACGGCTATATTCCTTGTCTTCTTTTTATGATTGTTTCTGGTTCCTTCTAAAGTTGCATCTTAGTGGCATTATCACCTTCCTTGAAGTGAATTGATTTTTAAAACTGTCTATTTCGTTTTCTTGGTATATATCTATCTCACTCTGTTCATATCTAATTATCCATATATATATATATATATATATATATATATATATATATATATATATATATATATATATATATATATATATATCACTACTCATATTTACCTATCTATCTCACTCTGTTCAT
The DNA here is from genome assembly GCA_963932145.1 of Acanthosepion lycidas. Lineage (NCBI taxonomy): Eukaryota > Metazoa > Mollusca > Cephalopoda > Sepiida > Sepiidae > Acanthosepion > Acanthosepion lycidas. Next base: position 10,823,534 of record OZ010575.1, on the reverse strand, counting down.
AAATATCTATATAATATAACTATCTGTTTATATCTATCCATTTATCTGCCTGTCTCGGTCTTTTAATATCTATGTTCATATCTATCTATCTCATCTCATTCTTTTCATATATATATATATATATATATATATATATATATATATATATATATATATATATGCATGTATGTATAATGTAAATCTGTTTAAACTCGGTGAGTGGAAAAAAAACCTGGGAGTCACAATTTTCAAACAAATTGGCATCCGAGGAAAAACTTTGGAAATGAAAAAAAAAGAACAAGAAACTTCCGAACAGGGCGAAAAAAATCATCCAGTGGATTCAATTTCTGATACAAAGAAAAAAACAGCGAGTAATAAGTTAAAACGAAGAGTGCTCAATACACTAAGTAAAGCAAAAGTAAAATAAATAAATGCTAATGAGTCAGATACTACCTACCTAGGTTTCACCACATGGGATCATCAGAGTGATCTGGCCAGTTCACCCTGATGATCCCATGTGGTGAAACCTAGGTAGGTAGTATCTGGCTCATTAGCATTTATTATATATATATATATATATATATATATATATATATATATATATATATATCATAAAAAGGTTAAGATGGAAAGTATTTTACTTTCTTAACAATGATAACATTAAAATATTAATAGCAACAACAATAAATTCGGATTTCCGTAATGAAATGATATCCCCCCCACAACAAAAATATATAATTGATTTCGGAAATGATTTAATATTGTAAATAAAATCTAAACAGGAAAAAAACAAATGTAAATTTCAAAAACACATAACAAATGACATAAAATCAATAAATAAATCAAATGAACCATTTATTCAAACAGACAAATCAAGAACAATCTATAAAATGGAACCTACCAAATTTAAAAAAAAGACTAATCAAAAAAATAAGTGTATAAGTTTTACAAACCCATGAACAATGAATCAGAAAATAAATAAAGAAGCAAAAACCATAGCAACAAAATTGAAATTAGATAACACAATTAAACGATTAATGAATGTAGAAAGGATAATTTTTCTATAACAAATCTAATTGTAGATTATTAAATCCCACAAATAGCAATATTGGAAAAATAAGTAAATAAATAGAAGACATATGTTCGAAATTAAGAAAAATATAAAAAAAATAAATCAATAGAAAATTATAAAAATATTAATCAATCGAAAAATACAAAAGAAACTATTAATTGATTCAACAATATTACAAAAAACATTGCTCTTTTATACAAATACATATAAAAGACTTTTATTCTTCCAAATATATATTAAATAAAGCATTAAATTTAGCAATGCAGCACATAATCATTCAAGATGAAATTTTAGACATAATTATTTTAGAAAATCGTTATTATACTACAACAATTAAATATAGCAAAAAAAGAATAATAGCAATTATAATAAGAAGAAATTTGACGTATTAGTGGGCAGTTATGATGGCACTAGGAAAATTAAATACTTATAGGAATGTATTTCATACATAATTTATCAAATGTCGTTAATAAAAATGATATAGATTTATATAGAGATGATGGTTTAATAATTGTAAAAAATTGTAATGGTAGAAAGACGGAAAATATAAGAAATTATGATTTACAATAGACATAAAATCTAATCTAAAAATGGTAAATTTTCTAGGCGTAACATTTAATTTAAATTATAATATATGCAAACCATATAACAATAATATAATCCCATATATATATAAACAAAAATTCCAATCACCCTCTTAATGTATTTAAGCATATACCAATATCTCTTAATAAAACAATTACAACTATCTCTAATATAAAAATATTTAATGAAAATAAAAATATATGATTCAGCGTTAAGAAAAATTCGTTACTCGAATAAATTAGAAAATATAACTAACAATAATACATACAAAAATAAAAGAAAATTCAGTTTATTTTTGTGGTCTCTCGCTCAAATTCTCCCCACACTTAATAAAGTTTGAGGAGCTGGGTGACCAGATGTAAGGGATGATGTGGTTGCAGAAATTGTCTGACAGTCATGAGTGGGTTCTCATGTTTGTGTGGCATGGTGCAGATTCCTTTTGCCAGACATACAGTCTTCCTGTAGCCATCCTCTTGACCCAATGCACCTCTACCTGCTCAAGGCGCTTGATGTAGGCCTCCGTGTTGAGTCTGAGACCCTCACTAACAAAGGCGTTCTTTTCTTACCAGAACTCTCAGAGTGATTTTTTCGATCTGCGTACCTTCGTAATCATTAAACCCATTCAACTCTTTCCGAATCCTCTGCACTGTCTTTAGATTGACACCCAAACACTCTGAAATTTTCTTATTAGAGCTTCCGGCGCGAATGCCAAGCAGTACATCATGCCGTTTCCAAATTTCTGGCAGAGTGAATTGTGTCATGGTGCTCTTTTTCTTACAAACGGTACACAACTGACCCTACCATACTATGCAGTCGACAAAATGCGCATGGGCGAAATTTTTAAAAAGTAAAATGGCGACAATTTACCAATCGCACCCTGCATATCTCAGTCAGTAGGCAGTCATCTAATCCCAGTATCATGTTCCTATCTATCTATATCTTTCCATCTATCTATTTATCTATCTATATCTATCTATTCATATCTCTCTCTCTCTCTATCTTTTCATATCTATCTATTCATATCCATCTATGTATCTATCGCTCTATCTATCTATTTATATCTATCTCTCTATCTATCTATTCATATTTATTTATTCATATCGATCTTTCCATATCTATCTATTCATATATATCTATGTATCTATCTCTCTATCTATTCATGTCTATCTATTCATATCTATTCATATCTATGTATCTCTCTATCTATTCATATATATATATATATATATATATATATATATATATATATATATATATATTCATATCTTTCTATTCATATATATCTATGTATCTATCTCTATCTATTCATGTCTATCTATTCATATCTATCTATTCATATCTATCTATGTATCTATCTATCTATTCATATATATCTGTCTATCTATTCATATCTTTCTATTCATATCTATCTATATATATTAGGTTGGTGCAAAAATAATGTCGTTTTCTCACATAGTAACATATGTGAGAAAACGACATTATTTTTGCACCAACCTAATATATCTCTGTATTTATTTATTCATATCTACTTACTCATATCTATCTATCTAAGTATGTTCACATTTATCTAACTAGCTAACAGTTTAATACTTCTACTTTGTTCGTTTACCGAAACTCGCACTTGCATTCGTCATTGGCTCTAAGCGCTTTTCGCTTCGTAATAGTTAAACTCCAAGATTTTCCCTTTGACTGCGTACAGTTCAAAAATGTGTGCTTTTATCAAAGCTGCGTGTCGTTATCAAAGAGCTCGTGGGGCGGTCGGGGGAGGGCTTGAAATCAGTCTACCTACGTCAATATGCATCTGAGAAATATGCCGTGAAAAGCTTCAGAAAAGGAAGTTCCCGTTGCATTTAAACGGAACATGAAATCTGAGATGAAGGGATTGTTGAGCTTGGAGTAATGGATCCTTCTAGAAATTAAGTTCCCCTGACACACGCTTCACGATTCTACTAACAAGGTGCCCGTTAACAACTTGCAATAAAATAATTTACAGTTCATTCCAATGTTTTAAAACGAAGTACATTCTTCTGCTTCTATGTGTCCCTTCAGGACAATGACTCTACACAATTTCCTGTCCTTAGGAGCCTCTTAAAAGAATGTTTTCTTTTTCCTGTCTCTCCAAAACCTTTTTCCGCCATCCATTTTATTCAGGGTAGATTTTGTGTTGTTTCAAAAATTTGAACATTATCTGCTCCTCTTGAAAGACGACAGGATGGAAACATACAAATCCACTTAGAAAAATCCACAAACATCAGTTGGAGATCCCATGCAACGCTTTATGGAGAAATGAGATCAATCTCTCTTAAGCTCAAACAAAAACGATTACAGTTTGCCGGTCACTGCCACCGAGGGGTGATGGAAATCGTCTCATCCTTACTCCTATGGCAACCCTCTGGAAGTGTCTTCTCACGAAAATTGACTTTCCTAAACACAATAGCTCGGTACTCAGTTTTGGAATTTGGGGATCTGGGGACAGCAATGCAGGACCGAACAGTGTCGAAAGGGGTTGTCAAAGGAGTTCTGAACAGCCATAGGGATGTCGAAAGATGATGATGATGATGACGTGTTATTTTTCTCTGTCCCTCTTGCCTTAAATCTTTCTTGTGCCTATCAAATTTTCCAAGCACTCTTTCCTCATTATGTACACTAGAAGTTTCAATTGTCAGTTAATTATAACTGTATTTTTTTGTTTCCATTTTTTTTTAAACTTTGTTGTTGCTCACTTGTTTGGTACACGGCATTCTCAGCATCCTTCTGTAGAACCACAGTTTCTTTAATTTTTCTCTACATCTATGACGAAATTTTCCGCTTCGATATTGATATTACGTATCAGTTCAACCTTTTTTTTCAGTTTTTTGTTTTGTTTTTTGTTTTGATTTGTTTTGTTTTTGTTTTTTGTAATGGAATTTTTCTGTTTCTTAATACTTTGCTTAGCTTTTGAAAGTCACATTCGCTATCTCATTCAAACATTCGAGTTACAGTGCCGTACTCTGCATTCTCTGTTAAAACACTTCTCAGATATTTAAATTGTTGCACTTGTTTAATTTTGCTATCTAAAATTTGTAATTTGCATGTTACGATATGAAAATAAGTTAGAATGCATTTCTACCACCAATGGATTCTTAATTAAAATTTATTTATTAAGTATTTTTTTATTTTAAGTTACATAAAGCATGCTTATTAAATTAATTTCTTAAATATTACAAGTTACATAAAATAATTTCTTAAATATTATAGGTTATAGAAAGTGCTATTAATAAAATAATTTCTAAAAATACTGAGGTTTGCAGAACGTGCGATTATTAAAATAATTTCTAAAGTATTAGAAGTAACGCAAAATAACTGCTAAAATATTACACAATAGAATTTATAAAATATTGCCCTTTATACGCGTGTATGTGCGTGATATATATATATATATATATATATATATATATATATATATATATATATATATATATATATATATATATATATATATGCAAATGACATATATAATGATGTATTTGTCTACATATATATAAATATAAATATAAAAATGAACATTGAATTCAACAGTCAGAGGCGACAGTCTGTTTCACGGTAGACGCAATTGTCAGGCCGCCTGACGATTGCGTCCAGCGTGAAACAGACTGTCGCCTCTGACTGTTGACTGCAATGTTCAGTTTTATATTTATATTTACATACGCTCTATCTCTGATATTGAGAACTTTATCCCATAAATATAGCACACCTTAAAACTATATTTCTTCGTATATATATATATATATATATATATATATATATATATATATATATATATATATATAATGATGTATTTGTCAAGAATCACGATACATTTGTCGCTACCATATTTTCCGCAATCGTTAATGATGGCCTATGTTCCACTTTATTGTAACATAAAAAATTAACTCACCCAATTTCTTTGCTTTTTTTATTTAGCGTAGATCTGACATTTAATTGGTTAATCAAGACATACCCACAAGTCTATTTTTTAATTCTGACCATATGTGCCTCATTCAACTTTCGGAAAAGAGGTAACAATTTGCTTTTAAATTTCCTTAAAAAATCATTTAATCACGAGTTACTTACTATCGCCTAAAGAAGTACGATCATAGTATTGAAACATGAAAACTTTTATGTAGCGATTTTAAAAAAATATTTTTATTAAAATCTATTATAATAAAAAATATAATAATAAAAAACAATTCGTGACAAATTTCACGTAAAAATTCGCCGAAAACAATCACAGTAATGGTAACTTGGGAATCCAAAGTTTTTGTAACATGAGCTATTGAAAGTTAGAGAGTTGTGTCCCTTTAATTGAAAACGTGTGACACAATGGCACACTGACATTAGCATTTATTATATGCATTACATAAAATATTTTCTGAAATATTACAATTTACATAGATAATTTCTAAAATATCCAGTTACAAAAATTCCGATTATTAAAATAATTTATAGAAAATAATTTACATGAAATAATTTTTAATCTTTTACAAATTACATAAATTAATTACTGCATTATTATATTTTGCATAAAATATTTTTTTAAATTTTGCAGATTACAATTTCATTTCTAGAATAGTCCATATTATATGAAGTACTATCAATAAAATAATTTCTCCAATAGGTCAATAAAATGTTATTCTTAAAATATGTATTATAAATGGCTTTAGTTCTTAGTGAGTCACTAAATATCTAGGAATTGTTTTAACAGAGGACGGAAAATGCGAAACCATCATCAGAAGACATCATGGGATAGCGAAAAATACCTTCCAAAAGCTAAGCAAAGTATCAAGAAACAAAATCTTTCGTTAGAAACGAAGTAAAAAGTACCGAACTGTTATGTAAAATCAGACTTCCTATATGACAATGAATGCTGGACAATTTCCTCACAGATGTAGAAGAGACCTGAGCAACAACGATGTTTTATAGAAAATGGAAGCAAAAAGGGCACTCATACTAGAGAAAACTTATTAAGAGCTACAAATGACAGGAAATTGTTGAGGGCCATGACCGCCAACCATCCTGAAGGAAAACGGCACTTAGAAGAAGGGATGGGAGTTTTAAAGATCGTTCTTTAAAAATAACGTTGCATCTTTCAAGAAAGTTCTCGGACTATTTTTTTTATTGTTGTTGTTGCTAAGGACGGATGATTAACTAAAGCCGTATCACTTACTTTCTAAAGTGTCAATGCGCGGGTGAAAAAAGTGCATTTAGCAAGAGGCGGTCAGCTCTTTGAGATCTTCGAAGCCTTCCGGGATGGACAAAAAGAAAAGATCTAAACGCGTGTATGCACTGGGGCCGCAACCGAAGTTCAAGATAAAATGTAGGAAATACGTTTTAAGTGATCGAGAAGAAAGAAAAAGAAAGTAATTCATTTTGGACGGACATAAAAGAGACTGACAATATACCGTGACTTGCAAACGAATCTGTTTATGTAAATACTCAAGATTGAAAAATTAAATAATCTTTCACAAATATCAAACGCTATTTGTATTCATACTGAGATGTGAGACCGACATCTATAAACACTCTATTTGCGGTGAAGCTTTTATAGACATATTGAGCACTCTTCCCACATAAATATAATACATTTTAAACAATATACTCACATACACACACAGACATTTTGTTTGCGAAGAGTTTTCGCCATTTTATATCATTAACTTTACTAATCTACTTTTTGTATGAATGATTCATTGTAATATAAATTGAACTGAACCACATATTTGCTTTAAAAGAACCGATTCGACGTCCAAATTTTCGGGATAACAACTGAGACATTTCTCTATTTATTGAACAATTTAGTTCATGCCACATTGACTGATAAACTCCTACAAAAAAAAATTCTCAAATTGCCATATTAGTAGAAAAAACGCACTCTCTTAAATTTTCAAAATATTCAACCTTAACGTTACGACTGCACACTCCAAAAGTTTGCATCCGTTAACAATAACACATTTAAAAAAACATATTTCGATTCGCATTTAATCTTTCGTCTCTGATGCTATCTGGATTTACTAAAAACAAAAGAATTTCCATGCCTGAGGATGACTGTATGTACAGCCGAAAGTACTAGCAGATTAAAAAAGACCTTATACAGCTTGTAGTTATTAAAAACAAGGATTATAGCATTCATCGAGTGGTTCGTAGTTTAATGCAACTTTGAAATTTTGGTTTGCAAAGAGATTTCGCCATTTTATATCATTAGCTTTACTAATCTACTTTTTGTATGAATGATTCATTGTCATATATATATATATTACTTTATCATAGGATATGACATTCAAACTTGTAGAAAAACGCTACACTAATGTACTAATGTTATGATATGTATCAACACATCAGGTGTTAGTAAATGACTGATTATTACAATTTATTAGGATTTTAATCACATACAACCATTTTTCGCGCGAAAAAAAGGAAAGAAAAAGAGCAAGAAAAAAAGACTCAAGATATGATCTCTTTTTCAGAGAAAAGGAAGAAGAGAAAAAAGAAAAGAAAAAAGACTCAAGATATGATCACTTTTTCAGAGAAGAGGAAGAGAAAAAGAGAGTGTAAAGTAGCAAGACTTGTTATGTTTTATAATCCATTCAATATTTATTATATATCTTTTTCCTTTTTTTTCTTCTTCCTTTTCTCTTCATCAAACGCTTTTGCATTATCTATAAAACATAATTTCATTTTGCTAAACAGACCTAGCTGGTCTTTCATTTATTTTAGGAAGACGTCTTTTTCGAGGCAGATTTCTGTCTTATTAAAATTGATGGTTAGTCCTTTCTTCTCGCTTTCCTTTACAATCTTGTCCAGGAGTTTCTGTATTTTGACTTCTGTGTTTGCCATCAACATATCGGCAGCGGCGTATTTTTGAGATTGCACTCACTGCTAATAAACACTGATAGGGGTCATTTGTGATAGCCTCGCTGTAGAGGCTGAATAAATCTGGCGAAACGTCAAATCCTTGTCTTACGATTCTTTCGATTTCTATGTATTTACTGAATTCGTATTTTATCTATATATATATATATATATGTGTGTGTGTGTGTGTGTGTGTGTGTGTGTGTGTGTGTGTGTGTGTGTGTGTGAGTGTGTGTGTGTGTGTGTGTGTAGTTGAATAAATTAAAAAAATTATGTCTGCTTATTTTCATCATAATCCTTCCATAATTGCGAATATTTTTCTATATATATATCAAATGAGGCAAGAGATGCACTGAAACAATGGAAAGTACTTGGCAAACAAAAGTGATTTCTTGCCTCATTTGATTGTAATATACGGAAAGATACTCGTAAATATGAAAAGATTATGATAAAAATAAGCAGACATAATTTTTGTAATTTATTCAACCAAACATGACTACAAAAGAATTTACTGCGTAAATACACACACACACACACACACACACACATATATATATATATATATATGTATGTGTGTGTGTGTGTGTATATATATATATATATATATATATATATAATTATTTTTTTAAAAATATGATTCCTTCGCTACATAAGAGTTCTCATGTTTCAAAAACAAGAGCTGAAAACTTTAATATAATTATTAAATTACATTGAATTAAAGTATCAAGCTCTGTTTCATCTTCAAGCGAAATTTTTGGGTAAAAAAAATTTGAAGCGAAATTTTTGGAAATTTTCGCTTGAAGATGAAACAGACCTTGATACTTTAATTTAATTTAATTTTTATAATAAATTGAAGGTTTGTTTTAGCTCCTGTTTTTGAAACATGAGAACTCTTATGTAGGGAAGGAATCATATTTTTTAAAAATAATTATAATTTAGGCTCTACTTGTTTTTTAAAAATAAAAAATAAAATAATAAAGAACTTCGGATTATTAACCTAACATGTTCTTTCCTATATATTTGTACACATACACACACACATATATTAAGACATTTTAATGTTTATACATTCTTTTTATAGATACAAATATTCAAGTAAATGCTCTGTTTATAATAAACAGTATTAAACAACATTTACCGGCCTGAATGTCCGAGAAATTCTCATAGAAAATATCCATCCTCCGACAGGAATCGAACATGTTTCCTCTACGGAAACGTCATGTAGCTTGACATGCCTTAACCGTTTGAGCCACTGAGGATCGTTCGGTTAGCAAGGTCGATTTTACTGTCTTTAAACTACAATCTTCCATGATTCTCTCACGTACATTCATATCTGCTCATGGCGTATCCAAATGTAAACAAATGACGTCACACATTATGAAATGGACAAAGTCCGACAATTATTTTTTAAGAGAATTTTTTATGTTTATACGTTCTTTTTATAGATACAAATATTTAAGTAAATGCTCTGTTTATAATAAACAGTATTAAACAACATTTATATATATAACACGGTATGTATAAATATGTTCGGTTTCGAGGCGTTGTATTATATTTAGTTTTTAAAAGACATAAAAAGAACGAAAGACTTGTACAAAGCTGATAGGTAATTGATATTTTGACCTTGTTAGCCGGTGAAAAGCACCGCTTCATACTAAAAAAAAAAAAGCACCGCTCCATACTAAAAAATAAGCACGGCTCCATACTAAAAAAATAACACGGTTCTATAAAAAAAAAACAAAAAAAAAAAAACACAGCTCCATACTAAAAAATAGCACAGCTCGATACTAAAAATAAGCACGGCTCCATACTAAAAAAACACTACTTCCTACTAAAAAAAAGCACGGCTCCATACTAAAACAAACACGGCTCCATACTAAGAAAAAACACGTCTCCATACTAAAAAAAAAAAAAAGAAAAGCATAGCTCCATACTAAAAAAAAAAGCACGGTTCTATACTTAAAAAGCATGGCTCCATAATAAAAAATTCCATATCAGCTGGCGCCGAAACGGCTATGCCAAAACCCCAGTACTCAAACGCCTGCGCCCAAACCTACCGTATCTGTCTTGTGGCCGGTGCAAGGGGGTTAAGTACTTATAGAGAGCTTATAATTCAACCGGCACCGGTCACGTGCTAACAACCATATTTTGAAGGGAAAAACAAAACCAGAATTGCTGTGTACTTGCTTAGAAAGACGACTGAGCAGGACTTATACCAACTCTGCTGTCTCGCTTTAGAAAAGAATCTTGGCGAAACTTGTACCTACTCACGAATTCTTGTTAGACTCTGCACAAGATAAATTGGAATCAGGGTTGGATTAACGATTAAGTAAAAGAAGCACGTGCTTCAGGCATCAAGTAAAGACGCCGCCACAGAAATTATGATATGAAATTGTTGCACACATGTAAAGAAATAAGTCGAACATGATTAACATTTGAATCTGCCAGTTGCCATTACGAATGCGGGGAGACGACTGACACACAGCGAATCTTTATTGTGATTCTGATTGGTTAATAAGGGAATGGGCAAAGGGAGATAATCATGTTTGCTTTAACTCAATACATCACATCTCCCCTCTTGAATAAGTTAGTATTACTATATAACTTTATGGGATTTAATATTTCGTGAACATTCACAGGGGTAGACTACTACTCTCATGTTCGTGACGCATTATTCTGGCCATATGCTTATGTGATTCTGCAACATGCAGGTTTGTTGATAACCACATCTGGTCACAATTCTGTTAGAATCTGATCATGGCTCATTTGACAGTGGTTGCTCAGCTGCGATTGATTTTTATTTTCTGGCTGGGTTCCCAGGGCGTTGGTGGTGTTCTGGGTTGGGACTGATGCTAAGCCTCTCTTGATGGACGTATGTTCTTTCAGTCGCTTCTATATTTATTTTCAACTGGTGTTTCCATGATTTACGTTCTTGGCTGATAGCACCATTTTTTTTTTTTTTTTTTTTTTTTTTTTTTTGCCACTACTCACCGGAACTCCGGGAACTTAACACGAAGATGTAGGCGGGGGCGGGGGGAACAAAATCTTTTAAGTAAGGGACTGATGAGCTCTAATCCGGTTGTACTTGGAACACCTTAGTCGCCATTGAATTTCGATGTTATTCTGGACAATTAATTTGTATTAGCATAAGCAACGTGAAGCCTTAATTTTTCTTTTCTTTTTTTTTTCTTTCTGTATTACACATGTTTGTAGAGATGAGAACAAATCCATTTTTCAAGCATCAGTCGATTCTTAGAGTTGTCTTTACCAGAAGAAAACCCTTGAGAGCGGTAATACGTAGCAAACCGCACAGGACACACGCTTGGCCTATACACGGTATCCACTCAACCACAATCATTTTTCATCGTTTTACAGGGTCTTTTTGAACTGAACAGTCCTTAAATTTACAAACTCTTTCTGGATCTATCCTTGAACCCTCGCTATATTAAAAGTTCCCGATAGAATAAAAATTTCCGTCTCATTTTATCCATTATTTCGTTCGTCTCTTTCATCTAACCAGTTATCTATCTTGCACATTTACAAATCTACCAGTCGTCGGTGCACTGAACACTGTTGCCACATCTATTCTGGTTCTCCTGCTGCACATCTCGAGATTCTTAACAAAATCCAAAGAATGATCTGCAATGTTATCGATCCTGACAAGGCATCTCGACGCCAGTTATTTCTCGCAGACATAGCGTGGCTTCCCTTGTCTTTGTACAAATGTTTTCATGGCGACTGCTCTGATGAGCTTTTTTCCCCTTTATGCGATTGGCATCTAGATCCCACCCTTTTACTGTTGAAATAGTTAAATGTAACCCCCACTTCTACTCCAACAGTTTCTTTTCTCACACTTCCTGCCTGTTGAACTCCCTTCCGTTTTCTTGCTTCCCCGATAAATACAATCTTCAAAAATTTAAACGCAACGTCAATCGCTATCTTCTGTCTTCTTGAATCCGTTCATCTTTTATCCTTTCTTCAATCCTCTTTTTACTCAGTCTTTTTTCTCACTTTCACTCCCTGTAAACCCCCTGCGTCACCCTGAAATCCCGCCTTGCGTGTAGTGAAATAATTAAAAACAAAAAAATCAACGGTGGCAATTTTTTGTTCGTCCTGGCTCATGCCTTATCGACCTTAAAATCTTCTGAAAACAACATACAGTAGAGTTGAATAAGCGATCGTACACATGAAAACATTTCATATTTTTCTTTGTAACATTAAATTAACAAAACGGGAATATATATTTCAACCTGGCATCTCTATGAAGATTCAGAAGGAGTGGTGTCTTTCTTGGGGAGCGTGACTTTATACCGTCTCTGCGTAGTTCATTACTAATCGTTTGCTTAGTTACGTTAATTTCTGACAAACTCAGATCATTCTGAAGCTCTTGTCTGATGGCCATTGGGTTATTTTGGACCTGTTGCATTAACTTTCTTCGTAATCTAGGAGACATCTTCCTGGGAGCACCGGGTCTGCCTTTGTTCTCAACAGTATTACGTTTTTTAAATCTTGTAATAAATGAACCAATTGTTGAAAAAGGTATGTTCGTGTCACTGGAGATATTTCTGTAACTTTTTCCATTGTTCCATGGCTTAATAATTAGCTCTTTTTGAGCACAAGTCATTTCCTTACGCTTAGCCATTTTATAACCGTTATCAGTGAACAGTGACTGCAGAATGATCCAATTTTGAACTGAATGTTGCAATAGAGTTACTGAGAATATTCTAGAACAGTTTAGAATCTTCTACTTTGAAGTACAACCAAAATCTACCGTATTATAATGCAAAAATTGATACTGTACGGACACTTTTTCCACTATTCGAAATATAAAAATTTGCATAGCTATCACTTATCGATGAATTTCTAATTTTAAATTGCAGATTCTAATTCTATGCCCCAAAATACATATATAACATTGTTATTCGAGGTTTTCATTCGCTAGAGAATAACAAGCATGTGTTTGCTGTACGATCACTTATTCAACCGGACTGTATAAACAAAGAAAAGGGTATTAAAGAAATAATTGTAGTCCAAAGTGAACAACTCTTGATCAATATTATTTGCAACATTTACATTGTTGACTGTTGTCCTCAGCTTTATTGTCACATTCACGACGTTTCAGCCGTTGAACGCTCCGGCCTTCTTCAGTATCTGTCTATATCTCTGAGATGAGGTATCATGAGTACTTACATTATTTGCATTATTCGGACTGTTGTCCTCATCCTTGTTGCCACATTCACGATGTTTCGGCCGTTGTACGCTTCGGCCTTCTTCAGGATCTGTCTATATTTCTGAGATGAGGTATCATGAGTACTTACATTATTTGCAGTGTTCGGACTTCTGTCCTCATTCTCGTTGCCACATTCACGACGTTTCGGCCGTTGTACGCTCCGGCTTTCTTCAGGATCTGTCTATATTTCTGAGATGAGGTATCATGAGTACTTACATTATTTGTATTTTTCGGGCTGTTGTCCTCATCCTCGTTACCATATTCACGACGTTTCGGTCGTTGTACGCTTCGGCCTTCTTCAGATGATTGTAATTTCGAGCCGAAAACCTTTATTTCGTCCACCGGGGTAGATTGTTCTAGTTCCACGTGCCATGCTTCTTCCAGATATTTCAGTGTCAGTTATTTACCTTTAGCAACTCATTCCCCCGCCCCAAGCGTTTGTTCACCTCTGCTGGGGCCAGGTATTGAACTCACACTCTTTGGTTCAAGTCACTGGGTTACTTCAACCAACGCTTTTATCCACTGGCCCAGAGATATCCTATTTAGGAAACAGCCATCATCATTATTATTATTATTATTATTATTATTATTATTCACTTTGAATTCTTTTCCTTGCATTTTCGTTATAAATCTGCCTGTTTATTTAACAATATATATCTATGGATTATTCTTTATCTTTAAATGAAAATAAGCGATAATCCTATTCGTTGGGAGAACAATAACAATGATTTCTTCAATCATTTATAATATTCAATCTTCTCTCTTTCTGTTCGATTTCCTCTTGCTTAAGTTTGTGAAGAGTGTTACCGATCTAGTAGTTAGGCATGAAATTGTAAAAAAAAAAATTGCAGCAAGTGATTTTATACTCTAATTATTTTGATAAATACAGAAATGCATCATAATTTTGATGTTTCTTGTACCTCGTTAAGGCGCCGCCATGTTTCTTTTTTTGCCAGCGCGAAGCTAACGATGTTGGACGATGGCTGACAGCCGAAGGCATATTCTCCTGTCTTCTTTATTTCATTTTGCTTTCTTTTATTCGTTATTTATTTTATCATTTTAACTCGTTTGTGTGACGTTTCTTTCGTTATAGAAAAAAGAATTTAAAAAAAAGTCAAGATGAGACTGAAAATGAAAGTAAATGCTACGACTTTTCTTCATCTTCCATTTTGTTCAGCTACCTCGTCAGCGTCGCCCAAATTGTTGTCTGCTTATTTCTGTCATTTGCACTGTCCTCAATCAGACGTTCTTCTGTTGTATATTCAAAAGTTTATAATTATACAAGTTCCCATTGACGGTTTTCTTGCTTATCGAAGAAACTGTGTAAATTTTACCTGTGTTTCTGCCTCCCTGTTAACAATCTTCGTTTTTTGTTTCTCTTTGTCTTACGCTATGCACCAAATTGAACATAGAATCGGCAGTGCTAGAGGTAGTTTCGCCCAACACCGCAAATTGCTACAAAACGAAAACATCAACTGGAATTATTACGTCATTATTTTTGCACCAACCTAATAGATAAATCCTTAATAATAATAATAATAATAATAATAATAATAATAATAATAGATAGATAGATAGATAGATAGATAGATAGATAGATAGATAGATAACAAATAGCCTGAGATTTATATGAATAGGCCGAGAAAGATAGATAGATAGATAGATAGATAGCCTGAGATTTATATGAATAGGCTGAGATAGATAGATAGATAGATAGATAGATAGATAGATAGATAGATAGATAGATAGATAGATAATGAATAGCCTGAGATTTATATGAATAGTTTGAGATAGATAGATAGATAGATAGATAGATAGATAGATAGATAGATAGATAGATAGATATGAATAGTCTGAGATTTTATATGAATAGTTTGAGATAGATAGATAGATAGATAGATAGATAGATAGATAGATAGATAGATAGATAGATATGAATAGCCTGAGATTTTATATGAATAGTTTGAGATAGATAGATAGATAGATAGATAGATATGAATAGCCTGAGATTTTATATGAATAGGCCGAGATAGATAGATAGATAGATAGATAGATAGATAGATAGATAGATAGATAGATAGATAACGAATAGCCTGAGATAAATAATTCATATTTATTGTAAACATATCCTTTACTTTGTGTCATTTCTTAAGTATCCTGTTGTGTGTGTGTGTCTGTGTATGTCTGTGTGTGTATGTCATTCCGGACGCACAGTGTGCATCCGTCTTTCATTCCAAACAGTGATCGTATTCAATACAATTTCACTTTTTCACCAATTCTCTTCGGAACCCGTCGCACCCAATTTTCTTGTTTTGTCTTTTGCTGGCATCGCGCGCACATGCATTTCTTGCATTCTTCTGATAACCACTTCTTTGGAATCATCCGATCGGACATTAGCATCGTCCTTCCGTTCTCTGCTAACGTTCCGTTTCAAATGTCAATAAGACACTTCAAGTCTGGAAAATTCAGAAGGTTCTGGCAGACATTTAGTTAAAGAGAACAATACGTTTTCGCGTATGTAAGAATACAGGAGTTCCTGTATCTCTCTCTCTCTCTCTCTCTCTCTCTCTCTCTCTCTCTCTCTCTCTCTCTCTCTCACGCAGACACAAACACACACACACACACACCCACACATATATATATATATATATATATATATATATATATATATATATATATATATATATATATATGTCACATTCTGTTTATATTTCTGTTTCTCTTATAAATATTTCCCAGTTGATTCATATCAATAATTACTAGCTCAATATCGCGTTCTATTGATATCTATCAATGCGTTCTCATCTATCTATCCATATATATATATGTGTATGTGTGCGTGTGTGTGTGTGATATAGTTTTAAGGAATGCTATGTTCATGGGTTAAATAGAGGCGACAGTCTTTTCATGCTTAAAAGCAATCGTCAGGCCTGAAGATTGAGCTTAGCAGGAAACAGATTGTCGCCTCCTCGTTTTGTCTTCATTGCCCACTAATATATACATATATATATATATATATATATATATATATATAGTGTTTGTTCATATCTATGTATTTATCTATCCCGTTTTGTTCATATCTCTCTCATTTTCTTTCGCTCTGCATATATATATATATATATATATATAT
>OZ010575.1:10686671-10804171 GCA_963932145.1 Acanthosepion lycidas | reverse complement strand
GCAAAAGAACAATTCAGTCTGCAAAATGACAAAGTAAATTTGTTTGCGCATTTCTGCCCAATGTAGAACTCTTGACATTATACCGCCTCAGCTCAAACGCCAGTCCATTCACACACGCGCACACAAACACATACACGCAGACACACACATACACACCAAAAACTCATACAAGCCTCCCTATATGTGTGTGTGTGTGTGTGTGTGTGTGTGTGTTTAACGTGTGTGTGTGTGTTTAACGTGTGTGTGTGTGTGTGTGTGTGTGTTTGGCGTGCGTGTGTGCAAAATCTGTCCTAAAAGGGTTCAGCCTTTCACAATATTTCTGAGACTGGTTGCGCAGATCTTTCCCGCCAAGACCCGCCTTGTTACGACCACATTTTGAATCACCCTCATTTCCTCCGTATTTTATTAGCAAGAAAGAAGTTCCACCCAGACAGCTTCTTCTCAAGAACCGCTACTTTATGGAAAAGACTCCCGCTTGGTTGCTTTACTGATGTTATCTTTTTCACGTCTAGGTTCAACCATTATCCGTGTGTATGTGCGTGGGTTTGTATGTGTATATCTGTATTTGTATATATATATGTGCGTGTGTGTGTCTGTATGTTGATTTATGTGCAAGCTGACGGAGACACGAACGCACACATGATACACAAAAATGTAAATAGTTTTGACAGTCTCGTGGGTTGATGTGGGAATAGGGGAGGGAGCATCTATCATTAACACATCTGTCATCTCCAACACTAAAACCAAAGCTAATGATGTTGTCACCACTTAGGTAGAAATTCACTTTTGCCAACCGTTCAAAAATGAGATCAAGGCTCACCACAAATACAGAAAATAAACAATGTAAGATTGAAAGAACATAAGGGAATGTATTCCTTTAAAAACTGATTCCTTAAATTGCCTGAAGAAGGTCGCGAGACCGGAAACGCGTGTAGCAAAAATATGAAGAATAAAATATAATATTGTTATAGTGGAACACACCTATTCTATAGTTAATAGACTATCCCACCTATAATAAGTAGGAGTAGTAAGAGTAACGAGGGAGTCGCTCAGGGGGTAGGGCAGTGAGTCGATGCCGGACGACCGTTAGTCGGATACTAAAGTATCAGCGACCACAACTAGATTTCTCTGCGTCATTACCTATTAGGAAATACCTATTTCCTAACGTTTTGTACGTCGAACCTATTTTAGGAAGGACTTAGTACAAATACAAGCCTCCTGCGAAATCACTCCACAACAAATATATACACTAAAACAAATCCACATTATAACCAAAGACGTTTTCGGCTTCTTTCTTTTATATATATATATATATATAGTAAAGCTAACAAATCCGTTGGTATATAATCCAAGTGGATCGTAGTAATATAAGATATTAAAACTGATCCACAAAAAGAGCTCAATGTATTTATTATTACAGAGTAATATAATTAATAAACAATAAAATCCAAAATGACCTCATAAGAGGAATAGCCTATTTCGGCAGACGCAGATATCGATCGTCTGTCTTATCAACCCCGGCGTGGACTGGATTCGTGTCTATCAAGAGGGACAAGAAGTAGAATTTAACAGTGAAAGCGAAAACACCAACCCGTCGAATAGCTAATACAGAATTTATCCATTTCAATGTTTCAGTCAGACGAAAGGCACGAGACAGCGGTCAGAGGAGGGTGGAAGGTATTTGTGTTAAAGGGGATAAGTTTTATAAAATTAAACGCGAATATTAACCTTATGACATTAATTTGCGGTCATATGAAGATTGAGATTTTAATTTAAAACTAAAAGAGGAATAAAATATATACATAAAAGGATGTAAGGGATTAATGGAAAGAAAGTTGGGTAGATATTAAAATAGGGGAAGTTTAAAGATTATAATTAATATAGTGTAATGAGGAATGAATTAGTGTTAAAATGTCGACATAAAAACAAATTCAAATTTTCATAATATAGGTTTAACTTAATTAGCTATCATATTTCCATAATATTCACTCCTCCTCTAAGTCTTCAAATGTCGACAGTATAACTAATTCTAATTTCTATATTTAATTCCTCCCTCTATAACCTCCTTACAGTATATTAATTATAATGTCTAGTCATACAACGTCAACAAACCCAGTCCGGATGAAACGCGTCACAATTTTTTTTTATTTTGTCTTTTATATATATATATATATATATATATATATATATATATATATATATATAATTATTTATTCTTCAAAAATTATAACATAAATATGACCTGATAAGACACCAGAAATGTTGAAACAAAATGGCTATTTTTGTAGTGATTTTATAACATATTTATGTTATAATTTTCGAATAAATAATTATATTTGCTCTACTCTGTATTGAGCACTCTTTTAAGAATGGTATTTTTTTGGTTATTGGAATTTATTCCGTATACATCAATCCTATACTTGGTATATATATATATATATATATATATATATATATATATATATATATATATATATATAATGATAAGAAGAAGACGGAGATTTTAATTATCGAAATGGATAAAGTCTCCGTTTTCTTATCATGCTCTGTAGTCTACATTGAGCTTTTCCTCGGAATTATCCCTTCCAGTCGCAAACTGGTAAGACATATATATATATATATATATAGTTTATGCAAACTTAGGTAATCCGTATGGGTAGACCCGAGGAGGATGATATCCGGAGAGCTCAATGTAAAATTCAGAGCAGATATGTTTGAATAAAAACAGACCACTTTAAGGTTCCATGTAATAACTTATTTCACCATAACCCCTGGTCTGTTTTTATTCAAATATATACATATATATATATATATATATATATATATATATATATATATATATATATATATATGCACAAGTACATGATTAGTGCATATGGAATGAATTCCAATAACCAACAATTACTATTCTTAAAAGAGTGCTCAATACAAAGTAGAGCAGATATAATTATTTATTTAAAAAAATTTATAACAGAAATATGTTATAAAATCACTACAAAAATAGCTATTTTGTTTCAACACCCTCGGTGTCATATCAAGTGATGACGTTGAATATTCAACGTCATCACTTGATATGACACCGAGGGTGTTGAAACAAAATAGCTATTTTTGTAGTGATTTTATAACATATTTTAGTTATAAATTTTTTTTAAATAAATAATTATATATATATATATATATATATATATATATATATATATATATATATATATATATTCTTTACTGGTCTTAATGAATGAAGAAACCTGACGCACGAAAATTGCAAACTGGACGAATTCGCTCTATACTAATATAACTAAAATAGCTAACAGATTTAATCGAAAGCGCTCGGAATCAAACAACATTTGGACAATGTATTGTTTTCCTTTGTCCCTGTTCCCCTCAATCTGTCCTGTGATTATCAAATATTTCAAGCCCTCTTTCTTCATGATTTGCCTTAGAAAACTCAACTACCTCTTGCCGTTTTTAATTGTAAGCGTCCCATTTATTTCTACTGTTTCTTGACCTCGTCGTTGCTCACATGTTCAGTCCATGGTATTCTCAGCATCCTTCTGTAGAACAACATTTCTGTTGTTTCAAATCTCTTCCTCATCTGTGAGAAGATTGTTCAGTATCCATTGCCATATAGCAGAGCGGAAATCACATAACAGTTCAATAGTCTCTTCTTCGTTTCTAAAGAAATTTTGAAAGGCATTTTTCATTATCCCAATGAGACTTCGGATAACAAAGCTAAAGGAGATGCTAACCTTTAGAAAAGTCATTCTTTAAGCCTTATCGGAGAAACGTTTCCCGCCGACATGATGTGGAAAGATTATTGCTCGATCTGCTGCTAAGAAAGTTGATTCACTGTGTCCTGCTAGATCCTTTTTCTCGTCTGAATCTACCTTACATATTTATAAGTGTACCATTCGTCCTTGCTTGGAATACTTGCTGCTACATTTGGTCTGGCGTTTCTACCATATCTCTAAAGATTCTTGATAAAATCCAAAGAAAAATCTGCAATGTTATTGGTCCTGACCTGGCATCTCGCCTTCATTCATTTTCTCACGAAAGTAACGTAGCTTCCCTCGGCCCTTTTTATAAATACTTTCATCGTAATTGTTCGAATGAACTTTTATGTTACCTGAATTTAAGGGGGAGTACTAGGTTGGTGGTAAGATTTCATCATTTTTCAGTTGAGATGGCTAGATGTAACCGTAAGTTCTATGCTAACAGTTTCTTCTATCGCACTTCGCGCTTGTGAAAATCTTCACCGGCTTCTTGCTTCTCAGTCAACTTTGCTCTTCAAAAATTTAAATGCATTGTCAATTGTTATTTTCTGTTTTCTTAATTCTTGCATCTTTTATTGCTCGCTCTCCTTAATAATGATTTTTTTTTCTTTTGGATACACTCGTTAAACCCCCACCCTTACATTTTAGTAGCTTTATTGCCTTATTTCGAGGTGAAATGATTAAAAATATGTAAAAAAACAAAAAACGTGGACCGAAACAAGTGGAGATAACTGTGACGTTAAATAAATGGAGTTGCTTCCCTTTGGACGATATTAGCTTTACATAGATTCTTCATTTTTTGTACTTGATTTTACGCGTCACTTTGAAAAAACAGTGGAGTGCCTTTCCATTGCCTATTTCCATTGTATTGAATTCAACATTTTCCTTCTCCTACACCACGGGTTATCAAGCAGGAATAATCACCCGCAGAGAGTAATTTTCAGGAAATCTTTTACTTTTACTTGTTTTTCATTTACAGAATTCTGTATGTTGAATTCCAATCCCATGCCATTCAACTGAACCTTTTGTCTGCTTTCATTTAACTATATAATAATTAGTTATTAATTAAAACAAATTACCGTACATATATTCACGTTTTTATATCCATCACCATTTTCTTTCACTATTAAATTTGTAAAAAAATAAACTCTTTAAAATAATCCCTATAAATGTATATGTGCGATTAGACTAATATGGAAAAGAAAGAACATTTTCAATAATAAATGCATATTCTTTGGAATGCAACTTTTGATTCGGACAATCTTGGAAAGGGGTATGACATTCTAACTGGTGAAAAGGGTGGATTGGACAGAAAAAGGTTTGAGAATTGCAACCCAAGGCTAGTGAGTCAAGTGTTCTTCTTAATGTCCTGTCCTTTCACGACGTAAGAGATCATGGCTCATAAAAGACCCCATTACTTTATTTTCTGTGAATTGTCAGGCTATATTGGAAACGATAGGGGAATAGTTTTTTATTGCCTTTTCCACAGTTTTCCTTTTCTTAAACTGGATGGCGCCCAAGGCTAAATCCCGATTTACTCTGCTATTTAACCCTTAACGTGTAGATAGTCGGATTCGTGTTTTTGCTAAGGGTATGAATGCAAAAATAAGCGCAACATGGCCTTGAATCTCCGATGTTATTTTTTCGCCCTGATATCTGTCACACTACATGCACATCCTGAGCCCAGTCTACTTTGATGTTTTAGCCAAACCTGGTTTGATTTGGTTTGGTTTGGTTTGGTTTGGTTTACGGTATATCAACCTCAATGGGTTATGTAATGCCGACAAAATTTTTATTGCTGGTAATATTTTGTTTTATCAAAAATCTATTTCTGGTAATATTTTTCCTTCAAAAATGTATCGCTGGTAATAATATTTTTTTTATTTATTGTTTTTTTCCAAAAAATGTATTGCTGGTAATAATTTTTTCTTCAAATATTTATTGCTGGTAAAAAAATTTTCTTCAAATATTTATTGCTGATAATAATTTTTTTTACAAACTATTTCTGATATTAAAACCTATTTTTACACTTTCATAGTGTTTGACCCCAGTTTCAGAGTTAACTATTGGCCCACAGCTGGGACCCTAACAGGTGCTACCACCCCGGGTCAGGGTGGACCTGGGAACACCAGCAATTAAGAGGTGGTTCCACGCTCCTCAAAACCTCCTGATCAGAAGTCTTGCTGCCGGACGTAGTTTATCGTCTTACCCAGGACGTGGGTGTAGTTTATCGTCATACCCAGGACGCTTAGGCAAACCTGGAGAGAAGCAGTAAGGATGAATTCGAGCATTTTCCCCAAGAGCATTAGTGTGATTAGCAAGCAACAGATTAGGCTGGGAATTGAACTCGTTCAGCCAGTTCCAATTTTCGCGCCGATAATCTTTATGCTTTCGATCCGAGCTAGAGAGATTTTTTTTTTAAAGTTCTAGTGTTTAGTCATTTGGTCAAACCAATAACGTTTCAGCAGTTTTACGCTCCGGCCTTCTTCAGGTGATAATAGTTGGAATTTCGAACCGGACCTTTATTTAGTTCAGTGGGGTAGATTGTTCTAGTTCCACGTGCCATGCTTCTGAATATATCAGCTTTAGTTGAATCTATTTGATAACTCAACCCTCTAAGTCTTTATTCCCTCTGCTGTGGCCAGGGATAGAGCTCAAAACCCTTTGGGTCAAGTCATTTTTGGATCGCTCAACCAACGCTTTTATCCACAGTGTCATCACTTGCTTGTATCCCTTTTGCGTGTCAACACCATTCTTACTTTGTGAACATTTTACCCTGTTACTGTTGCTTTGTCTATTTTTGGCTTTTTTTTTTAATATTTTTCACCCCGTGCAAGTCAAAAAAGCAACTAATACACAACGGGTTACTGATCGAGGAAGAATTAGGAAGAGAAACATTACTAATGAGCGGAAAGAGGAAAGAGTAATCAGGAGGACAATAGATAGCAATTGATATTGCATTTAAATTTTTGTAAATTAAAATTGGATGAAATGCATGGAGCTGGAAGGGAGTTCCACAAGTGAGAAGTGCAAGCGAAGAAACTGTTAGCATAGAATTTACGGCTACGTCTAGCCAGATCAACTGTAAATCGATGAGATCTCGACGCCAATCTAGTACTGCGTTTAAATTCAAAATGTCTAGATACCATGACGAAAAGCTCAACCGACCAATTACCATAAAAGTATTTATAGAAAAGACACAGAGAAGGCACCTTACGGCAGTGGGAAAGTGACTGAAGCCGAGCCACCAGATCAGGGCTGATAATATTGCTGATTCTTCTTTGGGTTTTATAAAGGAGCTCAAGGTAAATAGCAGAGGCACCGGTCCATATGTGGCAGCAATATTCTAAGCATGGATGAATAGCAGACTTATAGATATATAAGATAGATTCTGGAGAGTAAAATTCTCTTGCACGACACAGTGGACAAACTTTCTTAGCAGCCGACTTAGCAATGGGTTCAATATAATTATCCCATCATGTCAGTTGAGAACGTTAGCCCGAGAAGGCGTAGCAAGGTACTTTCGCAGGAGCTAGCATCAACCATGCTGGTGGAATGCAGAGAAGGGTCTCTCAGATGATTAAAAGAGTGAGATTTAGTTTTGGAGGCGTCAAAATTAACAAGCCATCTGTTACCTCAGTTAACAACGGACTTGAGGTCGTTTTCAACATCGGCTACCATTTTGACCTTGTCGGACTGATCAGCCTGAGGCCGGAGTAAATGGTTGCGCCATCAGCGTAGATGCCAAGTTGAGAACTGATGTCATCGGGAAGGAGAGTCATTAATGAAAATTAAAAAAAAAACAAAAAAAAAAACAGAGTAGGGCCAAAGATGGCGGGATACCGTCGTTACTACGAAAGGATCTAAATGAGTTATCGTTCAGGATCACTTTGATTTCACTATTTAACAGGAAAGACTGGATTAATACAAAAATGTGTCCGGAGATACCGTAACTTTTCAGCTTGTGGAGAAGACCTGTATGCCAAACCTTGTCAAAGGCTTTCGAGATGTCAAAAGCTACAGCCCGGGTTTTCACCTTTTTAATCTAGACGACAATAGACTCTTTAAGCAATTATTGATAGTACATCAAAAATCAACCTGGAGAAATGAACGCCATATTGCTTGTCTGGAAAAGGCCCTGCGATGAGAGATGAAGAATCAATTTGGCATTAATTAGAGCCTCTAGGATTTTCTAAAAAAAGAGCTAGAAGACTAATAAGCCAATAGTCGGAAGGGTCGAACTTACATATATATTGTTTGCTCAGTACTATTTTTGCCACGTTCTTTTCTTTCATTTGGTATTGTTTATTGTAAACTTTGTCAATTCCGTTTTGGGGGCATTTCAACCAATTAAACTTAACTAGGATCAATTACTCTACACGGCGTAATTCCTTCTCTTACAATGGTTGTCACACAAGACTAGTCTCTTCTGTTGTTTAAGTTATCGCTGGCGAAGTAAAGGAAAAACGGATTCATGCTTCTCCCAAAGGCATTTGTGCAAAATTAAATGCGACAGGCGAGTCCAGACTTTGATAACACTGCGCGGAACAAGACTTTGTGTAACACTGCGCGGAATTAGGTTCCGATATAATGACCTAGCTTCCATTACTCACATAAGCTCAGACGCACAAAAAAATAAGTTCAGACACACAAAGTATAAGCTCAGACACGCAAAAATAAACTCAGACAAACAAAAAAATAAGCTCAAACACACAAAAAATAAGCTCAGACACATAAAAAATAAGCTCAGACAAGCAAAAAATAAGCTCTGACACGCAAAAATAAGCTCAAACATGCAAAAGAAAAAAAAAAAAAACTCAGACACGCAGAAAATAAGCTCAGACACGCAGAAAATAAGCTCAGACACGCAAAGTGCACTCATTGCAATGAAATATTCAGTGACACAAGGCCTTTTTCTTTATTAGCGCTGAATAATGTGTCCTGTGAATGAACACCAAATACGTCGTTACTTAGAGAAGTGATGGTCTGGGTACGCGATCGATAAAACCCCATTTTATTTTAATTTTACCATTTGTTTCACCATTCTTGCCAGATCTTCTTTTATAAACAGTGTAGCATATTTAATAATAAAATTGATAGAAACACAAACAAAAAGAAAAATAATCTAAATTATATCGGCTAGATTTTATACACAAATTACATATTAAAATAAACAAATAAAATATTTTAATTTTTAAATTCTCAGCGTTTCTCGTTCATGCGCATGCATAGCCGCATCAAAGTAAACATAAACTTAGTCCGATTAAGTCATACAGGACGAAACCCGAAAACTTTTTCTTCTTTTCCCTAAAATTGTTCTTGATATATAAAAAAAAAATTATGTCGGTCTCCCATTTTATCGTTACGAAATCTAAGGGAAATAATTTGAATTTAAAAATAAGAGTTTTCTCCCTTGAGTCGTATTTTCTATTTTTTTTTTTTTTTTTTTATTGCTTTTAGATTTAATTACTTCTGATTGATTTGTTTTTTACAATAATGTTTACCTTATACAAGCACCAAAAGCCACTTGATGTAGTGGATTACAGAGTAAAAGGTAAACGACACAGATTATGAGGATATATGAGGACAACAACTGTTGACCCTGGACTTGGATAGGTTAAGATTATAGTAGGTACCTCCATGAGTAAAATAACATAAATTTTCAGCACGTTTTTTTTTTTATGACACACATTAATTTGGAAAATTTTGCAAAAATAAAAATAATTGTCGGATACATTATTTACATTATTCGGACTATTGGCCTCATCTTTGTCGCTATATTTATTACAACGTTTCGACCGATGAGGACAATAGCCCGAATAATGTAAATAATGTACATAATACCTCATCTCAGAAATATAGACAGATAATTGTCGGATGTTAATGAAACTTTCAGAAACTATTCACAGATGATCGAAATTATTATAAATATGTTTTTTTTATTAAAGTCATGGAAAAAAATTATTTTTTTAATTTATTACCATCCACTCCGCAACTAATTTTATGTAAACTCTACAAATTCAGTCGTATTCAGTTTAGTGATTATATTAGTTACAAGTACAAGGCTTTGAGGAAAGCAAATCATGTATTTTTTTGTTTTTAATAGGACCCCCCACCTGAAAATCAGCTCTGAATTGTAACATACAAAACTCAATAAAACAAATATATTATTTAATTTCAAATGCTTTTATTTGCTTTTAGTTGTTTTTATGAATATGGACAATATTTTCTGAAAGCAAACAAAATTTTCGATGAAAAATGAATTTTTAATACAATTATTTGTTATTTCTTTAATTATAATAGATTTTTATATTTAAGTTGATAAAATATTATAAAATTAGTTAAAAGCCGCATTCAGTTTCGTAAATGTGCTTATGAGATAGATCTTTTTTTAGCGCGTTGTAAATTGTATCGTTTTGACTAATCAGAAGACCCGCAGTAATTAAGAAATATAATTTTGTGTTTATAATCAGGCTGTAATTATAAAGTACGGAAGACCAACCAGAATACAATTAAGTTGCGTTATTTGAATTAAGCATTGTTCTCCCCCTTTGCTTTTGCGAAACACATGCGGAGAAGTTAATTTGATTTTTCAATTTCAACTGAGAAGGGTACCTACAAGTATCAGTATCATCTTATAAAATTTATATGATCTTATCTTTATATTAATCTCAGTTATGACATTTTTCCATAAATGAAATATCAAAATTAATAATAAAATGAATGGAAATACAAATAACACAGTAAGATGTAATAAATGTACATAAAATTATAGTATTTTATGTACACTTCTGATAAAATTTCATAAGAAAGGTACCTATGAAATAATATGAAATTTAATCTCACTCTTAACAATCTTATTTTAATTTCTTTATAATATATTTTCCATAAAGCATCGTAAACGTAAAAGGTAAATGCTAAGTACCAAAAAAATTTAGAGCGCTGAAAGTTTTCCTTAAAAATAACCAGGTAAATAATTTGTTCACTTAAATCTAAATAAATTCACTTCTCTCCTTCCGTAGAATAAATTATCCTCACGTAATCTGTCAATACGTCATTCAACACCTGTCAAGTGACGCGAAATGTTATGACCTGCTTTGGTTTATTTTCAAACAGCTTTTCGGCGCAGAAACTAAATAATGCTTGTTTCAAAATATTTTAAATAAACATTATAATTTCTGATTTTCTTAAAATAATTTTTGAAAAAATTATAATTGATTTTTAAAAGAATTTCAAACTGAGATTTTCATTTTTTTTTTTTTATAAAATGGAAAAAATGGTTGACATGATTGATTATCTGTCAAAAAAAAAACAAGATTTTTAACGAAAATTTCGGACGTGCTAGGAACGATTAAAAATGAAACAAAAAAAAATACCCCACAAATACTTTGATCTTTCCTCTTAATAATAACATAAACATTTGGTCGACAAAATTTTGTTTTCGTCAAGTTTGGCGTCTTTTTCATCATGCTATGCTCTTTTTTGGCGATCTCATGGGGTACCTAGATTATAGTGATCGGGGAAGCATACTCTTTACACAAAATAGC
Organism: Acanthosepion lycidas; assembly: GCA_963932145.1. Classification (NCBI taxonomy): domain Eukaryota; kingdom Metazoa; phylum Mollusca; class Cephalopoda; order Sepiida; family Sepiidae; genus Acanthosepion; species Acanthosepion lycidas. The sequence continues at coordinate 10,792,854 of OZ010575.1, read as the reverse complement.
GGTTCGTGAGAAGAAACTATTCGGACGGAACTTACATCTCACCAATGGAATTCGAAGTTAATGAAATTGCGATTGCATCATTGATAACTGCATATTATTTTTCTAATTTTCAGAGGGAGGCGTCCTGTTTATAATATCGATACAGTGTCAAAATCAATCCCCAACTTTTACAAAGTTATTGGACTTTATTTACAAATGTCAAGTGTGATAACGTTATTGGTATCTGCATATTTTTTTTAATTTCCTAAACAGCATTTTAAACTATTTTAAACTTTTATTGAATTAATTGTTACGTCTGTTGCTAGGAAAGTTGGTTCAGTGGAGCGTGTCAGACAATTTTTCTTGCCAGGATCCATTTTGCATATTTATAAAATCTGTCATTCGTCCGTGCAGTGAATATTGCTGCCATATCTAGTCTGTTGCTCTTGGGATTGATATTCTTGACAAAATACAAAGAAGGGTCTGTAATGTTACCGGTCCTGACCTAGCATCTCGACTTCAGCCACTTTCTCTCTAAAGTATGGCTTCCCTTTTCTTTTTCTATAAATATTTTACAGGCAATTGATCCGATGAACTCTCCTCGTTGGGGATTTATTTTTTTAAATTTTTGTTTTATTCCCTACCCACAAAAGACAAGAAATCTATGTATGGAGACTAGTTAGGACTATCGTGGGTTATCAGTTATAGTGTTAGTTAGATAGCCCACCATAAGAGGGGTATAAAACAAGAAAATCAAATTGTAAAGTGAAACAACAAATTTATATACATATAAATCAATTAAGGTCTTTACAAATAAAATTAATGTATTTTGGTTGATACAAGGTCGTCAAAATGTTCGTAATAGTCCTTGCAAGAATGAGTTTATGTGTACGTAGGCAGGAACGTATGTGTGGATGTATGTATGTATGAGTGTTATCGTAGGGTAGGAAAATATTTAAAGTAATCGCTCAGTCTTAAAATGTTCTGTTCGTTTATCAAGTATAAAAGAGGTGAGGGAGAAAGGTAGCGATAATAATAACGATCGCTTGACGTTTGTCAAGGGACGTGTTAATACGCTCGTCCCGTCTTTTATTTTGTTTGTGGGGCTTGAAAAGGTAATTTAGGAATTCAATCCCGGATATGATTCGTGCCTTTTTATTGGACGACGAAAAAACTTCGCGTCGGCTCGCGAAAAGGTCCGTAAAAGAATTTGTTTCTGAGAATTGAAGTTTATTTAAATTTTGTTTTCAAATATTTTCTAGTTTTCTATTGGCCGAAAAACATTTCGCATCAAGCTGTGAAATTTCACGAGTTTTGTTTTGGATTCGCTTTTACGTGTGTGTTAAGCAAAGTTTGTAAATTCGAGTCTTTTTAATTTCTAACAAAAACAACGAGTCAGAGCTTAGCATTTGAATTTTAAATCTAGATCTTGTTTTGTTCACTACAGGACTTCATGGAGATATTATAGTGGCTGTTGTAAGAATGGTAAGTAAGAATGCGTTGTTTTGGTGTAAGGAATATTGTTGTAGTTTGGATCAGTGATCGTAGCTAACTCAGTTTAATGTTAAGACAGAAGAAGACCATCTTTTTCCCTTTTCCTCATTTTGGCCTTGTGACACGTTTCTGTACATAATGCTGAATAAATATTGTTTTCCCCCTTGTTACCTCGTTCACATGAATTTAAGTGTACTACTAGATATGCAAATAGGTGTCATCGTTTTACTTTTTAAATAGCTAGATAACACCGTGAATTCGATTCTATTCGCACTTCTCGCGTGTGGAACTCTCTTCCGATTTCCTGCTTCCCTGCCACTTACGATCTTCAAAAATGTAAATGCAACGTCGATCGTCATCTCTTTTCCTGGACCCTGTTCTTCTATTGTCCTTTCTCCTCACTAAAATTTTCTCATTCTCTTTCAGCTCAGGCGTCTTAGTGGCATTATCTCCTTGCTTGTGGGCGAAATGATTTTAAAAAAAGGGAGAATAAATAGTTATTCCATAGCAACCTTCCGTAATAAGATGTTAGAATTATTTAAATGCGTTTTAACGGTATTTTGTCTATATTGAACTCCGTGAGAAATATTCACAATTAAATCAGGTACATTAACAAAGAAGGGGATTATGTAGAAAAGCAAATATTTAAAAATCTTTTTTCATTATTACGTTACAGACTTGCGGATATAACTCCACACACACACACACACACATACACATACACATACACATACACACACACACACACACGCACAAACTCCACGCGCGTGCGCACATACACATACCAAATCGCACAATGGAAAAGGCGATAGATGTCTTGTTGGAAAATTAATTATCTTCCACATATTATTAAAAATAATTAATTTTTTTTTCTTATGTTTATCGATGTTAAATATTCTCGATATGAGACATTCTCTTTTTAGTGTGTTAGTGACCCAAGTGTCTTTCTGGAACTGGCAATGAAAAGTTCTGCGTGAACGGTTATAAAACAATTAGGATTGGTCCGAGAAATGCTGAAAGAGTTATCGGCCTTCTTATCTTTTAATGACCCCTGTGTGTTCTTAGATCTATTTCCATTTTCTTGTGTTTTTGTCAGCATGCGTGTATGTATATTCCCTCTCCATTCGTTTTAATATATATATATATATATATATATATATATATATATATATATATATATATATATATATATATCATCCTTCAAACTAAAACAAATCTCAACATCTTAAAAACCCTTTTAAAAAGTATAAATATAAAGAGATCGGGGTGATAAAGGAGAGAACAGGGGACAGTCATAAGGTATGATTAATATATAAAAGGTTTTTTGGGTTTTTTTTATATAACTTGATATGGTTTGGTTCTCTTAATATGTTAACTTATCTTTAATGTTAGAAATGGATAATTTATTTTATCTTTAAATTTTTAATTCTTTAATATTAATTATTTTTAAAATATATTCTTACTTAATATAAATGATCTAAATATGATTGACTATTAATCTTGTTAACATATCTCATTTGTAAGTAGAATTTGGAATTTAAGTGGGAACCTAATTTTTTATATATATAATTATATTTTTATGTATATAAAACACACTTTTCTGTTCTCTTTTTTTTTTCAATTTAACATCTCATTCTTTATAGAACCCCAACTTAGGATCATAAGGTTAATATCCGGGTTGAATTTGTGGAGCTTCTTTCCTTTAAGTCAGATACTTTCCGCCCTCCCCTTACTACTGACTCGGACATTTCGTCTGACTGAGGCGTCGATATGGGTAGGTTGTATATCTATTTTTCGACTGCTCTCTCTCTCTCTCTCTCTCTCTCTCTCTCTCTCTCTCTCTCTCTCTCTCTCTCTCTCTCTCTCTCTCTCTCTCAGGTCGAGAGTAGGAGAGAAATGTTTGATATACAGGGCCTTTCTAATAGCGAGATGTTTCTGATAATGTGAGTTATACAGAAGGGTTTTTTATAGCACTTTGGTCTGATAAGATAAGTATATCAAACATTTCTCTTCTAACTTATCATTAATTCGTGAAACAGGAAGCCGCGTGGGTGAATTTGAATGAAATTCTTTAATACCGCATTTAAATTTCAACTGCATTTTCGTAATTTCAGTAGCATTTCAGGGTGAACTTTCTTTGTTCAATGCTAAGCCTGGATGACATTAGTAATGCGAACGGGTAAATCTAAAAAGAAAGCAAGTTACCTTGAGCTATCCTATGTAAAAATGGTGGATACGTTTTATTGAGACACCTTGTATATATAGCATAACTCCAATAAAACGCGATACCTAATGTTTAAAATGAACGCTTAAAAATTAAAAAATCTTTCTTGAAGCTTTTATTTTAGTTTTAATTTCAAGCTAATAGATTAAATTTAATATTTCAAATAAGCAAAATACTTGGCTGTATTTCAAAACTAATTTAAACTAACTGGAAATAGTTTTCTTTTTCTTTCTTTCTTTTTCTTTCTTTCTTTTTCTTTTTTCTTTTTCTCTTTTTTGAAATCGCTAAAGATCGCTGATTTTAGCCAGTTTTAACAGCTGAATGTAGTTCTCTTTATTAAAAAATCTTTCAAAAATAAAATATATTTTTCTCAAACATTATTTCATGAATATAAGCTCATTTAAATTTTAATTAATCTGATTTGAAACAAATATCACTTTTAGTTAAAAATTTCGCAGAAATGTATTTTTAACACAGATGTAAGTGTTTTGATTATTTGTTGACAGCTCTAGTGACAGATTGACAATTAGAAGTTTATTTAATTTTTCTTTACAGGGGTCCTTTTTTGACAAAATTACTTGAGAAATATAACGTTAGCACCATTTATATATATATTTTTAACTACCTAGTAATCTTAAAAATTTAGGAAAATATTTTCCGTAATCTAATGCTTTATTGAATTTTAGGTACTTTGGCTTTAAATTGACTATAGTTACAGCTCTTATTTTCTGATAATATCGCGTACGGACATCCGTATACACAAAAATCGGCACGTTTATACACACAAAAAATATTCAAAATTCTTTATAAAATATTGGTGTTTGATGAATTGTACTACGCTTTTCATTCATGATTAGTAAATATAGTTTTACATAACAATATCACCTAAGCGGTACAAAATAATATAAAATTTTAAAAGATTTAAAACTATAAACTATTCTAATTATTTTTTTTAAATGTAAATAATTCTTTTAAAAATTCATTATTCAACGATACATTTTTTCTTAAGACAATAGAGTTAATAATATATCTTATTCATAAAAGCGATTAAAAGCATTTTTTCTGATTAAATAATGCCTTAGTTTTATTGCATTTTATATTTTACGATTCGGAGCAAATTTTTCGTTAATTAGGGGTCCTGTTTTACAAAAAATGAATTGATGATTTAAATTCCTCAAAGAATTCCGCTTTTAACTAATATAAATATTAGTATATATATATATATATATATATATATATATATATATATATATATATATATATATATATATATATATTATGAATTAATTGATTTAAAATAAGTTTTTTTTGCTACACAGTTCTAACCATGTTTCAAAAATGGAATCTGAAAGCTTCGAATTTAATTTTGTAATTAAATTAAAGACATTAGTTCCATTTCATCCTCAAGCGAATTTTGGAATAACTTTTAAAATTACTGGGTTTTAAAGACACAGCGAAATCATAATTCACGTTTCCAAGGATACAGATAAATCTATTCATCCAGACAAGGGGTGTTTGTGTGTTCATTATCGCTGTATTTTGATGTATCAGTTATTAGTTACGTTTTGGTAGGGGTAGGGATGTATTTTTCAATGAAATCTGACATCCGTTAAATGCATGTCGTCTGTATTTTTAAAAAAAATTTATTAAGAACACCGGATTATATATCTTACTGTTCTTTCTTTATATATTAAGTGGTACAAAAATAAATTTCTCAAAATTTCATAAATGAAATAAGTAAGGGAGTAACAAATACAAAAAACTGTTTATAAAATAATTTCATTCATTTGTGAATAAGTCCTGATACTTACATTAAAATCTGACATTTATCTGAATTTTGCAAAGATTTCAAAATCAATGTGTTTTTCAACGCAAAAAGATGCTAAAATTTTCTCTACTAATTTATGACCTCTCCGATAATGGAAGCAAAAATTTTTAGCAAAAATTTCAAACGTTCTACAAAGTCTAAAAAAATCTGTTAGGCTTTCCTCTTCATAATAACATGAAGATTTTGACGATAAATAAGGATTTTGACGATTTTATTAAGTTTGGGGCAATTTTCCATCATGGTATGCTCATTTTTAACGAATCTTTGGTGGTAAAGCGAATCGAGTCCTCTCAGTCACTGTGTGATATCTAAAAAAATAAACACGCTAAAATTCACCTTCGTCCCCGCCGTGGTAAAATCTCCGACTGACGCCAATTCAATCGGGTTTCGATCCTAGCTAGAGGACGTCTAGCCACACTGAAGAGCTGTGATACAGCGAAACAGTCTCTCTGTGGATGTCAATATATATATATATATATATATATATATATATATATATATATATTCAATTTACCCCAAGCAAGGTGAAATGTCACGATGACGCAAGGGATTACGGGGAGTCAAATAGAATGAGAAGACTTTAGTGGGGTAAAGTGAGAAGAAAGAGTAATAAAAGAACAAGTTTCAGGAAGACAGATGGTGATTGCCGTTGCATTTAAATTTCTGAAGATCGTAATTGGCAGGAAAGCAAGAAATCAGAAGGGTGTTCCACAGGTGGTAAGTACGAGAAAAGAAACTCTGAGAATAAAATAAAGAAATTGCGCCCTTCGTATCCTGCTGCAGGGTGGAATTTCTTGAATATTCGGGCCGCTAGAAAAATAAAATATCGATTAAAATAAACGGGGCGTCTACTCAAATATGTGTATCCATTAAATGTAATGTTTTAAGTAATATATGTGTGTGTGTGTGTGTGTGTGTGTAAAATTCCAGCTAAAACTCCATATATAATAATTATATATATATATATATATATATATATATATATATATATATATATATAATAATTATATATATATATAATTATATATATATATATATAATAATTATATATATATAATAATTATATATATATATAATAATTATATATATATATATAATAATTACATATATATATATATATATATATATATATATATATATATATATATATATGGTAACTTAAACTTCCGCTTTAAATTTAGACACCCCAACCTTACCCTGACGTGACGTCTGTGAATGTAACTTAGACATTGATACAAATTATTAACCCTTACGCCCCTTTTCTTTAAACAATTGCTCTAGCCGTTACCATAGTAATCTTAATTTCAATAATGAATATGCTTATAAAACGCGTAAATTTCAGGAATAAGTTATTCCAAAAAAATTTCGCTTGAAGATGGAACAGAGCTTAGTACTTTAATTCAATTTAATTCAAATAATTATATTGAAGATTTCGGCTCTTGTTTTGAAACATGAGAACTCTTATGTAGCGTTGGAATCATATTTTTAAATAAATAATTATATTTATGCTCTACTTTTTTATCGAGCACTATTTTTTTAAAATAATAACAAAAATACTAAAGAACTTTGGATTATTTACCCAACGAGTTCTTTCCTATTTTCTATATATTTTTACACCCACACAAGTATATATATATATATATATATATATATATATATATATATATATAGATATATATAGATATAGATAGATAGATCTATAGATATATAGAAAAATGTTTCTGAAAAAGACTTTAAATGATTTTTATTGCCATTAATAATATTTGTTAATCTGACGTTTCATTTGTATTTTTTCAGGATAACAAAACAAAAGTATGTATACACCCACGTATATATATATATATATATATATATATATATATATATATATATATATATATATATATTATAATTATATATATCTCTATCTATAAAAGGCATGATGTGTGTATGTGTGTATAACGAATGCACGGCGGCAGTTTTCGACGGATTTGCACCAAAATTTACATGCACATGCTCCAAATTAGCGGAAAGGCGAAGACAGACTTTGCATTTCCCAACTCCCATCGATAGTGGAAATAATCGATTTTTTCATGTTTCTACGGCAGTTTTCATGTAGTTTGCGGCCATTTTGTACTCGCCAGAATGAGAGCCTATAGCTGGCTGCCACGAATAGGCAGGAAGATTCTATTGGCCAGCGTGAGAGCCAACAGCTGACTGACACGAATGTTAACTAGCATGCTAGCATGCTAGCATGCTAGCATGCAAAAAAAATCGACAGCTGCATTCGTCACAAGTAGGAAAAATTAAAATCTGCATGGCACCTTACTCCAATTGGGTCACTCGCTTGCTTAAACTCAACGTTGATTCTGATTCCGCAGAACTGGGGTATGTGTGAAAAAGTATTTGTTGTTAACATTCTTTTTTCATTCGGTTTTTCGAGTTTTTTTAAAGCTGGTCGTTTTGTGTTCATTTTGCTTAGTTCTTTTTTCGTAACAGATTTAATGTTTAGTATAGAGCTTAGATAAAATCCGCAGTGTGAGATAGGCAAGAAGTAAAGCATGTAGCAACATCAGCACGGCAAAGGGCACTCCTTTAAAGGCAAGGAAGGGCAAAAATATTTTTAATCAAGTGATAGCGATTGTTGTATTAGTCGTACGATTTTTGAATCAAGCACGGACAACGCCGGGCCATGCTGCTAGTATATATATATATATATATATATATATATATATATATATATATATATATATATATATATAGGACTTCCTGATTTTTTGTAAAATAATTGATTTCCTGATCTCATAATTCGATGAACTTTTGTTAAAAAATAAGAACGATGTGTTTAATTCAGTTTGTTATTTAAAACATGTCACCCACCCCGCTCAACACGAAATTTCTAAAATCGTATATACGTTGACCTTCTGGAGCTTTCTCGAAATTTCTGAGATCTTCTAGAACTTCCTGGGGCTCTCTAGAGCTTTATGAAGCTTTCTAGAAATTGTTTCTGTTTATTTGTAAGTTTGTATGTTATGCTAGAGCTATAAACTGTTAAATCCGTTTAAACTACATAAGTACTATCCTATTACATCATTAGCAAATTGAAAAATAAAGCTTCTGAAATGTTTTGATTTTTTATTCTTATTGCGTATATGGTAAAATCGAATTTTGGGGGTGACCTTTTTCTAGAACTAAAACAAATCAATACGTTTTTCATTATTTTTGAACGAAAGTTTATAGATTTCTCACACAGGAATATTGGGTTAGAAAATAGTTATGTCCCTAATATATATATATATATATATATATATATATATATTAAGACATTTTTATGTTTAGACATTTTTTTATAGATACAGATATTTAAGTAAATGCTCTATTTATAATAAACAGTATTAAACAACATTTACCGGCCTGAATGTCTGAGAAATTTTCATAGAAAATATTCGTCCTCCGACAGGATTCAAACCTGTATCCTATACGGAACCGCCATTTTAGCTTGACGTGCCTTCAACCGATTTGGCCACAGAGGAGCGTTCGGTCGAATTTACTGTATTTGAACTTTAATCTTCCATGAATCTCTCACGTACATTCATACCTGCTCATGGCGTATCCAAATGTAAACAAATGACGTCACACATTATGAAATGGACAAAGTCCGACAATTATTTTTAAGACATTTTTATGTTTATACATTCTTTTTATAGATACAAATATTTAAGTAAATGCTCTGTTTATAATAAACAGTATTAAACATCATTTACCGGTTTCTTGTAAAAATTATATTTAATGAATAAATTATGAGTATTTTAAAATGGAGAGTTACTTTTCAATCAATCTGTATATGTTACCCTACGTATGAACACTAATGGACAATCCTCATAAATACGTTGGACGCTATTGTAAGTGAGGGTAATATACTGTCTAAGTAGTCCACCACTAGAAGTGGTTTACCTACTTCACGCCGCTGGCGAGTATTGTATTTTGTTGATGTTATAAAGATTACCATTTCATTTCTAACCTTCGTTTTGGTTATTTCTCATTCAATAACCTTTCCTACGTTACAACAATATGAAATCGCAAAAAAAAGTAACTGCTGTTTTCATTTCTTACGTGGAAACTGCAGTGTGTCTACAGGATAATATTTTAGGTATGGAGAAAAGCACAGAAAACAACAACATTTCTATTCTGATGACAAATGTGAAATCTTTCATTTTATTATCGCATCCAAGACAGGTTTGTGTTCCTTAAATATAAAGAGGATCATCGTCGCCTTCCCGTTCTTCAAGCCATTGAAAATGGCTACCGATCCTCGAGTTTTCCTTGTTTTCCTTGTTCATTTTGACAGTTTTCTTGACCTTTTTGTACAGATCCTTGTCGAAGATGTACTGACCAACAAAATAGTCGTTGTCAGACAGCATATTCAGCTGGCCAATGAAAGAACCCAATCTTTTCATTGTCTGAACCTGCTCGTCTAAATACTCATGTTCGATGTAATGGCTAAGCTGAAAAAAAAGGAAGAAAGATTATTATTATTACTATTATTATTATTATTATTATTATTATTATTATTATTATTACTTTTATTTCCTTTGATTTCTGGCGTTTACACATTTCTTTCCGGGTTCCGCCCAGGGACCTACGGTTAGAAATGGCATCTTGACACTTTCCACTGACAAAATAAAAATTACATAGTTAAAGCCCTTCGTAAAGTGTGGGCTGTACTTGTCAGAACAATTTTTGTATCTCTTTGAGGCATGGACTTCCAGGAATCCCTTCAATTAGTCTATTGGAATCTTTTCCAACCAATCCTACAACAGGGATTGTTGATGTTCCCATGTGCCACATTTTTGAGATTTCTATTTCAAGGTCCTTGTATTTTGACAGTTTTTTGGTATCTTCAAAGATACATTGCAGTCTGCAGGGACTGCCATATCAATAAGGAGGCACTTTTTTGTTTGTGGTCTTTAATAACAATATCTGGGCGGTTGACTTTGATTGTTCTGTCATTGTGTATTGTGTAGTCCCATAGAATTGTAACAGGTCCTATTTCCGTAACCGGGTCTGGGTGGTGTTCATACCAGTTTCTTTCAGTTTCCTTCCCGTAGAAGTTGCAAATTTTCCAATGCAGATATTGGCCCACTCTATCATGCCGGATGTTATATTCAGTGGGTGCCAATATCGTGCAACCTGATACAAGATGATCAATCGTTTCTGGATATTTATCACAGAATCTGCATTTTGGGCTGACACAATATTTTCGTATATGTGCTTGATAATTCCTAGTTAACAAGCAGCAGCAGCATTATTATTATTATTATTATTATTTTCTTTGATTTCTGGCGTTTACACATTTCTTTCCGGTTCACGCCCAGGGACCTAAGGTTAGAAATGGCATCATGACACTTTCCACTGACAAAAAAAAATTACATAGATAAAGCCCTTCGTAAAGTGTGGGCTGTACTTGTCAAAACAATTTTTTGTATTGTTAGAACAAATTATTATTATTATTGTTATTATTTCATTCTGGGTCACAACCAGAGACTAAAAGTCAGAAATAGTATTATGACATTTTTGCCACTGAACATTTTGTAAAAAACCTTAAAAATAAAACAATCTAAAAGGTACACACATTTTACATAGATAAAGCCCTTCGCAAATTGTGGGCTGTAATTATGAAAACAATGATATTTTGCATTTTTTAAGCCATGGCTACCAGTGATCCCTTCAATGAATCTATCAGAGCATTCTATATGATAAATGCGAATGACTGTGTCATTGTGTCACACTTTTTCAATTAAAGGGACACAACTCTCTAGTATCTGTCCATATCTCTGAGATGAGGTATTATGATTACTTGCATTATTTACATTATTCGGACTCTTATCCTCATCTTCATTGCCATGTTCAAAAAGTTTCGTCTCCCAACTCACACGGGCTTACGGTCACATCACGCTGAAACAACGGTTTCTGTACGATAAGCAAAGTTAAGCAACATTCAGCCTGGTTAGTACTTACATGGGTGATCGTTAGCTTGGATGTGCTGGTGGTGTAATGGATAATGGCTCTGAATTGTTAATCAGAGAACCGAGTTTCAATTCCTGTTGGGTTCGTTATATTCACTTACACACAAATACCCTTGGGAAAGGTATGAATGCACCTCTTCTTCTCCCCCACCTATGGGTTAATTAGTATTGTACCACTGACCCATTATTACCCCACCCCACGCACACGAAAAAATAATTCTTACAATCTAAAATATTTTCTGGCTTTAAATAACCTTCAAAAGGTTGATAAGTCGTAAAAATGAATCAATCAACCAAATCAGGTGGAAGTTAAAGGAAATTGAACTCACTTGCTTTGATATGAATCTTCTACGTTGAATGTGGACATGATTTCAACCAGTGTCGCTTACCTAATAACGCAGACAATTCTAGCCTGACTTCTCCGCTCACGGTCATTAAAGACTCATGGTCGAAAAGTGGGTAGTAATGCCTTCCATAAGATATTGCCAATACTTACGGGACAACGCAGATCATAAGATGACAAACGATCCACATAGATTCAGAAATGGAATGTCCTCTCTGTTTGACACCCATTTCGAAAACTATTAATCCACGTCGAACCAGTGTTCACTCATTAGATATGAGAGCACCACTCATGTAAGTCTAGGCATTTCCATGCTCTATCAAGGTACGGTGGCGCCACCAACTGTTAGCTTTACATACTGCTCTCCCATGTCTTTTGTCGCATCAGTGTCGAACCAACTAAAAGATAACAGAAGAAACACTCACCTGACTGTCATTTTTGCTAGACATCACGATATACGTTAAGGATTCCATTACAAATCTCTCGATGCTAAGAGCGTCTCTCAAAGCCCATAATCCAATTTTCTGAAAATTGTATAGTTAAATGTTATTCAACAGAATAAGCGTCATATATTCATATATATTTTATGACAAAGTTTAACATACATACTTGAAAAAAATACAGCGCGAAGAGGAAAGAGTAATCAGGATGAGAATAGCGATTCACATTGCATTTAAATTTTTGCAGATTAAAGTTGGCTGGAAAGCATGGAGCCGGAAGAGCATTCCACAAGCGTGAAGTGCGAGAAAATAAACTGTTAGCATAAAACTTACTGCTACATTTGATTTTGTTAACTGCACAGAATAGTAGGGTAACTTGGACACCGTCTATGAGAAGGAGAGCACCATGAAGCAATTCACCCTGACAGAATTTTGGAAACGGCATGCTGAACTGCTTGGCATTCGCACCGGAATCTCCAATACGAACATTTCAGAGAGTTTGGTTGTCCATCTGAGAACAGTACACAAGATTCGGAAAGAGTTGGAGGAGTTTAATGGTGATTACGAAGGTACAGCGGCTGGGAAAACTCACTCCAATTATTCTAATCAGAAAAGAACTCCCGAATGTGTTGGTGAGGGCCTCAGACTCAACACGGAGGCCTACATCAAGTGCCTTGTGAAGGGTAGTGCTGCTCTGGGTCAAAAGGGTGGCTGCTAGAAGACCCTATTTCTGACAACAGGACTCTGCGCCATGCCACACTAGCAGGAGAACCTAGTCATGGCTGTCAGATAATTTCCGCAACCACATCACCCCTGGCCACCTAACTCACCAAACTGCAATCCCGCTTTTTTATTATATGAGCGAGAGACAAACAAAACTCTTTTAACATCAAAGAAAAACTGGAAGCAAGATTTATGGCAGCATTCGCTAACTTGAACACCGTCCAGAAGAGATGCGGGAAATTCAGAAGTCGTCTAAAGGCCGTGTTTGAAGCCAATGGTAAATTTTGGTAAATATATATACATATCTGTTAAAATCAGTGTTATTTTCATTTTCTTGTAATTCAGACAATTTATCCATCGCACCCTGTATAACGTTTACGGTAATAAGAAAGCTATCATTAAGTAAATATATATATATGTATGTGTGTGTGTGTGTGTGCGCGCGCGCGCGTGCGCACGCGGATATATAAAAAAATAGGAATGAACCGTTAGGTTAATAATCTGAAGGTCTTTAGTATTTTTGTTTTTTTTTTAAATTAAAAAAAAACAGTGCTCAATACATAAGTAGAGCCTAATTTTTTAATTATAAACAGACCAGACACCATGCTTCAAACTGATGACATCATTCGCTTGAAAATAGACACCCCGACCCAACCTTAACTTAACCTCTTTCTGAAAGAAACTAATATATTAATACAATATGTTCACCCTTTCGCCCCTTATAAAAAAATAATTGGTTTCACCGTTTCCATGTAATTAATATTACGAATGTATATGCTTAGAAAGCTCCGTGAATTTCAAGATTAGTTATTCCAAAAATTCACTTGAGGATGAAATAGAGCTGGGTTTTTAGCTTCTATTTTTGAAACATGAGAACTCTTATGTTGCGATGGAATCATATTTTTTTAAAATAATTATATATATATATATATATATATATATATATATATATATATATATATACGGGGGTGTATACATACCTTTGTTTTGTTATCCTGAAAAAATACAAATGAAACGTCAGATTAACAAATATTATTAATGGCAATAAAAATCATTTAAAGTCTTTTTCAGAAACATTTTTCTATATATCTATCGATCTATTTATCTATCTATATATATATATATATATATATATATATATATATATATATATATACTTCTGTGTGTGTGTGTGGGTGCTGTACATGTGCTGTACATCTTCAAAAACATGAGGTGAGTGAATTAAAGGTTTAATTTTTATTTTTCATGTATGTTTTTCCTGTATGTTGGCTTTGGAGAATTGTAATTCTTTTTCTTAAAGTGATATTGGGGAAAAGAAAACGGGACGTAGATTTATATTTTGATAAAATTCAGTGGATGCACTCTTGAGAATTTTCATCCTGAAAAAATAAATTTCTCTTTTGATGAATCTGCCTTTTTTTAGATCGAAATTGCGATCGAATTTATTTCTCTGTTTGTGTGTGTGTGTAACTAGGGCATTTAATAAATTGTTGTGTATAAGTTGCCTTTTGGGTTCATTCAGTTATGTGCCATGCGTGATAGACGCTTAGGCGATCATGTAGCTTTCGATACATAACTGACGAGGCAGATTTTTTCCTGTAGTAGGTTGCCATTTCTTTCTGTGATAGACCAGTTGCCATCCAAGGCTATAGAACCTGGTCTGTCCTGCTATTTACCCATAGCTGGGGAAAAAAACGTGGATTCATACCTTTCCCAAGGGTATTAGTACTTACGAACCCGTGGGATCTGACTTGAATTTGAACTCGGTTCTCCGATTTCACAATCCGAGCCGCTGCCTCCTCATACATAAGTTTTTGTTTTTTTTTATTTCTGCATGTTTCCCCAATGTATTGTGATATATATATATATATATATATATATATATATATATATATATATATATATATATATATATAAAGTGTATGTAAATAAATATATGTGTGTGTGTGTCTAATAAATTATATATATTATTTATATATTATATGCGCGGTACTTATTGGAAAGCGCTCAACATCAGAGATAGAGCTAACATATTTGGTTGGATTGATGTGAGTTTGTGACCCTGCATTCCACGCTTTTGCGATCGTCAGACAAACTCTGGTTTTCTGACGATCGCAAAAGCGTGAAACCCAGGGTCACAAACTCACATCAATCCAAATAAATATATATACATATATATGTGTGTGTGTGTGATTCGCAAACAGTACTGTTTCGCTGTATCACAGCTCCTCAGTGCGACTAGACAATCGAATGCTTCAAGCCCAGATCGAAACCCAAACGATTTGGTGTCAGAGTCTCTACCACTGAGCCATCTTCACTTGACAGAACGAATCAGCCAAATCTAGCGTATTGTTTTTTTACAAACTTAAACAAACGCCAAGCAGCCAAAGTGCTCTATTAATTTTACTAAAGAGCTTCGCATTCACGCAGGTGACCGTTGTTTTTAGAATTAGCTTGTCGTTCAACAGTGCTCAATTGAAAATATATTTTCAAGAGCTAAATGGAAAACGTTTCATTGAAACTAGATTTGATTACACGTTTCGACTTTCTAGGCTTCATTAGATCCAAAAACGAAAGAAAGAAATGTTCGTGCTTAAATAATGAACCATAATATTTTTTCCCTCAGCTGGCGTTTCACGTGATTAAAAAAGAAAGAAAATGTGTGACTTCAAAAAAAAAAAAGCCGTCAACATTTATTCTGTATCTTTTCTTTATAATTCTAGGTTCATGTCGAAAGTTGTTAATATATTTTCCCAGCTTTTTTGCATCTTTTGCTATCTTCTTTAATCACGAGAAACGCCATCTTATTGAGATGTAATTTCGATTACTAAGTGTTCCCTACATGTAATATCGTGCTAAAAGCTATACTTTGCCTAAGATGATAGATTAGTCACTAAGAAGAATGACCAGTTAGATAACAAATTTCATTAAAGTGGAGTAAAAAAGAATACAATTTCCTAGATAGATAGATAGATAGATAGAATGACTACAATGCAAGAAATCAAATCAAATTAATAAAGCCACAATAGAAAAGAGAAAAGCTGAAGAATCACATAACTGACATTTAGACGGGCGAATTCAAATCTTGTCAACATGGTCTACATTTCGTCCTATTTATTCCCGTATAAATTAATATTACCACGAAATATTACAGGTACGAGACACATTGAGAAAAAAAATCCGGTCTGCCATATATATGTCGCCGTCTTCAAAATTGATCAACTATCTTTTTACGGTACTGGCCTTTCACGCCTCTTACAAGTTGGGAGGGGAAGTCAAGCAGAAAAGAAAAGTATTTACCTCTAGAGTAGCCCACATATAGATTTCATCTTTACAATAGTATATATAGCAAACATTCCAACAAACTTCTATATAATAAATGCAAATGTCAGTGTGTCACTGGGTCACAATTTTTCCACTTTACTCCTAGAGGCCATAGTCTAACATATTAGGCCATTTTGGAATCAGACCGATTCCGTGATCAAATTAAAAACATTTCGATCCGGATCCAGACCCACAATCCTGAAATTTTGGATTCTCAAGTTTTCATTACTGCGATTGTTTTCGGCAATTTTTAAGTGATTTTTTTTTAACCCTAACTCTATCCCCAAATTCATAGACAAATCCTACAGATGCATGCTGGGATTTCTTCCTAACCAATAAAACAGACAATTCTTGGTCTCATCCCCATTCCTTTTGTTCTTTTTTATCTTGAAATCAGATCGCTTATAACCACTTGACTGTATCCCTTCTGCGAGTGAACGCAGTTACATTGTGTACTAATTACTGATGCACTGCGTAGTTTTGACTTGCATATATATTGTTTGCTTCGTATTACTTTTGCCCTGTCCTTTTTCTTTTTTATTGTTTACTGAGAATTTTGACAACTATACCTAACCATGGCCAATTACTTCAGAGACAGCTTCTTCACAAGAACCGCTACATCATAGAACAGACTCCCAAGAGGATGTTTACTTAATCACTACAATCTTAATCTCTTGAAATTTAGAGCAGTACTTCTCAAACTATCTGATATGGCAGACCGGATTTTTTTTTTTCTCAATGTGTCTCGTACCTGTAATATTTTGTGGTAATATTAATTTATACTGGAAACGATATATTTAATGAATATAATAAAAGTTGAAAAAAAAGTTCCATTTATTTTGCAAAAATATAATCCAATATCAAAAAGTAATAAAAAAAATAAGTGGTTTATTAACACAAAAACAAAAATTATATAACCTTAATTTTTAGTCTGTAAAAGGCCAGCCTGCTTCTTCTGTCAGTTTATCAGTTTCTCCAGTCGTGGTTCAATTGAGGACAGTGCAACGCACAATGGAGAATGAACATCCATATTATGCCTGTGCTTTGCTTTAATAATTAATTAAATAAATTTATTTCAGATAGCACCAAATATTTTAAGTTTCTGTATCGATCGTAAAACCTTCATCTGAAAGCAAAAAGGACCAAGTTTGGTACGAAAGTAAAAATTCTGACAGACCTGGCGCTAACGGTATACAGTTTGGCTGGCATCTACCAATTCTTTAAATGATTCCTTGACACTGGCCGCGTACCGATAGCTGATAGTTCACGTACCGCCACCGGTCCGCGGATCACCACTGAGTAGCACTGGTATAGGGTCAAATGTTATTTCCTAGATATCCTTATAACTTGTATTTCTTGCTGCCTCTTTTTACGCTCACACAACACCTGTATTCCTGTTGTGGTGTCTTCCGTCTTAAGAGTCTATGTTAGACTCTTCCGCTTACTATAAGATTAGTAGGACAGAAGGCCAAGATGTTGTGACCGAGTAAATGGTTAAGTAACAACAAAGGCCAGGTTTGCAGATATATCGTATATTAAACAGTAAGTACACCAGAAGAGTATTACACGACTAGTGAGAGTGTATCGAATTAACTAGCGCTAAATCTATTCACCGTTAATATTTAACAGCACCCCCCTCCCACGAGGGATGCATGTGGCACAAGGCTGAGTTTAGCGTGGGTCATCCGAGCCCGAAGGCTCGGCCAAAAATATTCCCTTAAAACCCGCATAAACGAGTTCAGGGCCTGTCTACCTCCCCGAAGGAAACTTTGCCCTTCGACAAAGCTTCGTCCGGGTTCCTCTCTGCTCAAGGCAGAGTTCGACAGTTGAACAATTTGTAGCACTGTTATATTTGACGCTCCCATCGCGTGGGTCGTACGTGGCACAAGGCCGGTTTATTGGCTCGGCCAAAAATATTCCCTTCGATCCCGTATAAACGGGTTCAGGGCCTGTCTACCTCCCCGGACGAAACTTTACCCTTCGGCAAAGCTTCGTCCGGGTTCCTTTCTGCTCAAGGCAGAGAGTTCGACAGTTGAACAGTTTGGAGCACTGTTAACAGCTCCCCTCCCCCGCCACGAGAGGTCGGGGGGCATGTGGCACAAGGCCGAGTTTAGCGTGGTTTCTCCGAGCCCGTAGGCTCGGCCAAAAATATTCACTTAGAACCCCATAAACGGGTTCAGGTCCTGTCTTACCTCCCCGAACGAAACTTTGCCCTTCGGCAAAGCCTCGTCTGGGTTCCTCTCTGCTCAAGGCAGAGAGTTCGACAGTTGAACAGTTTGGGTCACCGTTCCCGGAATCGTTCTGTTCTACTAATCTTATAGTAAGCGGAAAAGTCTAACATAGACTCTTACGAGGGAGGACACCACAATAATTCAGTAACTGTTGTGGTAGGATCCACCTAATTTGCATAGTGGAGTACCGACCATATAAATATGGTTGGTACCGGGAAGAGAGTGAGACGAATCAAGAGATTGAACCAGAGACTCTGCCCGACTGCGACTCAGTCAACACACATTCCAGGAACGGTCGTCCCAGGAATATACAAAAGACTATATGTAAATATTGTGTACACTTTCTTGTTTCAATACATTTTGTTCTAAGTACATTTTGTGTTGCATTATTATTCCATGCATTAGTCAAGTTTCAACAATGGCGACGAGGTAGAAAGAACCATACGAAAAAAAAAAAGAATTAATAATCGATAGCCTTCAACAATTGGGACAAGTCATTGAAGAACCCAGGCTGAAGAAAAAATTATTAATTAAACGTCCAACATCTAACGGAACGGCGAAGGATTCTGAATTTCTGGATATTTAGAAATCGTTAAAGGACGACTAAGCATAAGGAACGTTCACTCAGAAAAATTTGAAAGGTGTCGTAAACGAATAACGGTGATTTTAAATTGAATAAGTTATCTACGAGACACCCGTTAAAAAAAAACTGGCCGACTACAAAAACATGCATGGAATTAAAAGGCGCACAAATACACCGTGTCGATTTTGAAAGGTAACGAACTTTAAAAAATTTTTTTTTTTTTTTTTGTTTTGTTTTGTTTGCTCAACAATATTTTATAGTGACGAATTTACCTCTGATAATAAAAATCAGAGGTTTGTCATTGAAATACGCGAACAGAAGTAGTAAAAAAGAAAATACCAAAGTTGATTATCACGGGCTTGAATGTAAAAGCAAGACATAAAATAAAAAAGTCGTACGTTGTTTCGATTTTTCTGGTCAGATTATATTATATCCATAGATACACAAATTAAAGGTATATTCTTTGTTGCATGAACACTATCAGCTAAAGATGGATGAATTATCCAAAGTTATATCTGAATTATTCAAATCCCAGCAGTTGAGTCAGGCTGAATTATTCAAATCCCAGCAAAAATATCAAGAGAGGCAAGAGGAAAGACTTTTAGAAATTCAAAAGTTAATACTGGAGAAATTAAACAACAATCAGGCAAATGAGTGAAATTCTTCATATTCTAATAACACCATATTTAATTCGCTGGAAACTTTCAACTATGTATACAGCGAGAAAAAGATACACTTCCGGAGAGAAGGTGTTTTTCAAGTGCTACAAAAACAACGTTGAGTTCTGGGAGCGAGGACAAGAGAATCGGTAACCTGATTTACATAATTAAAGGGCCGAAGAATACTCATAAAAGGCACCAGAACCAACTTAAAAAATGTTACGCTTTAGAGCATGAAGAGAGTATACCGGATGAGGAGGAAGATCCCATTGATGTAATGTATGATATGTTTCAAGTAGAACCTCCGCAGAATATTCCTGAGCCGAGAAGATCCGGTAGGAAACGAAAGTTCACGGACCCATTGGACGTGAATCCAAAACGGAAAAAATATTAAAAGTATGCAAATGGATCTACAAAGAAATAGCCATAATCATCAACCCATATAGGAAGCCAGTTTGAAATCCAAAAGGGATTCCAAGGCTTGGGAGGGGGGTGTTGTGGTAGGATCCACCTAATTTGCATAGTGGAGTACCGACCATATAAATATGGTTGGTACCGGGAAGAGAGTGAGACGAATCAAGAGTTGAACAGTTTGGGTCACCGTTCCCCGAATCGTTCTGTTCTACTAATCTTATAGTAAGCGGAAAAGTCTAACATAGACTCTTACGAGGGAGGACACCACAATAATTCAGTAACTGTTGTGGTAGGATCCACCTAATTTGCATAGTGGAGTACCGACCATATACAGTTGGTACCGGGAAGAGAGTGAGACGAATCAAGAGATTGAACCAGAGACTCTGCCCGACTGCGACTCAGTCAACACACATTCCAGGAACGGTCGTCCCAGGAATATACAAAAGACTATATGTAAATATTGTGTACACTTTCTTGTTTCAATACATTTTGTTCTAAGTACATTTTGTGCTGCATTATTATTCCATGCATTAGTCAAGTTTCAACAGTAAACTTCTATCTTGAATGGCATTTGGGTTCTGTATTGAGTGAAAAACCAGGTAAAAAGTTAAAGACAGGTAGATTCTCTTGAGATATTAGGGCAACACACTAACTTCCTTTTCTTTCTTTCTTTTTTCTTTTTCTTATTTGGGTCACTGCCACATAAAATGCAATACTTCGAAATGAACAAAAGTATTTCGCTTACGTGGTCCATGTAATTATTGAAGACAATGTATTCGCAGAACTGTAAATTAAAAAGAAAAAGTTATTAACAAATTTGAAATTTATACAAATATTTGTACAACATATTCAACGACATAATTACATTTCAACGTTTCTGTAACAAACTTCCGACAATCATGAAGGCAAGCCACCTCCAAATGTAATGGCGTGTGTTCCTTTGTCGTCTGAGCAGCATACGGCCTTCATATACCATCACTAAGGCCTACGACCTGGAGAACCTCCAGTCTCACTTACAATGTACTGAATTTTGACCAAATAGATTTCTATTATTATCTCACTAGATAAACGGATGTCTGTGACGTCATGCATAATATATATATATATATAATCATTTATTCGAAAATTATAACATAAAAATGTTATAAAATCACTACAAAAATATATATAGAGAAAAAATATACTTATTTATTCGAAAATTATAACATAAATATGTTATAAAATCACTACAAAAATAGCCATTTTATTTCAACACTTCTGGTATCTTATCAAGTGATAGCGTGTTGTAGTGGCCTGAGCCTTGAGCTTTCACTTCCGCGCGTGTTGTAGAGATTCAACACCATCACTTGATAAGACACCAGAAGTATTGAAACAAAATGGCTATTTTTGTAGTGATTTTATAACATATTTATGTTATAATTTTCGAATAAATAAGTATATTTTTTCTCTACACTGTATTGAGCACTCTTTTAAGAATAGTATTTGTTGGTTATTGGAATTTATTCCGTATACACCAATCCTATACTTGGATATATATATATATATATATATATATATATATATATATATATATATATATATATGTGTGTGTGTGTGTGTTTAAGCAGCAATCCTTCTTTGATGCACATTTCACTGAATACGACAGACAAGATGCTTTGATTTAATTTTTTTATGCAATTTCTCATGTGATCTAATTTTTTTCCCTTTTTAATGTTAAATTATATAAAAACTGACAGTGTTTTGAAAAATGAAAACATTATATAAATAATGATTTCATTTTTAAAAAATAATAATTGTTGCATGTATGTATTTATATAGTTTTTTTCATTTAAAAATAAATTAAGAAAAAATGAAAACATTATATAAATACATACATGCAACAAACTATTTCTTATTTAACAGTTAAAATATTTAATCCTTGAAAATGGCTAAATGTATAGCCGAAAGCGCTCGGATAAAAAGAACATTCGGACAGTTTTTATATAATTTATCATCTGAAAAGAAAAAAATTATTAGATTGCGTGAGAAATTGTATAAAAAACTAAATCAAAGCACCTTGTTTGTCGTATTCAATTAAATGTGCATGAAAGAAAGTTTGCTGCCAAAATACACAAATTTTAAATATATATATATATGTGTGTGTGTTTGTGTGTATGTGTGTGTAGTGGTCTTGAGATTGCGTACAAATATGAAACAGATTATCGCCACTCGGTAATGGTTTGTACAAAATATCCTCGCCTTGATTACTGCAGCAAAAAATCTTTGGCATTCGTTGCAAACATTTGTCAATGTATAAATTTGATAATTGATTTGATTCTTTTTTTTTCAATGAATCTAAGAGCTCTTATTTCATATTTTTTCACTCTTCTGTCAAGTTCATCCCATGCTAATTCTGGGGTGAATTCAAACTTTTGAACTATAGAGTGTATATATATATATATATATATAGTGATTTTCCAAGCGTAGCTTCGATGTGGCACAAGGCCGAAAGTAGAGGGCAGGGAGGATCGAACTCACTACTCAGTCGTAATTGTTCTAGCGAGACAAGTTCGCTAACCATTACACCGCTTCGAGGTACCTCAAACACCGTACATATATATGCCACTCTGGAGATGGCTCATGTGAGCCGAAAGCTTAGATCAAGGAACAGCATAATAAAAAAATATCCTAATGTCGGACAAGTTTTGTCTTTATTTTCTCCCGAAATTAAAGCGACTATACGAAGTTTAGAACGACACATGATCAAACATAATAGCCATTCGTTGTCTGTTATATCTACCAATATATGTTTGAATATATATATATATATATACATATTATAATTTTTTCATATAGACAAAAACAGTTTACTCACTACAAAGATGCAACTTCGTTTCGGTGCATTTCAATTGCATCTCATCTGGTGAGAACCAAAATTGGTTATTATCTATCAGTATCGTACCCTATTTTGAATTAATGCTATGAACATTAGAATTTATATATTTTTTCGTTCTCATTGCATCGGATATATATATATATTATATAAAACGAAGTTTACACTCATTAATATCGATTATGAACACGACCGTAACGTGCTGACCATGTTCAAAACTTAATTTAAAAAAATTCCCATCCCTATATATACGTGTAAATATAAAAACCTACATATTCCGTTAAAAATCCTTTATAATAGATTAGCCGAAAGACCCATAGAACATTTGAAAAGTTTTTACACGCTTTATATCCAGAAAAGAAAATACTTGTATGAATGAAAGAAAATTTAATTAAAAGCTTTAATAGCAGTACCTAGTCAGTCATCTTCAATGAAACTTGTATAAAAGAGAGTTTGCTGACCAAATACACAATTATATATATATATATATGTGTGTGTGTGTGTGTGTGTGTGTGTGGTTTTTTGGTCACGTGGTATAATTTTGGCTATCGCCTATAAATATGCGTTTCCCTTTGCCTCGTTAGCCAAACTTTCCCTGACGATCCGTTTAGGTGAAACCTAGGTAGGTTTGTCTGGCTCACTAGGTGTATATATATATATATATATATATATATATATATATATATATATATATATATATATACTAGCAGCATGGCCCGGCGTTGCCCGTGCTTGATTCAAAAATCATACGACTCATACAGCAATCGCTATTACTTGACTTAAAATATTTTTGCCCTTCCTTGTCTTTAAAGGAGTGCCCTTTGCCGTGCTGATGTTGCTACATGCCTTACTCTTTGCCTATCTCACACTGCGGATTTTATCTAAGCTCTATACTAAACATTAAATCTGTTACGAATAAAGAACTAAACAAAATGAACACAAAACGATCAGCTTTAAAAAAAAGGACTCGTAACTGGAAAAACCGAATGAAAAAAGAATGTTAACAATAAATACTTTTTCACACCCAACCCAGTTCTGCGGAATCAGAGTCAACATTGGGTTTAAGCAAGCGAATGACTCAATTGGAGTAAAGTGCCAGAGATAAGTAAGATAAGATGACGTTGCTCTTGGGGCCAGTTTCAGTGGGTTACGTATGCTTCGAGGAGGATCACCACCGGAATTAGGAGTAGCTGCTCTATACTGAGTCTAGTTTCCCCTTCGACACCGAGGCCAGCTGGCCCATTGGTGTGACGCTTGCGTTGTATCGTAACGACCGGGCTCGATTCGTGGTAGTGGATGCGCACTGCTGATGTGTCCCAAAAAGTGCGAAACGACCGTCCAGTGCTTCGTGCATTCTGTTGAAGATTCTTATTCTGGACTCAATAATTATTATGTGAAATTAATTAAATCTTCAATCTTTCTCTCTCTAATATATATATATATATATATATATATATATATATATATATATATATATATATATATAATTAATATAAAAGTCTCAAATACTAATAGTCAATTGTTATAATTTATTACATTGGAATCGTAATCACGATCCAATTCATCAGACCTACAAATTCAAAAAGCTTTTTGAATTTGTAGGTCTGGTGATTTTACTAACATGTTCATTGTTAAGGTAAATAATATCACTGAGATGCAGGATCGTGATAGTTGGCGTGATAGGCTCATGAATGTCTCAACTAGCTTAACCGAATAAATAAAATAAAACAAATAAAGCTGTTTATGATCTCAAATAAAAACACCTTAGAAGATATTGCCGTAGAAAACGATAGGATTACAAGTAATTTAAAAGAATATATATATATATATATATATATATATATATATATATATATATATATATATATATAAAGAAATATAGTCTTAAGGTGTGCTATATTTATGGAATAAAGTGCTCAATATCAGAGATAGAGCGTGTGTAAATATAAAAGTGAACATAGAAGTCAACACTTAGAGGTGACAGTCTGTTTCATGCTATATGCAATCGTCAGGCCACATATTCTGTTATTTTTCTCGGCTATTTATATATATACGGGTTAGTGGTGCATTGTGGGTATTCTGTTATGGCGGATATTTCACCGGAAGTCGTTTGTTTATCTATTTGGGTCAAATTATATTGCTTGTTTTTATTTTTTGTTTCTTATTTTATTTATTTATTAACGCAGTAAAAAATTGTTTATATCACTTATTTAACAGTTTTGTTTTAGTTTGGGAATTTAATTAAAGCTATTTGTTCAGTTTGGGGGTTGATTGTTGTAGTTCATTCTAAGTATTATTTTGGCGGGAACAGTTTTTAATTGATTATCTTTATTTGGGTTTGTTTATTTATTTACTTGGATGAATTTATTATATATAATATATATATATATATATATATATATATATATATATATATATATATATAATAAGAAAGGCTCAAACACTAATATTCCATGGTTATAATTTATAACCGGAGTTATATTTTTCGATTTCTTTTTGAATTTTTAGGTCTGATGAATAGGATCGTGATTACGATTCGAATGTAATAAATTATAACCATGAAATATTAGTGTTTGACCTTTTAATATTATTTACTTTGTCCTGAACATTTAGTTCTACCTGGATTCTATCTTGGAAATTTATATATATATATATATATATATATATATATATATATATAATGACGATGAAAAACTGTTCTTAGTCGACGCGTTTCGTTCTCTGAGGAACTTTATCAAGGGAAGCAATTTTAAAAAGTTCTTCCTAGGACGAAACGCATTGTCTAAGACGAGTTTTTTGTCTTGACTTATGATTCATTTTATTGGTTATTTGTCCTCTTCATCATTCCCTTGTCTTCTTATACTCTCTCCCAACTTCTTTTTCCTTCTCTCTTTCGGCCTTGAGTGTCAAAGATAATGTAACAATGTCATTTCCAGTATCACAGACAGAAACTTTTTGTTCTTTCTTTTGTCTGCGCAGGTATCGAATGTCGTGGTTATCTGTCCTTTTCATCATTTTCTTGTCTCCCCATACTCTCTCCCTATTTCCTTTTCCTTTTCTCTTTTTGAATTTGTAGGTCTGATTAATTGGATCGGGATTACGATCCCAATGTAATAAATTATAACCATGGAATATTAGTGTTTGAGCCTTTTACATTATATAAAATATCGGCTCCCTATACTCTCTCCCTTTTTTATGTTTTTAAGTGCAATTTGTTTTCTCGAATGTTCTGGATGTTTTCTTGAATTAGGCTTATTTGAGAAATAATTTTTATGTATTTCTTGTTCAATTACTTTTTTATCGCGCTTGTTGGCATCTTACATATTAGAGTTTATATATAATTTAAACAGCTAATTTCATCGCCAGAACAGTAGCACTAGTCATAAAATAATATGGTCTAAGGATCATTACTTTTACGCTGTAGAGGTGAACTTCATTTGCCATTAAAATTGAAAGCGAAAAATGTCCAATACTTACGGCTATGTTTTCTACAGAGTCGCAGATGTCAGTGATCTGTGGAAAAGAAATTTAAGAGAAATTTAATCAACGTTCAGGAGATAATTGATCCACATAAAGAAATTGTCAAAATGTATAAGTTTATTGAGATTGGCGGTTCTGGGAATCCCTTGTGACAATCCTCCTTTTAAGATCACATGTCTCGGTCAATACCTCCCCCGTTCTGAACTGGAAACTTGTAATTCTTTTTTGACCATTATATAACTGAAATTCCCCCTAATTCTCCTTTTAGTGGGTAGATAGATAGATAGATAGATAGATAGATAGATAGATAGATAGATAATGAAAGGCATAGATTGATCCATAGATAGATAAATAGATACATAGATATGAGCAAACAGACTTTTTCTGTTAAATATTTGCACATATTCTTTTGTCTACTACTATATCCGTGCACCAGATATAAATAAAAGGACAACATATTTAAATTGAGCCGAGCATTTATTCTGTTAAATATTTGCATCCATTCTTTTGTCTACTACTACATCCGTGCACTAGGTATAAATAAACTGGCAATATGTTAAGTAGTCTGTGTGCATGCTAATCGGAATATCTGTCCCAGTTCAAGGAATAAGATTTGGCATTAAGAAATTTTCCTGTGTCTAGTTTATTTCTTGTACAAAAACTATTCTTTATTAGGAGAAACTGATTTTTTGAATAAATTTTTGAAATATAAAAATATTGGATTTACACTTGATCTGCTTTCTTCTTTTTTTTTTTTCTTTTTCCTTTTACTTTGTGGACGAGTTAAATGTTTTTACACACTTACATTGATGCTTTTAAATATTGTTTTTCCTCCTCTTTGATTGATGTAACGGAGTAGATTATCAGCATGTGTGTGTTCATGTAGTGACTCTCGCAAAAAGTATTCAGTGAAACCTGGGAGAGCAACATCACTGCGATCAAAATAATTTCCCTGAAAAACAAGAACAAAAAGAAAAAAATATATCTGAATTCAACTTTCATTACAAAACGGCGTACGATTAACAAAATAAAGCAACATCGAATTTGGTCAGTACCTAGATGGGTGACCGCTTAGAAATACCAGGTGCTGTGAGATTGGATGTACAAGTGGAATGATTTACGGCCATATCCCGTCAAAACACCAGTTCCTGTACGATCACCAAAGTTAAGCAACGTCGAATCTGATCAGTACTTAGATGGGTGACAGCTTAAGAATACCAGGTACTGTAAGCTTGAATGTACAGGTGGTACGGTTTACGGTCATGTCACCTTAAAACACCAGTTCTTGTACGATCACGAAAGTTAAGCAACGTCGAATCTGGTCAGTACCTAGATGGGTGACCGCTTAGGAATACCAGGTACTGTAAGCTTGGATATACAGGTGGTACGGTTTACGGTCATATCACGTTGAAACATCAGTTTCCGTGCAATCCCCAAAGTTAAGCAACGTCGTGCCAAGATTAGTGACCGCTTAGGAATACCAGGTGCTGTGAGGTGGGATTTACAGGTTATACGGGTTACGGTCATATCACGTCAAAACACCAGTTCCTGTACGATCACCAAAGTTAAGCAACGTCGAATCTGGTCAGTATCTAGATGGGTGACCGCTTAGGAATACCAGGTACGGTAAGCTTGAATGTACAGGTGGTACGGTTTACGGTCATATCACGTTAAAACACCAGTTCCTGTACGATCACCAAAGTTAAGCAACGTCGAATCTGGTCAGTATCTAGATGGGTGACCGCTTAGGAATACCAGGTACGGTAAGCTTGAATGTACAGGTGGTACGGTTTACGGTCATATCACGTTAAAACACCAGTTCTTGTACGATCACCAAAGTTAAGCAACGTCGAATATTTTTTTTTCAGTTTCCAAATAAACGAACATCCAGGGTTACAAATTAGGTGAGAATAATTAGAACGCAAGTAAATACATTAGATTAGTCAAACAGATAGAAAAGAAAAAAAGAAAAGAAAAGAAAAAAGCACAGACTACATAGGTTGGCAAATAGAGACAGACAGACAGACAGACAGAGCGAGCACCCTTTGCTAAAGTTTCTAGTAGAGCGAATTATACTCACTTATGGAAGGGAGTGTTCATGTTCGTCCGCTTTCATTCTCGTGGTCACTAGTGAAAGTTCAGGTTACCTTTATCACCAAGCTTCTAGTTTCAATGAACGCAGAGCTGGAGGGGGAGCAACGGGCATTCCTCCCCACCACCAACAATGGGCTTGGGGAACTTGCTCTCACTAAAATTAAAACAACAGGAAGAAAGATACGGCTAAACAATTCCACGTCAGTCATGTATCTTTCGATACATGATCGCCTAAGCGTGTATCACGCATGGCACATAACTGACTGACTGACCCTTGGGAAAGGTATGAATCTTCTTCTTATCCCCACAGCTATGGGTAAATAGCAGGACAGACCGGGTTCTATAGCCTTTTATGGCAACTGGTCTACTGCAGAAATAAATGGCAACCTAATGCGGGAAAAAATATGCCTTGTCAATCATATATCGAAAGCTACATGATCGCCTATTTGTGTATCATGTATGCCACATAACTGAACTGAGTGATTCGAGCCATTTTTGACTTGAACCTCAACCCTCAGCTATTTATTCTCCCTTGGCTTTGACTGGGGCAATTTCAAAATAATATTAAGCTTCCTCCCAGGCAGTACCTCTCCTTTGGAGGGAGCTAATGTCAATACTCTGCACCTCAAAAGGGGAAATGTCGAGGGGCTTGAGTAATTTTCCCACTGTATTGCAGTTAAACCCACTACCTTGTTATATATTCGGTGGCAACGTGGGAAAAACCACGTCATTTATACTTGCTAACCAGAGATCTTACTGGTGTTGAACTTTCAAGACAAATATGTTAGGACTCTGACGGCCTGTCTCATAAAACTTAGGCCCATTTCAGTTTTAATAGGACCATCTTGTGAGAGTGTCCGAGAAGGTTAATCTAATAACTTTAAATAAAGGGATGGGTCCATGAAGACAGTAACCCTCCCAGAACAAAATTGCTTCAGCTTTTTACACGTTTCCTCTTCTCTAATAGCCAGTGGGGAAGACATTTTAACAGAAGAGTAGTGCCTCCCCCAGTATCGACCATATTTGCCGTGTGCCCTGACCAACAAGAACTTTTGGCTAGAGGGAAATTTTCAGGGTCCTCAACACTTTTTATTTTCTACTTTTTTAAAGTTTAGAATGCCCCTTAGCTCTTTCAAGTGCTGTCACTGCAAGCTTTTTCTCCCCAGTATGTCCGGGTCCACACAGCACACTTCCTCCCCTATATGATATTTCTGTTTTTGTTCAATTGTTTTTTATGCATGGGAACTACCCTTCTAAACTTCCTAATGAGCACCTCCTCGATCTTTTGTCGAATTCCAGTCGAATCCATTACATTCACTTACGTGCTAATACCCTTGGGAAAGGTATTAATCCTTTCATCTCCCTCAAGCTAAGGGTAAATAGCAGGACAGACTGGGTTCTATAGCCTTGGATGGCAACTGGTCTAGGAGAAGGACAACCCTGAATTCAAAACCTGCAGAGGGTCGTTTGGGGACTTTGTGGCACCAGGTCTCTGTATTCGGCCCTTCTAAAAGTGTGGTTGATTCTGCACAAGGCCTTCATCACTATATTCAAGTCATATGTGGTGGTATTTGGCTGTCGGTTCCTAGGAACTGAGCTGCTTGACCCTCAAACGTCGAATACGACGGGAGAATCCACCATATATATATATATATATATATATATATATATATATATTATAAATTTACTAATTTAAAAATATGGTTCCATCGCTACACAGGAATTACCATGTTTCAGAAACAGAAACTAAAAACTTCAAATTTAATCATAGAATTAAATTAAAGTCACTAGTTTCATTTTCAAGCGAATTTTGGAATAAGTTATAAGTTATTCCAAAATTCGCCTGAAAATAAAACAGGACTAGTGACTATAATTTAATTCTATAATTGAATTTGAAGTTTTTAATTTCTATTTTTGAAACATAGTAATTCCTGTGTAGCGATAGAACCATATTTTTAAATTAGTAAATTTATAATATTTATGCTCTGTAGATTTGCATTGAGCACTGTTTTGTAAAAATAAAAATAATTAATAAGAACACCGGATTATATATCTTACTGTTCTTTCTCTTTATTATAATATATATATATATATATATTACAAGAGGCAACTTGGTGATTGAGTTAGTTACTTCTTTACACAAGCTTATTGCTACTCCATCACTGTACATTCATATCAGACAATATCATTTCAGTAATGCTATACCTTGAGGGGCTCTGTTTACACCTTTTTTTAAATCGTTAGTTTCTTCATAATAATCACTACCTTCTACCGCGTTTACATTACGCACATCATTCAGTAACTCTCTACTTTGAGTGGCTTTTAAGCCTTCTATTTGATGATCTTTAGCATAAGAAAATAAATAAAAGGTCCTTATACTTACATAAATTTGATAAAAGTAACTCGCTTTCAGTTCAAGATTCACTTGGTTTTCCAATAAAGCGTGTAAGTCACTGTTGTAATTATAGCAAATCTCCGTGGCTGAAAAAAAACAAAAATAATAATAAACTCTTAGCGTTAAACAAAAATACATATAATTTTCTGAAACCCAATATGACGTAGCAATGGATTCAATATAGTCTGTCCATTTCATACCTGCAGAATACGTGAGCCCGAGAAGGCGTAAAGAGTCATTTCCTGGAGGTTAGCATCAGCCATGCTGATAGAAGGCTGCGAGGGAGACTCTCAGATTATTTATTTATATGGACTCCCCATTAAGGCAGAATGGGGCACACGGTCGGTTTGTTTTACTTGGGGAGCCCATACATAGGGGAAAGAACAAAAACTGAACAGTCCCCTCGACCACTGTCACGTTGGCGTCAGTATTACAACGATCCCACCTCTGTTAGCGCAATGAGGAAGGTGCCACTGCAGGGTTAAAATCCCTGGGACAGGGCTCACACCTAAAAAATACTCCACCTCTGACCAAAAGCGAACTTCTGTGCACGGGAATGTATATGTGCATATTCGGATTATGACTTCATGACTTTTAGTAAAATAATTGATTTGATGAACTTTTGTTGAGAGTAATGAAGAAGGGTTTAATTCAGTTTTTTTTTTTTCTTCTAAATGTCACACCCAACAGAAAGATTTTTAAATTATATATAAGTATAGTAGGACTATCACTTTCTGGTGCCTTCTCGAACTTGTTTTTGTTTATTTGTAAGGTTGTATGTTATGCTAGAGCTATAAACTGTTAAATGCATTAAAAATACATAAGTACTATCCAATTACATCATTAGCAAATTGAAAAATAAAGCTTCTGAAATGTTTTGATTTTTCCTCTTATTATGTATATGGCAAAATCGAATTTTCATTTTGGGGTGACCATTTACAAGAACTAAAATAAATGAATGCCTTTTTCATTACTTTTGAACAAAAGTTCATCGATTAACGACGAGGTTACAAAATAGTCATAACTCCTAGTGTGTATGGGTCACATTTTTTGAAACAAAATGATCGGGCACAAATCAAGGACCACAAATGATAGAATAAAGGTAATTAAATTTATTGAAAGGTAAAAGGATAACATGTTATGGTCTGCATCGATTTAGTCTCAAACATAAACTGAAAATGTCAAGAGGATCCCTAGAGTACCTGCTCCAGATGTGTGCCGTTCAGTTGAAGGCAGAGTTGTTGATAATGAGTGCACAAATATGTCGATTTGAAATCATTTTTTATGACTCTTGTAGAGGGTGTTTCATAATTTTTGAAACAAAATGATTGGGCACAAATCAAGCACCACAAATGATAGAATAAAGTTAATTACATTTATTGAAAGGTAAAAGGATAACATTTTCGGATCAGCAATCATTTAGTCTCAAACATAAACCAAAAATGTCAAGAGGAGCCCTGGAATACATGCTTCAGATGTCCACCATTCAGTTGAAGGCGCTGTTGAATGCAAAGTTGTTAATAACACGTACACATTCCTCCTGGGTGATCGCTTGAATCTTCTCAGGGATTGCTGCCTTAAATGTAGCAATGGTGTAGCAACGGTGCGAGGGTTGCCCTGGTAGATGTTGTCTTTGAGGAACTTCCCGAGGAAGAAATCTGGTTCAAGTTAAGCGAGTGAAGTGCCAATTCCACTTCAGCTTTGCGGTTGATGAGACGCTCCCGAAACATTTCACGGAACCAAATCACAGTAGCATTAGCAATGTGATGAGGAGCATCATCCTGCAAGAACCACTGTCCCTCCTCATCAAGGTCCTCACGTTCCTCCAGCTTTCCCCATCTGAGAGAGCGCTACTTTGTTTCAATAATTGTGAAACACAATGTATGTTTATATAATGTGTACATATTTTAATTCAATGGCAAACTTTAAAATATTTCTACAAAATTTTAATTCTTTTTAAAATTTTACTTATTACTGAATATTTTCCGAAAAATTCAATGAAATCTTATAATTAAAGTTAGGATGCTTGTCTCCATTGGTAGTTGCATAATTAAAAGAAAGAAAAAACTTATAATTCCAACGAATGACTTTTTTTTATGGGAATATTTCGGCTCGCAGTTGCCAGTCTTGGTTACTCCTTCATTTGAGTAAAACAGTACAAGTTCGAAACACTTAAGAATTTAAATCAAGAAAAACAAAACCGAGTTGATGAGGTTTACAATGTTATAGCAAGTCGAGGTATTAAAAAAAATTCTCCATATCATATTTTTCTTTGGAGCAAAGATATCCAGACAGGATGAAGTTATTCTGCATCTATCCTATTGCAACTGCTAGGCGAAATATTTCCATAAAAAAATAAATTATTCGATGGAATTACAAGTGTTTTCTTTCTTTTAATTATGCAAGAAAATTAAAATAGGAAAACCGTGAAACTTTCACGGGTTAAAACTAGTTTGAAGAAATGTTTTTGATGGTGAATAATATACAAAGGCTAACATTAAAACTATTGATTTCTTCTTTTTTTTTTGTCCAAGAAGAGATATATATTTAGTCTTGGATTGGGTAGGGCATAAGGAAAAGCTTTGACATTAACACATTGACTGCAAACCACAAAATACTTTGTGATTGGTAGTTTTTATTATTACATTAACTAAAGGTTATCATGTGCTTAGCATTTTCTGATAAACTTTCATCTGTGGGGATCAACAACCAGTTTATTTGCATTGATACTTTTAGTATAAAAATAATGTTAAGAATTCAATTGAAGCTATAAATCAACTCATAAAAATTTTAATTATAAAGTTGACGTTTGAAATCAGATTTTGTAATTGACCTCTGGCAGTCAACATGTTAAAACACTCTCATATGAAAATCAATACTCTAGTATTAAATGATTTTGAGGTGTTATCTACATCTTTGTTATTGTTTCATTAACAATGTTTCAGCCAACTCAGTCTCTGGTTTTCAAGTAAATGTTTTTTTCAAAGTTAGGATGCTTGTCTTCGTTGGTAGTTGCATAATTAAAAGAAAGAAAAATCTTGTAATTTCAACGAATGATTTTTTTAATGGAAATATTTAGGCTAGTTTTATTTGTACTGTTTTTACTCAAATTAAGGAGTGACCTAGACAGGCAACTGCTAGCCGAAATATTTCCGTTAAAAAAATATATCATTCGTTGGGATTACAAGTTTTTTCTTTCTTTTAATTATAAATCTTATAATTATTTGATTGCTGCCATATATGGTCTCGTGCCCCTTCTGTTTGCCTCGGGGTTCTTGATAGGCTCCAGAGGCGGATATGCAATGTAGTTGGCCCTGCTCTATCGTCTCGTCTACAGTCACTTTCTCACAGACGCGCCGTCGCCTCCCTCTGTCTGTTCTACAAATACTTCCATGGAAATTGCTCCGAGGAGCTGCATTCACTAGTTCCCAGACGTCATGAGTTCAAGCGCCCTACGAGACTGGCATCCCGCTCTCACCCTTCACTGTCGAAACTCCTAAATGTAGCCGTCTCTTCTACTCCAATAGCTTCATGTCTCGCACCTCTCGCCTGTGGAACTCCCTTCCCTTTTCCTGTTTCCCTGTGAGCTATAATCTCCAGCTATTCAAGTGTAATGTCAATCGACATCTCCAGTTGCCTTGATCTATCCACTACCTTCATCCTTTCTTCTATCACTCCTATCTGATCTTGCTCTAAATTTTCTGTAACCCCTTGCGTACTAGTGGCTCCCGCCTTGCTTGGGGTGAAATGCTTAAAAAAAAAAAAATTTTGAGTAGTTAAAAAATTAACGTGTTTTTCGCCGAGAAATTGTACTATTTTCCTTTGTAAATTTTTTTTTAGATTTTAAAATAAAAAAAATGAAAATGTCAAAATAAAAAAAGTTTCAATAAAAAATTGTATATTTAAAAAATTAAAGTTTTTCGCCGATAAATTAGTCGTAGCATTTTCGATTGTAAAAATAAAAAAAAATTCAATAAAAATTTAAAAATTAAAAAATTAAAAATAAAAAAATTAAATAAAAATTTAAAATATGAAAATATGAAAATTTTAAAACAAAAAATGTTTAAAATAAAAACTTAACAATAAAAATATTAAAATTTTAAACAAAAAATATTTAAAATAAAAACATTTTTATAAAAATTTGTACATCTAAAATATTTACATATTTTTCGCAGAGTCGTTTCAATTTTTCCTTTTACCCCCTTTGGGTCATTCATACCTAAAGTCGCTTTTTGTAGCCATTTTGTTTTTTTGCTAATTTAACCTAAATTCACTTTATTATCATAAACTGGACATTGACTTTATGACTGCATGAGATAAAAAAAAATATTAGATTATTGCAAAACTTTATACCCGATAATAGAATTAAAAACAAAATGGTGCATAAAATCAGTCAAGTACGTAGTCCCCATTTTTTTTAACTGCCCCCCATCGTTCTACAAGTTTGTTGGCGTCATTTTCGTAGAAAGTTTATTCTTGGAAGATTGTGAGACAGTTTTCGACTGACAGTACAGAGTCAGTTTTTTGTCAGTAAAATTGTTCTGTAGATACCAGAACAAATGAAAATCAGTAGGAAATACAGTAGATGCTAGAGAGTCTTCCATTTGCAAAAATCGGCCATTTTTCTTTAACCCAAGCCTCTTCAAATGTTGAATGCACTTGAGATATCGATCTTCAAACGCTTTAGCAATCTCTTCTGCCGAAATGTTCAATTCATTCTCCACGATAGCAAACAACGGATCTTTCTTTTCCGATGTCGGAAGGTCGCAGAGACGTGGCTGACCGTTTCGCTTAAATAAAATCACCCTGACGAAATCTGCCAAACCAATTTTTGACCGCCCAAAGAAATAGCGCTTTCTTTTTATGTGCCTGTACTTTCTGGAATGTAGGCAATTATGGCTCTCCACTTCCCCCTATCCCTTGTAGCTCTCAATAAGTTTCGTCTCTCTGCCACCTCCCCAAGACCACGTTCTGTCATCCACTTGCTTAGATATGTCATGTATTGCGTTCTCTCGTTTCTCTATTCGACCCGTGAGTATCAGATTCTACAAGCCCTCCTTTCTCATTACGTGTCCCAGAAACTTCAGCTGCCTCTTCCTGATGTTAAGTATAAGCCTTCAATTTGAACGCTTACCACCGCTATGCGTCCGACAATAGCGGCGACGACCCCAACACGCAGAGGACATTCAAAAATCAACATTTAAAGCTTTTTATGTGCCATGTCCTTTCAGGACGTAGGCGATCATGGCTCTCGGCCTCCATCTATCCCTTGCAGTTCTCAGCAAGTTCCTTCCTTCTGCTTCCTCCCCCAGACCACGTTCTGTCATCCACCTGCTTAAGCTCGCCGGGTATGTCACGCGCTGCTTTCCCTTGTCTCTCTTTCCTTCTATTTGACCCGTGAGTATCAGATTCTCCAAGCCCTCCTTTCTCATTACGTGTCCCAAAAACTTCAGCTGCCTCTTTCTGATGTTAAGTATGAGCCTCCTCCTTGTCTGAATCCTCTGCAAGTCCTCATCGTTGATCATACGCTCGGTCCATATCTTCGGCATCCTTCTCTAGAACCACATCTCCGTCGCCTCGAGTCTCTTAGAGGAGACCGCCCAACATTCGCTAAAGGGAAAGAGATGTCACGATCCAAATAAACGTTCGGAAAAATTTTTTCAGCGTACTTCTGACGCTTACTCCGAAATTCACAGAGCATAATATAGCAAAATGCTGACATAACCCTCCATATTTAAGTTTAGTTTAGCTGTTTGTTTGTTTTACCAGCATATCAACCCTTTTTTGCGTTATTTAATGCTGAAGAATTTGTCTGGTTTTTGTTTACTGCTTGTTGATCTTTTGTGAGTTTATTGATTCCAAGATATAGGTAAAGGTGTTGTGATTTAGTACATGATGATTATATGCTATTAGGTTGGTGCAAAAATAATGACATAATAATATCGTTTTTTGACGTATTTTTAAGGTCAAAAAACGACATTATTACGTCATTATTTGTGCACCAACCTAATATCTTCTTTACCAACTATATTTTGTTATATAATTTTGTTGCTTTTAGAAATTCTAAAAGGTCATTTGGGTCAGTTTTATTGAAGATGTCTTTCAGGTTGTTTTCTTGATAGTATCTTAATCGTATTTGTTCAAGATCTATGCAGCTTGTTAGTAAATATTTCACTATTTAGAGCTCCTGGCATGGAATGCAAATTGGGGCTTCTTCACCCTTCAGCAGGTGTGAATGGGTGAGAGCGGTGTGGCTCTTCTTGATATTTTCCTGTTGGAAATTTTAGCTTCTATCCGTTCTTTGAGGATGGGTTTTGATTTCGTAGAGTTTGTTATTTTTGCAGAAGTTCCACAACTCTTGCTGTTTGGTCAAGTAATTCGTTTGAGGGCAAAACATTCAAAATTCAACAGAGTCTGACTCGACACGGAACAATGCAAGGTTTCAACAGAGAACAACCCCTGAAATAGGCACCAAAACAAACGCCACTGTTAAATTACGTTCATTTTACAGGGTGCGATGGATAAATTGTCGTCTAACTTATGCAAATATGAAAATAACACTGACATCTCGTTTTAACAGATATATTTACCAAAATTACACCGAAATCTCTTAAAATACTAAGGAGTAAATTTATTCAATAAAATTGCCATTGGCTTCATCCACGCCCTCCAGACGACTTTGGAATCTCCTGCATCTCTTCTGGACGGTTTTCTTTGTTTAAGTTGGTGCATAAAAAAAAACTCAGAAAGCCTGAGCTGAACCCGGAAATTAAAAATCCTTCTTAATCGATACGACAATGGAGGTGGTGCGGGGATGTGGGGAGAACCAGTTACCAATATCTGAGAAGAATAGATTTACATAGCGTCATTAAACAAGGGATTCATGATCCTATGCGTGTCTTAAAAAATTACATAGAAATGAGTTAAATGACATAGATAGATAGATAGATAGCAACACACTGAGAGATTGAAATACACTGATATATATATATATATATATATATATATATATATATATATATATATATAATGGAGTCTCCCGTCGGTTTCGACGTATGAGGATCTGACAACTTAATTGATTCAGTTAATTTTGTGCGATAACCCTAAGTGGCACTTAAGACCCGCTAGTGATTTACAAAGGAGGCTGCATATGGAGCAAGCGTGAGGATTGTAGGATGAGATCACTGTTAGATTGGCTGACCTTTTAGATCATGCTCTCGCTTCTTGAAGACGATTCAGACAAGCTGGTTAAAAACTGCTGAGTCCACTAAAACACGTTGATCTCCATTCTACACGCTCCAAGGCTAAGCTTATGTTATATATATATGGTATGATGCATAGATTTTCGTCTAAGTTACGCAAAAAGGAAAATAACACTGACATCTTATTTTAACAGATATATTTACCCAAATTACACCAAAATATCTTGAAATACTAAAGAGTAAATTTATTCAATAAAATCGCCATTGGCTTCAACCACGGGCTCCAGACGACTTTGGAATCTCCTGCAACTCCTCTGGACGGTCTCTTGTTTAAGTTGGTGAATGCCGCCATAATCGTTGCCTTCAGTTCACCTTTGGTGTTACAAGGAGTTTTGTTGGTCTCTCACTCAACTACGCCTCACACATAATAATCAATGTAGGGGTTGCAGTCGGGGGATTTAGGTGGCCAGATGTAAGGGGTGATGTGGTCGTAGAAATTGTCTGACAGCTATGATTGGGTTCTCCTGCTTGTGTGGCATAGTGCAGTGTCCTGTTGTCAGATATAGGGTCTTCCATCAACCACCCTCTTAACCCAGCGCAGCACTACCTCTTCCAGGCACTTGGTGTAGGCCTCCATGTTGAGTCCGAGACTCTGTGGGAAGATGAATGGAGGCATAACGCCACCATCACTAGTGATCACTCCAAATATCATCCAATTCTTTCCGAATCCTCTGCACTGTCCTCAGATTGACACCCAAACACACTGAAATATTCGTATTAGAGCTACCGGCGCGAATGGCAAGCAGTACAGCATGCCGTTTCCAAATTTCTGGCGGAATGACTTGCGTTATAGTGCTCTTTTTCTCACCGGCGGTGCCTAACTGACCCTTCTATACCGTGCAGTCGACAAAATTAAAAAAAAAACACGCGCATGCGTGAAATTAAAAATATAAAATGGGAGCCATCGCACTCTGTGTATCAACAATACAAATCGGGCACGAACTTTTGCAATGATCCTATAGATATGAAGAGGCTGCTATTGGTATATGAATAAAATTAGCATAGAACGACATAAATAGATTGAAATAGTAGTAGTTACACTAACATGGAACTCCCCTTAGCCCTAGTGTTCAAAACATCTCAGCCTGATAGGAATTTTCGTTTTTACCCCACGACTGTTTCAATCGTCGGTTGGGGGCGGACATGTGGATAGAAGAATCAAACTGATTCTTGTTCCTAATGATCTTTTCAGTGGACTTTCAGATGGCTTGACGGCGCCCATCTCCTCTCTAAACTGTTAACAGAGACCACGTGTGGTGTGAGCCGCTCTCGGTCCGTACCCTAGGTTTTGAATTCAGTGTTGTCCTCCTAAACTAGTTGCCATCCAAAGCTATAGGATCCAGTCTGTCCTGCTATGTACTCACAGCTTGGGCGGTAGGGGCGGTTTCATAATTTTACCAAGGGAAAATGAATGTAATGAACTTGACTGGAATTCGAACACGGCTCTCCTATTTCTCAATCCGAGCCGCTGTGCCTCCAATAAATAGGGATTACCTGGCATATAAATATATTCCTCTTCCGCTGGTATGTTTTACGATTAATTATTTGACATCTAGAGTTCGGGGATGAGTCATGCAAGAAGTATAACGTTATTTTACTGAGTCAGAAGCACATCCTGGTGTCTGCAGTTATGACAATTTTTGAATAACTTAGTATAGATCCTTGTATCAGGTGGGTATGAGATCTCCCACACAGAAGATCAGGTGCCAGTTGGAAATATTCTATGCGGGAGTTCCAGTTTCAAATCTATTAAACTTATTATATATTTGACTTCTTTTTTTTCGGGGAAATACATTTTTACGCTCGTCTAGAACCAATTAAAATTATTTAATGCAATATACATTAAAAGAAATAATTTCAAAATATAA
This sequence comes from Acanthosepion lycidas, assembly GCA_963932145.1. NCBI lineage: Eukaryota > Metazoa > Mollusca > Cephalopoda > Sepiida > Sepiidae > Acanthosepion > Acanthosepion lycidas. Next base: position 10,752,636 of record OZ010575.1, on the reverse strand, counting down.
ACCCTTTAAGTAAACACTGTCTTTTTAAAAATACGAAAGTTAATTAAAATCGTTTATATGCTCTATAAATCTTCGTTCTTTCATGTATCTAAAATGGAGAATTGCTGCCATATTTGGACAGGAGCTGCCCCATCATCATTTCCCAGTCTCCATAGAGTCCAAAAGCGTCTCCGACTCCTTGTGGGTGACAAATTATTTTCCACCATACAACCCCTTCCTCACAAATGAAATGTTGCAGGCCTACCACTTCTCTATCGCTACTGCCATGGAAAGTGCTCAGACGAACTACATTCCTTAGTTCCACCAATTCTAACCTTCACAGCTAAGACCCGCCATGCTACACGCTACCTTCATTCCCTTCGTATTCAACTGGTGAGAAGTTCCACTCGAGCAGCTTCTTCCCGCGATCCACTGCTCTGTGGAACCGACTCCCAAAAGGATGTTTCCTCGATCACTACAATCTTAACCTGTTCAAGTTGTTCATATCCGCACAAACTGTGCCTCTTACTCTGTAACCCTATACCCGGCTCCCGGGCCTTGTATAGGGTGAACCTCACTGTAAAAAAAAAAAAAAGATCTCATGTATTTTATGCATTTGACAAAACTAAGAGCTTACCTAGTCGGGGTGTCCCTTTAGACTCAGGGACAAACTGGGACTAATATACCCAATTTGGCTTAAAGCCGACCTTGTTGCCACATTAAAAAAATTGCTGGATACCTCCAAAATCACGTGCGCTTTCGATACATGAAACAAAAAGAAGATCCTCTGTTTTTAAAAATTTACCAAAAATCTGAGAATTATTGGATTTTATTTAAATTTCAGCATTTATTCATTAATGAATATTTTATATTTATATAGATTTTTTTTTTTATGTTTTGTGGAAGTATTTTTTTTCAAATCAGTTTTTTTTTTTCAAAAATAAATGCTTTTTATTTATTTTTTTAATTTACAATAATTTGTTTTTTTGGGTTTTTTTCATTGTACGGATTATCAAAAAAACTAAAATTCTGAATTATGTACCTTTCATAAAATACATTTTCGAATTTTTTTTTTTTTTTAATCAATGCGCTTCCATATATTTTTATTTATGGCACGGTTTTATTATCTTTTTTCTTTTTTTTTTTTAATGGTAGCGCATTTGCAAGATGATAATTGTTTAATCTTTAAACGTTTGACATATTCTGCTGGGGAAAATAGGTACCTCCACTAATTCGTGATACCTAAGGTCCAGTGGCGAATCAGTTGCTTTCCCCCCCACACACACAGACAACACTTTCAACACACAACACACAACACTTTCAGAGTTCCAGAATCGCCTCTGCTAAGGTTTAAAATGAATTTTGAAAAATGAAAACTAAAGTTGTGTTGAGGAAAAAAAATCAGAACAGCCAAATTACACTGTTCTGCTAGTATTGACGTTAGTATTTTTAACCCTTTGATTTTGTTTTGAAGTTAACCTCTCTTGTAGCCCAACAGCCTGAGAGTGGGAAAGATTAGAACTCCACTACTATGAATGAAAAGTTATTGTTTAATTTAGTGAAGTAACATACTTATACTAAAACGCATTCCTAAGTTGTGTATATGATAGTGGTGTAGTATAAAAATAAAAACGCTGCTTGAATTTGCTCCCCTCCTCAGCGGAAAAATCTCGCCCCCCAAGTGCAACATTTTCAGAGTTCTAGAATCGCCTCTGCTAAGATTTAAAATGAATTTTGAAAAATAAAAAGGATTTAAAATTTACTATTTCCAATAAGCAAAATACATTGGTGTATTTCAAGCAGAAATTATATTGATTGGAATTATTGAGTTTTTTTTTTTGTTTGTTTTTTTCCTAAAATAACTGACTAGCGCCTTTTTTAGTCGTCTTTCATCACAATGTAATGAATTTTATAAGCAAACAGTAGCAATGTTTTTAACGGACGGTAGCCATGTTTATGTGTTTGACAAGATGATGACAGATCTAATGTTGATCTACGGAAACTTTATCTGTAAAACATCATTTAAGAAAATGACATAAGCGCCTATTTTATATAATTTTTAAGTACTCATTAATCTTGAAATTCAAGAAAATATTCTCAGTAATCTAATTTTTATTAACGTTGACTTTAAATTTGCTATAGTCATCGCTTATATTTTCTGATAATGTCATGTATGGTCGACCATACTTTCAAAAATGGGCATATTTATATAGATTTTTTTTTTTAATTTTAATTATTTTAAAAATCTTGGTGTTCGAAGACTGGTATTAAGCTTTGCCATTTATGATTAGTAAATACAGTTTTCACTTAATAATAATATAATCTAAATGGTTGAAAATAATACAGAATTTTAAAAGATTTATAACTTATTTTTTTCTAATTAAAATTTTAAAAAATGAAAATTTAAAAAAATGAAAACAATTCTTTTAAAAATTAATTAATCATTGAATTTTTCTTAAGACACTAAGGTCCTTAATATATATTATTTATAAAGCAGTTAAAAGCTTTACTAATTAAATATATATTTTCGGTATGGTGTTGTTGCTGTTCGACAAAAACAAATTGATAATTTAAAAATTCTCCAAGGACTCCTGCATTTAACTTCTATAAATATGAAGAGGCTGAAATTTTAATTTCTCGAAATTTCATAAAAATAAGAAGGAGTACTAACAAATGTAAAAAAATCCAAAAATAGTTTCATTCATTTCTGAATATGTTCTAAAGTTTTAGTAAAATCCGACAATCATTTGATTTTTGCAAGAATTTCCAAATCATTGTGTCTTTTACCTGAAAAAAAAGGCGTAAAACATCCATAGTAATCTTTGTCCGACCGCCGACAAAAAAAAAAAAAACAAGGAAAAACAAAAAAACAAGATTTTTAACCAAAATTTCGAACGTGCTAGAAAAGGTTAAAAATTTAATAAAATAAAAAAATTCTTTGGTATTTCCTCTGAATAATAACAAATATCATAATGATAAAACCTTTGTTTTTATTAAATTTGGGGCCCTATTTTTCATCCATGTTTTGCTGTTTTTTTTTCAGCAAATTAGTGGAGGTACCTAGAAAAATTTATTTTGTTAGAATCTTTTTGCAAAAGAAGTAAGTAATATTTTTACAAAATCTAATTAATTAATCCTTATATTTACTGTTTTTATATGAAACAAATGTTTGGGACAGATATTGGATTTTCAGAGATTTTTAAGTTTTTAATTTCTCTTTTGTTCTCATTCATCAAATTCACTAATTGAAGTGGGCAGAAGTGAGTTTGATTTTTTTTTTTTCAAAATGTCTGAAAAAATTTATTTAGGGACGTAAATTTTTTTTCTTTTTTATGGATTGACTTCGGGCTATTATTCTTCAAAGAAAACCAGAATTTAACTACAAAATAGACATTTAAATTATATAAAAAGCGTTTTCTCAGCTTTTTTTGGAACGTCGCAGAAAACCCTAAAAAAATTTAAAATGTCACATTCTGCTATTGTTGGTTGAGTATAAATCCCTGCAAACGAATTTTTATAAATAAAAAAAAGAAAAGAAAAAACTATTGTTACTTCCGCAATTCACCAGCAAATTTACTGATTTTTTTTTTTTTCCTTTGCAGAAATAAATAAATAAAGCCGACTATAGTTACTTACCTTCGACGCAGTCGTCGGCCGCAGCGAATTTGACGTTGGCGGCCATCATGAGAAAAGAAAACATATAAATGACTAAAACTGAAAAGGAAATCATCTTGTCGTCTTCGGGAGTCTGAAAAAATAATGGTCACTTTGGTTGTTTTCACTTCTTTTATGCTCGATGCGATCTGGTAATTATTCGAAAAGGATTTTGGAGGAATGTTGGAGATTTGTTTTCTTTCTTTCCTTTCCTTTTTAAACTGGTGTCATGTCGATGTTTTTGTTAACTAGCATTCATTCCGGGGACGTTATTTAAGCAAAATTAAACATTCTTGCTTTGTTATGAGAATGATATGAATTTGGAAAAACGCTTGTCAAAACTTTTTTCCTATCCAGGAAAGAACTTTGTAAACAAAACATATTTTAGATTATTCGTTCGAGCAAATTGTTTAATACATCATTTTATAAATACACAATGCCAAATTTTATTATACAAGTCAATTGTAATGAAGTGGGGATACCGATTGAAATATAACACCATATTTGAATCTCCATTGCCAAGCATTACATTTTATTCAACTCTGAACTTTATCAATTACTCTCGGCCAAAAACGGTTATACGGCCCCGAAACGCCTTCAACCGAGACTTCGTCATTATATTCTGTCTGCTAGACTGCCCAAATAATCGCCGGGGTGGTTGTTTTATACATCCATCTGTCCACATTCTCGTTCTCACGCTTACAATACCGATGGATCTGTACTCCTGTATTCAGTGGCTGGAACTAACCCAACGTCAACGCTGCACCTGGCTTCCTTTGATGGTTGGGTATTAAATTTTAGTGCAATATGTATTCAGGCATTATACTAGATCTAGAAGAGTGGCCGTTCCAAATCATTTTCATTACAAGAACGTTTGGATTAATTCAAATATAAGGCCAGAGACACCATAGTCCGTGAGCTTGTGAAGAATGCCAGCATGACACACCCTGTCAAACCTCTTCGAGATATCTAAAGCCCGAGCCCGAGCCACGCCGTTCTTATCTAAATCTTGACAGACAAATTCAGTAATAACAGTTAACACATTAGTGGTTGACTTAGAGAAACGAATATCATATTGTTTATCTGAAAGAAGGCCTGTAGGAAGTGAGATGGTTAACCAATTGGGAGTTGATTAGTACTTTATCCAAAAGAGATAAAAGACGAGGACTAACCAATTTCTCTTACGTGATCATCTACCTTTCCGATAGACGAGGCAGATTTTTTTCCTGCAGTAGGTTGCCATTTCTTTCTGCCATCCAAGGTTATAGAACCCGGTATGTCCCGCTATTTGCCCATAGCTGGGGCAAAAGAAGAGGATTTATACCCTTTCCCAGGGGTCATTTAGTCAGCTATGTGACATGCGTGATACACGCTTACGCAATCATGTATCTTTCGATACATGACTGACGAGGTAGATTTTTTACCGCAGTAGGTTGCCATTTCTTTTTGCGGTAGACCAGTTACCATCCAATGTTATATAACCCGGTCTGTCTTGCTATTTACCTATAGCTGAGGGAGGAGAACAAGAGGATTTAATGTTGGTAAAATTCATCCCAAGCAAGGCAATAAAGTCACTAAAGTCAATAAAGACGCAAGAGTTTACTGAGTGTCAGAGAATATTAAAAAAAATAACATTATGGAAAGAGAAATAAAAATACTGGAATTAAAAGGACGTAAATTGGCGATTGACATTGCATTTAAATTTTTGAAGATCAAACTTGGTGGAAAGCAAGAAGCCGGAAGAGACTAACGCAAGCGAGAAGTGCGAGAGAAGAAATTGTTAGCATAGAACTTACGGTTACATCTAGCCATTTCCACTGCAGACCGATGAGGACCTAGCCGCCAATCTAGTACTGCGCTTAAATTCATAAAGTTTAGGTACCAATGAGAAAAGCTCATCAATACAATTACCATTATATTTATAGAAAAGATACAGGGATGTTACGTTACGGCAGTTGGAAAGTGGCTGAAGCCAAGATGTCAAGTGAGTACCAATAACATTGCAGATTCTTGATTCTATTTTCTTCAAGAATCTCTAGATACAGAGCAGAAGCACCAGACCACATGTGTCAGCAATATTCAATGAATGGACGAATGGCAGACTTATGCAAAATAGATTCTGGTGAAAAATTTATATTTATATAAGTATTATAGCGTCTATAATATTTGTCCTAATTAAAATTATTGATAACTTATTCTGGGAGTGTCAGATTTAATTATGCAAAGTTTTATTTAATAATAATAATAATAATAATAATAATACACCTCCAATATAGATGTAATAGAACTTAAAAAGATGTCAGAAAAGATGTAATAAAAGATGTAAAAATTACTCGAATTTGAAATTTTTAGGCCAGCGTCATGCTATCAAAAATGCCTAATTGATAACAAGAGCTATAATCGATATAAGAAATGCGAATGTTAGTATTGTCACACTTTTTCAACTTTACTCCAAGAGGCCGTAGCCCAATATATCATACCATTTTGGAATCAGGCTGACTCTGTGAGCAAATTAAAAACACTCTGGACCAGATCCAGACCCGCTATCCTGATATTATGGATTCCCAAATTTTCATTACTACGATTTTTTTTTTTACGCTAACAATTTTTATAACTTGGAAATAAATATGGCAATAATCGAAATTAATTGCGAAATCCAGCAAAAGTCACTCATGAAATAAAATAATTGTTTGTGCAGAAAGTAAGCACCTACGTGCATCAAACTGTCTTTAAATTAAGTTGCGGCAAAAGAACTATCACTGAACCTTTAAATGGTAAGCTTAAATATTAATGCAATACTTAATACTTATATGCAGCGATCAATTTTGAGTTCTTTTGTAGTTTATTGTTGCCTATCGCATCTACTTCTCACTCTTATTGTGATCAAGGGCCAATCAAGAGCCCTGCACAGGAGCTAACTTAAATGCCGCCAGGTGGGCCGACTTTTAAGCTAGTATTCAATAAATCAATGGATCCTTTAATGGACTTATCGCATTGTCCGACTCCAGAGTTTCGCGTCAAATCTCTCGTAAGAGTCAGCAGATGTTAGTGCGAAGAAGAAAAGAAATATCAATAACTATATATATATATATATATATATATATATATATATATAAGACAGGATGGAAAGCTATTCTTAGCCGACGCGTGCTTTGATAAAGTTCCTGAAAGGACGAAACACGTTGGCTAAGAAGAGTTTTGCCTCTTATCTTTTTTTTTATTTTGTTCTTTTACAGGTACACTTTATCTGAAAATATTAAAACGGATGTTTCAATCTGACTTTATTTCTTATTAACATAAATGTCATTTTAAGTGGGTTTCTGTGTTTGAGTTGCTATTCCTTTCACTGATTTGTCTTTCCGAAACAGTAAAAAGAATAACAATTGATCTAGATCACATAACCCTGCAAAAGAAAAATTGTGCACAAGAATTGAACGTCTTTTTCCACCAGGGAAACCACTCCTATACCTGAAACATTCCGTTAGCAATTTAGCCAAGGAAGGCAATCTTGATAAAGCAAGGCACAGATTACCAATTTCAACAATGCACATCTCTCGTTGGGGCTTCTACGATATCTACAGGGAGTCCATAAATTCTCATTAATTAAGATATATATATTGATGAGACATGTTAATCAGATTTGTTCTATGTCCACAGTAGTTATCAAAGTTTTTAATCAGATTGCATTTGTGCATTTCCGGTATCCTGTTGATGAAAGAAGTACTATTAAATGAACCCCTAATATTTCCAGACCGGTGGATTGGAATGGGTGGACGAATTCCCTGGCCACCTCGTTCACCAGATATCACTCCTCTCGACTTCTTTCTCTGAGGTTATGTTAAAGATATCGTGTATCTAACAAATATACGGGACATCACTGATCTAAAGCAAAAGATCACTGATGCCATTGCCACTCTTGATGAGACTATGCTACGGTGGACCTGGCAAGAAATCAAGTACTGTCTTGATGTGCTTCATGCAACTAATGTTGCCTATATAGAGGTGTATTACATTAGTTTAAATAAACTTCAATATTTCCTCATTTGGTAACAATTTCCACATATTTCTCTGTTCATTTGCGTTTGTAATAATTTTTTAAATTGTAAAGAGGCTTTACAGAAACCTGTATATCTGCTGCCTTCATTTCGGCACTCGAAACTTTTTGTTCTTCTATGTGCCGTGTCTCTTCAAGCCTTTGGCGATCATGGCTCTCCACAATTTCCTGTCCTTTGTAGTTCTTTGTATATTTTTATCTTTTTATATCTCTCCTAATCCCTGTTCTGCCACCTATCTACTCGCTTGGTAGGTTAGGCACTTTTTTCTTCCGTCACTCTTAATTTCAGTGAGCATCAAATTTTCCAAGCCCTCTTTCCTCATTATGTGCCCTAGAAATTCCAACTGCCTCTTTCTGATGATAATTATGTCTCTTTTGTTTTTATTTTCTTTAAAACTTCTTTGCACAGACATTCGGTCCATTTTATTCTCAGCATCCTTCTGTAGAACCATATTTGCACTGCTTCAAGTCTTCTCTTCATCCGAGATGAGAATGTCCAGCATTCACTGCCATATAGGAGGACTGATATTATGTAACAACTCAGTACTCTTTAGTATTTAAAATAGAATTTTTTAATCCAACATTATTTTTTATTACTTTATATATATATATATATATATATATATATATATATATATATATATATATATAATTTTTTTATATATTAAGAACAACTTGAGGGGAAAGGAGTATGACAAAGTGAAAAAGGATTTCATGTCATTCGTTTCATCCTTCATTGAACTAAATTTATATTTACGTTTGATGCAATTATACATGCGCACAAAGGAAAGTGTAACGCTGAGAATTTAAAATTTAATATATATATATATATATATATATATATATATATATATATATATATATATATATATGAGATAACGATATATGTTCTTATATATCAGGAACAATATTGGAGAAAAATGTATGACAAAGTGGAAAAAGTTTACTTGCGACGCGTTTCGTCCTTTAGAATTTCATCGGACTAAATTTATATTGGTGCGACTACGCATGCGCACGAACAAGGCAGGCTGGGAATTTTTAATTTTTTTTTTTTTTTCTAGCCGATTTCATCTAGAATCGTTTTCTGTTTTTTCCATCACTTTTGTTAGTAGATATTCTCCCACACTGTGATAATAGAAGTTGTGAGAAGCCAGGCGCAAATTTACAGTAGATGACCTTGCTATCAAGGCACTTGCTAGAAATATTCCAATGATGGAAAGAAGAAGAATCTAAAGGAAATCGGCTAGATAAAAAATTCAAAATTCTTAGCATCCCTCGTTCGTGCGCATGTGCAGTTGCACTAACATAACAAATTTAGTCCGACGAAGTTCTGAAAGACGAAACACTTTGACATAATATCTATCTATCTATATATATATATGTGTGTGTGTGTGTGTGTGTATGTGTATTTTGGGATATTAAATCAAAAGCATGTTAAAAATCGCTACACAATTACGATCGTGTTTCTATGCATATCAATGCATCTCCTCAGGCGATTGCAAATTACTGGCAAGTGGACGATTAATTTAATTTCAAAAGTAAAATACCGCTTCTTTTTTTCGAGGGAAAATATAGGCTTGAGGGCTTTACCTTGATAAACCAATCGAAAATTAAATTAAATGTTACGAACGTTGGAATTGTACTCTATTCGTTCTCATCTTACCTATATATATATATATATGTGTGTATGTGTTTGCGTGTGTACGCGCGCGTGCGTAAAATTTTGGATATAACTAAAGATATATTTGTAAAGGGACGATATGAATAAAGACAAAAGGAAAACTTATCTTAGGCAACACGTTTCATCCTCTGATCTACTTTATCGAGGCAAATCTGAGGATTTGCCTTGAGTATAAGAGGCACAGTGGAGTAATGGATAGCGGCTTGGATTCAGGAATCGGTGAGCCGAGTTCGAATTCCAGTCGGATCCATTACATTCGCTAATACTCTTGGGAAAGATATGAATCCTCTTCTTCTCTCTGCTATGGGTAAATAGCCGGACAGACTGGGTTCTATAGCCTTGGGTGGTAACCGGTCTAAGGAAGGGAAAACTCTGAATTCAAACTAACCTGGAGAGTGTTGGGCTTCGTCAAGCTCTCCTACCCAAGAAACACCACTGTTATTACGGCTGTAGTACATATGGTGTCCCTACGAACCTAATGGGTTAAGAGATTCGATCGTGAAATCAGGAATCCCCAGAGCAGTTGATATCGAGGGGAGTATCCAAAATGGTCGATACAAGAAGGACTTACAGCTAAAATTCATCAGTTTTCAACCAAATATCAGCAGCCATTAATGAGGCCAACCACAAAATCCAAAGACGGATAGGAAATGTGATAGAGCCTGACATCTCGGCTGCAGTCACGTTCTCACAGACGTGATGTGGCTTCCCTCTGTCTTTTCTCCAAATATTTTCAGCAAGTGCTCTGACGAGCTTCAACGAGCTATTTTCACTGGTGTCCCGACTGCATGAATTTAACCGTGCTACTAGGTTAGCATCTCGGTCCCACCATTTTAATGTCGAAACATTTAAACGTAACCGCCTCTTCTACTCCAATATATTCTTCTCTCGCACTTCCCGACAGTGGATCACCCTTCCTCTTACTTGCTTCTCTGATAACTATAATCTTCAAAAATTTAAATGTAATGTCAATCGACATATTCTGATGTCTTGATTCTCTTTACTCTTTCCTCAAACACTCCTCTTTACTCTTACTTTCACTCTCTGTAACCCTTGCGTGCTAGTGGCACTCCCGCCTTACTTGCGGTGAAATGCTTACAAAACAATTTAATAAAATCTATATTCATTTATTTTTAATGTGTTCATTATTACTAGGTTATATTATTATTATTATTATTATTATTATTATTATTATTATTATATTTCGATTTCTGCTATGTTCACACTACCTACCAAGTCTGCGGGAAGATCTGATGCAGGTGTGTTGCTATGGCTACATTTCATGATTTGTTTTTCTAACTCCCATAACATCACTAGCGTTACATGTACAAAGTTCTTCTTACTATCTGGACTGTACTTAAGACAATTTTTTATATTCCTCTTAAGCTTGGATTCCCAGGGATTTTTTTCAATATGTTGTTGCGTTCCTTTTTGTATCATTCGAAGCGCACCTACTATGACTGGTAGTATTCTTGTCTTCAATTTACACATTTTTTTTCTATTTCGATTTCCAGGTCTTAATACTTCGATAGTTTTTCAAATTCCTTGGTTTCTGTGTTGCAGTCATTATTATTAATATCATTGTTAGTATTATTAGTATTATTAGTATTAGTTGAACAAACACGTCTTTTATTGGAGTCTTTGACTGATTTCAATAGAAGGAGGTTTTTTATTTTATTTCAAACGAAAGTAAAACTGGCTGCGAGGTAAATGAATGGTGAATATTTCATTAGCGTCCCTATATATGCCTGGGGGGGGGCAAAAAAAAGGTTGATAAATAAATTGTGGTTACTTATGACTTTGGAGGCTCGGACTGAAGAATCGGAGGGCCAAGTTCGAATTCCAGTTGGATCCATTACATTCACTTACGCTAATACCCTTGAGAAAGGTATTAATCCTCTTCTCCCCGCACCAAGCTATGGCAGAGGGGAGAATAAGGAATAGTCTTGGGCGGCAACTAGTCTAGGAGAAAGTAACCCTGAATTCAAAACTACATGTAGCCCTGGCATAGCACATACTATACAGCTAAAGATCATTCGCATTGGTTCGATGATCCCGACTACAGTCAACCTGGATGGATGACAAAACAATGTCCACTGAAATATCAATGTCCTTCCGACAACTTATTAAAAACATCCTTCCCATTAATAATGTCAGCCATTTTAATTAAAAAAATTGTATTAACTAATTTTTAATGTGCTTATTATTGCTGATATGATATGATTTTAATGGGTTTATTATTACTTATATCATTTCAATTGGTTTATTATTACTTATATCATTTTAATGGGTTTGTTATTACTTATATCCTTTTAATAGGTTTATTATTACTAGTATCATTTTAATTGGTTTATTATTACTTAGTGTATCCATGCCATAAAAATAACAGCAAGTGTTAGAGATTTTTAATTGATATACGATAAAGCAATGGTATCTATGATTCATTGATTACTTTTGATATTATATAAATCGCTTTTTTGCTCAATATCTTTTTATGTTAAAAATGTTGTGTTTAATATAACGGTGAAATAGAAAATATCTCTCGGAAGAAAAAAATGAATGACAAAAACGGCAACAACAAAGCCTGTTTCAAGACCAAATTAAAGCAAGACGATGTCTTAATAAACAAATGTATCTGAGTGCCTCCCATGAAAGGCTTGAACAAATAAGACTACAATCTAAGAAGCGTAGGAGTAAAGTAACTGATTTTTTTTTTAATCAGTATCACCCCATGCAAGCCATTTAAGCCACTTAGACCCAAGGGGTTAATGGGTGTGTAAGAATTAGAAACAGAAACATTATTAATGAGCGAGAACAAAAAGAGCATGCAGGACGACAGTAGATAGCGATTGATATTGCATTTAAATATTTGCAGATTAAAGTAGGCTGGAAAGCATAGGACCGGAAGGGAGTTAGACAAGCGAGAAGTGCGAGAAAATAAACTGTTAGCATAGAATTTACGGCTACTTTTAGCCAGCTTAATTGTAAATTGATGAGACCTTGATGCCAGTCTAGTAATGCATTTAAATTCAAAAAGTCCAGGTACCATAGCGAAGAGCTCATCCGAACAATTTCCATGAAAGTATTTATAGAAAAGACACAGAGAGGCAACTATACGGCGGTGAGAAAGTGAGTGAAGCTGATCTGCCAGATCAGGACTGATAATATTGCTGATTCGTCTTTAGATTTTATCAAGGAGTTCAAGGTAAATAGAAGGGGGACTGCACCCTAACAGCAATATTCTAAACATAGACGAATGTTATATATATATATATAATGTCATCCACATACAGGCTTGTTTCGCTGTATCACAGCTCATGTGCGGATTTAGCATCAGTCGCAGTCTCTGCCCCTAGGCTATCAGAAAGGGAAATTCTAGCGTATTATTTTTACGAATGTGAACAAACGCCAGGTTGCCATAGTGCTCGATTCATTTAATGAAGATCGTTGTGTTAGCAGAGACCGGCTGCTACATATATGATAGATTCTGAAGAGAAAAATTGTCTCGCACGACACAGAGAAACCGAGTTTCTTAGCAGCTGACCTAGCAATGGATTCAGTGTAGTCTTTCCACTTCATATCCGTTGAGATAGTTAGCCCAAGAAGGCGCAACGGGTCACTTTTGAGGAGGTTAGCATCAGCCATGCTAATGGAAGGCAGAGGAGTCCCTCGGGTGATTAATGGAGTGAGGTTTAGTTTTGGAGGTATTAAAATCAACAAGCTATCCTTGGCTACAGTTAGCAACGGACTTAAGATTGAATTGGATATCGGCTGCCATTTTGATCTTGTCGGACTGATTAACCTTACTATCGAGGCAGAAGTAAATGGTTGTCATCAGCGTAGATACGAAGTTGAGAGTTGATGTCATCTGAAAGGTCACCAGAAACAGAGTAGGGCCAGGGATGGGGACACCCGCGTTAATACGAAAGGATCTAGACGAGTGGCCGTTCCGAATAACTTTCATTTCACGACTGGATCAATTCAAAAATAATCGGTTCATTTTGCTTGGAGACTAATTTTGTCTAAATGCAGATAAATATTTTATTCGTATAGATTATTAAAACGACTGAGGGAAGTAATCACTCATAAATTTACTAACTTAAGTTGATTTACTTCACTTCCTACTGCAGATGGGACAGGAAATATATAAATACATTGATAATTATTATGTTTTGATGATTATGAATTTATCATCATTATCATTAGTAGTAGTAGTAGTAGTAGTAGTAGTAGCAGCAGCAGTAGTACTACTACTACTATTTGAACAAAGACGCCTCGTATCAGAAGTTAAATAGAAACTGAAAAAGTGATAACAAAACGTAAAGCTAAAATGAATCTTATTGAGAAACAATAATGAAGGAAAGCGCAAAAGAATTTCAACCCACAAATAAAAAAATAAAAAATTATTAATGATCTTTTTTGATCCTGCGGTAAGGTTGGTGAAGGCTGAAGAATTCCATGAAGAAGTCGATGGTCTGGAAAGCTTGGGGATACCCTGTTGTAAATATTTCTAATGAAGACTGATTTTATCAACTAAATTTCAAAACATACAAGTATATTCATATACAGGCAAACCTCTCATCTAGAGACCTCCCCTGTTTCAACGGACTTTGAATGCAACGGACAAAATCAGCAGGCAACTTTTTATAAAATCTGCAAGAAAAAAAAACTCCCAAATCATCAGCGATGTATTTCAAAATTTGCGGGCTTAGCGGAAGGAGATGTATTAGTTCTCAAAGTGACCACTTGGCGGCGGTAGCGGGCCTTTCAGTTATAAACAAAGACGAGTGAACTGTATATAAAGATATGCATGAAAAAGTAGCTGTGAGAAATCTGTTACTTTTGTTATTTCGATTAATATGTTTATATTAAGTATATATTCATTTATGCCATATATACATGTTTATAGTATTTACATTATGATCATAACTACTGGCAGTTACTGTAGTGGTCTTATGGCTCAAAAATAATCCCTTCCAATCTACGGACAATCGGCTTTAACGGATCACCCCTTCTCCCTATTAGTCCGTTGATGAGAGGTTTGTCTGTACTTATATAATTCTAAATATGTTACGGACATCGGCTGATAAATACCAATTTTATAAAGAAAACAATGAATTACATAATACAAGAATATTAACAGTCATAGTAGGTGCGCTTGGAATGATACAAAAAGGAACACAACAAAATAGTGAAAAAATCTATGGAAATCCAAGCTTAAGAGGAATACAAAAAAATTGTCTTGATAAGTACACAAGATATACGAAACTGGAAACATTTTAACAGTAATGGTAATAATGGCAATGGTAATGCTAACATTAGCCGTTTCCTTATTAGGAAACATTCCACATTCATTGATCTAACAGCCAGTGCTACTTCCCGTTAATAACCCATTGTACTTTTCTTAAAGATGGCAGTCTGGAAAAATGAAGTTTGGCATGGAATTGCATATAAGTTGTGTTAATGAAGTCTTCCATGCTGAAAAAATATATCTATTGATATCTATCAAAACTTGCTAAACTATTATGGAGACCAAACAGTGGACGTGAGCACAGACGGTGAGTAATGCGCTTCAGTAGTGACGACAGCATTGTGTAAGACAAGCCCATTTCCAGGCGTTCTCGTACAGCTGTCACTTCATGAAATGAATTGCGCCACGAAAATACGTAACCAATAGTGATGACTACGTGGAAAAATGTTTTGTAGCCAATAACTTGCTCTATTCAATGGTAATGGTAATATTAGCCGTTTCCTTACAAGGAAACATTTGGCATTTATTGACCTAGCAGCCAGTGCTACTCAGCTTAAACTTTTCTTCACTCCCTGGCGATCGGGCTGGGATCGAAATGTAGTATCTGTTCTCCTCATTTCTAATGCCAATGCTAACATAACCCGCTTCCTTATAAGGAAACATTCAGCATTCATTGACATCACTAAATCCGGCCCGCTCGAACCGGGAATCCTAAATAGGTCTTCTCCAAAAACAATCTCCAGCAGTTGTACTTCCCGTTGGGAATGATTACGAGTAAGACACTCTCTTTAAGTTACTTTTTCTCTCTGCTTGTTTTTACAGACATGCTATAGTTTCTCCGTGTAGGAATAATATAAATATGTATATATAATTTTTGTGCATGACTTAGCGGCATAAAACTCTCTCTAAGAACCAAGCATGTTCATCATTCTTTTTCTTTCAGCTATTCCGTCCGTGAAATAAGGTGTTATTATATCCTGGATATAATAATGCCCATAATGGGGAAAATCAAACTAGGAGAATATTTTTTTCCTCCACAGATCTCCTATTTTCTGGTGACTTACCCCACATAGCGTGATATCATTAACCATTATTAACTGGTCACCTCGACGTGACGTATTTCACTCCCATTAAAAACATTGCTCTAGTAAGTAAGGAAACATTTGGCAATTATTGACCGGGCAGCCAGTGCTGTTCCGGTTTCTTCACTCCCTGGACATTGGACTGGGATCAAAATCTATCTTTTTTAGGGCTTACCGCCATATCACGTTGAAACAGCAGTACGATCAATGACGTTAAGCAAGTTCGGGCCTAGTCACTATCTAGATGGGTGACTGTTTTGTAATACCAGGTGCTGTGGCATCCAACTGTTACGTCAAATTGTGACGTCAGCCGATTCCGGGTCTTATCCTGGTCGCGGCGCCAATTGTGATGATCTAACCTTTAAGTGATTCGGATGGGAATCTGGTTAGATTCGATATCAGCCTCGTCGTTCCCAACTCGCTTCCAACGTCTGGTTACCGAAGTAACTACTTTGATCTCCAGTCTGCCTACCCACGTTGTGAATTGATCTTAGGCAGACGAAATCAATCAGCGTCGGGGCTGTACTGCAAGCTTGAGTTCGAATGAGGGCGGTATCGCACAAGTACGTGCAAAAGAAAATAAAATAATAAATCGAAAATGGTATCAAAAAAAGGATAACAATACTTTATATCTGGTTGCTGGATACATAGGACAGCGTCTATCTCCCGACCCGCTATATGGATTGTGACACGTGGTTTTTAGGCGAGTCTTAGCATCTTAAGTTGTCTGTTCCCTAATAAACTGGCTCTTGGTGTGTCTTCAGGCGAAATTCACAAAACTTATTTTGGTGGTGTGAGTCTAAGTCGTTCTTCAAAAAAAAATAAATTGTTCTTGGTTAGAAGATGAGTTCGGAATTTGCGCGAATCTTGGTCAGCTCTTCGTGGTGGGTCTTCAGAGCTCTCAACTGGAACTCTCTTTGAACTCTCCAACTCTCGAACTGCGAACTAACTAAAAAAAAACTGATTTTTGCTCGCTGCGAATTTGCTTATATGGACGCCGATTCAAAACCGGGATGGGCTCGTCGGGGTTTGAGGTTCCTTGATAAGTCTAAATCCATAAACCCCTTCCTTTGTTTTCGGTCAGGAAAAATTTATTATTTCCATTTTTGGAAGTCTTCTCTTACTCCCACCTTCTCTTATTCTCATATGGACACCTCACCATGCCCCAGAAGGGCGTCAACGGTTTTCCCACTTCCTCGCAGGGACTTCTCATACCTACCTCTCAATGGGCGGCGGCGGGCTCCCTCCTTGCGTCACATGATCATCTCCGCCTGGATTTCGTTAACATTCAACCAATGGCGTTCAACAGTGTGGGCGTGACCAGACTAGCCTTGTTCTTAAAAAAATATATTGCTCAAAGAAAAAAAATTATCTTTTTCTTTTCTTTCTTTTGTTTCTCTCTTCTTCTCTGGCCGCCAAGAGGACAATACGACCCGTAGAGTGATAATCTCAGTTCTTATCCTAACGTCACGGCATATGGAATTCTTCAATCAGATTTTCGCCAGCACCAAGAGGCTAGTCAACCAGACACACTCATTCTTCGGCACCAACGAAATATTGTTTCGCTGTCATATTCAAATTCCAACACAGCCCAGATGTGTTTTCTCTCAATGACACCTCCCATCGACAAAGACACAACCTAGAGATGGCTTTGTGTGTTGTCAACAGATGACCTATTAAATTATTTTCAGACAGCTTTGCTTGCCACAAAGACACAGTTCATTTTCTTATCTATCTAAACAAAACAAAAAAAAACTGTGTATCAACCTGGACCTTGTTAGCTTTAGACTTATGACAATGGCCGACAGAACTCCCATCATTGTTTTCGACTATCAAAATAACATTTTCAAATGTCTCTTCTCGTAGGTGACTTTATCTTTAAAATTTCCTCACAGGGAATTTCACCACTCCTGATAATCTGTTTGCCACAAAGACACAGTTAATTCTTTATCTATTTAAAAAAAAACTATGTATCAACCTGGACTTTGTCAGCTAGCTCTACGACAATGGCCGTCAGAATTTTCACCATTTTTTCCATTATCAAAATAACATTGCCAAATGTCTCTGTCGTGGGTGGCCTCACTTTATCATATAAGTTAAGTCTCGCCTCTCTTTTTCTTTCTTTTCTTTCTCTTTTTCCTTTCCTTCTTTTTCGCTCTTTTTGCGCCCCTAAATGGTGTTACAGTGCTGTAAGCGTGTGTGTCGGGGTGGTGTAATGGATAATGGCGCGGAATCATTAATTGGAGAACAGAGTTCCAATTTCAGTTGGGTTCGTTATATTCACTTACGCGCAAATACCCTTGGGAAAGGTATCAATCCACCTTTTCTCCTCCAAGTTAATGGGTTAATAAGTTGATATTGTTATTAAGTGAAAACTATATTTTTGTAATAAAAAATTGAAAATCTCATTAAAAGTCGTTTACACCTTTTTTTATGCATACGTAACGTTACCCTGTTTGAAATTATGGTTGACCATACACGATATAATCAGAAAATAAGAGCGATGACTATAGTAAATTTAAATACAACGTTCCTAAAATCAGATTATGGTGAACATTTTCCAACGTTTTTTAACATTACTAAGTACTTAAAAATTACATAAAAAGGCGCTCACCCGTCGTTTTAATTTATGTTTTAAGGTTTCCTTAGAACAATAATGAAAGTATCAATACCTCGTCAAGTGATTAACGGGGTGTTGACAAGTACTACTGTTTCTCTTAAAAAAAAACTTTAAACTTTAAAAGTTAAAACTCTTTAAAATTGTGTATTTGGGCCGCAGCCCTCTTTTAAGTTTCAAAGACGGCTGGCTAGATACTGTGATTAAGCTTTTTACTTATATTTTCTTGTGTTCGTATAAGTGTTTGCAACAGGGATTGGATTCCTGACGATTCGACTATAGTGAGATTCGAACCCGGGTTTCATAGTCTTAAAGTGAACGTTCTAATTACGACAGTACACCTACCAGAATATAATCTACGGCCTAACGTATATTTTTTACTTGTAGCATTTTTTAGGGGAGATAACTCCAAATGTGTTACTAGTTTCAGAATTACCTCCCTTGGCTTCGTGACGCTATGGTTTTTACAATGATGAACTTTTAAAAAATATTTGTATTTTACGAAAGCCGGGAGATGAGGACAACAACTCCGTAAAAGAGCAGAGTCTAACAGCAAAACGCGGAAACAAATAAAATATTTACATTTCAAAACCTAATAAGAACTAAAGTTCTGGTTACTGGACACACTGCAAGGTGGCACCCTGGCAGTAGGGAAAGAAGTTTACTGTTTAGGCTTAGCAGAAAATCATGACGCAACTGCTTTCTTTTTAGGTTAAAATTTCTTTCATTGACTTACTACTACCACTGCTACTATTTCTTCTGCTACTACTACTACTACTACTACTACTACTAACACACACACACACACTTTAAAAGGCATTCATTCTCTTCTTTAATTACTAGAAACTCTAGCTTAGAGAAAAACTACTATGATTCATTAAGCACAAATACACATTTCTTTCTTTCTTTCTTTCATTTTTGGATCTGATGAATGCTTGAGCGGCGAAACACGTATCTATTTTCAATTAAACATTTTCCATTTGTCAACTCAAATTTCTTAAAAACTTTGTCAGGATTCTAAATGCTATTTAAACACACACACACACAAACACACACACATGTTTTGAACAATAAAAAATATTAAAAAAATTATAATTTTCAGATACACTGGGTTGTATATTAATATTTTCTTTTTTTTTTTTTTTTTTTTTTTTTTATTATTTCAATTAGGTTCATTCATTGACTAGTTTCCGCCAGTATGGCCATCATCTGGAGAGAAAAAAAATCCCTGTTTGTTAGTATCAGTAATTGCAGCAGTGAATGACTGTTTCAGAAGAAAATGAACTTTATCTGCAGGTTTCATATGTTTTTTATCATTATATTTTGTCAGTCCTTATGTTTGTTAAGCGGCCCATTTCAAGTTGTTTATAAAAATAGAGGACAGGAGATTTCTGACTTTCAGAATTCCCTCCTTGGTCATTTTGACAGTTTTATTGATTGCTGGGAATGGGATGTACGTGTTAAGTGTATGTTATCTTTTAGGTTCTTGGGAGTGTGTGTGATGTGTGTATGTGTATATATTTGAGTTAGTGTATGTATAAGTGTGAGACCTCAACACCTCTGCAAGCATGTCTGTCTTATGTGGGTAGTGCTTGATTTATGGGGTTATATATTAATTCTATTTATGTTCTTAAATTTATGGTTAAGCCCGTCTGGACAAAGTGTTTTGAGGCACAAAATCCACTTGTCTTCGTGTTCCTCTAGTATCTTTCTAACATTATCTTTTCTGTCTATTTCTATTTTTTCAATTATAGTGAATTTTGCATGGCTTTTAAAATCATGTTCTTCTAGGTGGAAATGTTGTTCTACAGGTCTTTTGTGGGGAGCTGACTTGACCCGATTCCGATAATTATTAATTCTGTAGTGAAAGGCCCATTAGATTTTCTCGTATATTATTTCTGTCATTGTGTTATGATTTCTACAGTTAGAGTTGTAGTAGATTTTGAATATATATATATATATATATATATGACTTGGTATGACTATATTTGTATCATATACATGATGTAATAAAATTCTTTGTGGCTCATAACAGAAAATACATATAAGATCAAACACAAAGAGACAAACTGAAAGATAAAATCATAATGTTATGAGGATATTCACTAAATGTTGTCATGAAAATGCTAAAGGATTTATACTAGTTATTATGTTAGATCTACTATCAATGTTATACTGAGTGTCATATTGTGTCAAATTTGTTTTTGGCTCCTTTTTTATCTTGACTGGGTCAGTTTTTTTTTCCATGGCTGTATTTATTTTATCCTTCCCTCTCCCTTATCGAGAGAGCCTCTTGATTTTAAAGGATTTTTTTTTTTGAGCCAGATGTGATGTTCAGATCACCTGAGGAGAGAGCAAGTTTTTTTTTTTTGTTTTTTTAAATTTTCCTTTCATGGCATTCACATCTGGCTGATAGTACAGAGTGAATCAAAAAGAGGACCCATTTGAAGCAGTGTATAAAATATTCATGATTTGGAAGGCTTAATCTCTACCAGTGGACCACTTTTACTCTTAATTTTTTGGTAATGAAAAAGAAAGTTTATTTTAATTTTTATTAATAGATAAGTTTAGAAATTGTATTATAGAAATAGTAATTATATATGCTTTATATTAAAGCAAAAATAATTTAATAAAAATAAACTTGTATTTAACAACTAAATTCTATAGAACATTTATGTATATAAGTAAAATAACTTAAACTTATATAATTTTCATATATATATATATATATATATATATATATATATATTGATGCATGTTTCATTAAATAATATAGACAAGTGTTGTCTATTTATTTTATGTAAATTCGTTTCATATCGTCTGATACACTTAATAACATTATAATTAAACGATGAAAGAAAGTCACCATATTGATACATATTTTTTAATCTAAGCTTTCGGCTTACATAAGCCATTATCAAAGATGACAATTACATTACAATACATTAACCAATACACGGACGAAACAATAATGATATTCTGTTTTTGTTTGCATGGAAGATTTCCAAGCAATGACAAACTCATGCATATGATATGCTGGAAGCAAAAATCTCACCGCAGCTCATGACATCACGCATGACCATGCGAGAGTGAAAACAAGAACTATTAAGTATGGGAAGTCATTGGTATAAAACAATGGCTTCTGTTATCAATTATAAGCATTTAAGAATATTTGTGGAGATTTCATAGTTTATTTTGTTCAGGTTAGGCTTCAACTATTTTATGTATATAGCTTCAAGAATTTTTAGTTTTTGTTTATTGTTTTCATGTTTATATAAGTATAGTTGTGTTTTCAACAAGGATTTTCCGGAATTGAGTACGCGGCCAGGCATGTTGTTTTAAATGCCTAAAAATGTTAGAGTTATCATTCAAATGTAGAGTCAAGCGTCATGAACAGCAAAATTGTCCGATTGTTAGATTAAGCATTGAACTGTTGTATCTTAGAAATGGTTAAAGATATCTTACTGGAATTCTCCAAGGATTTTATAGCACTATTGGACTTTGAGCAATGAGAAAGTACAATTACTCGCTAAGCTTAACAGAAGAATCATGATGAAATTGATCATAAACGAAAATGACATGTTCATCATTGATTAATGATAGCTAAGAATCAGAGGCTCATGTAGGATTGAAATAATGTTCAAATATAGATATATTATTCCAGGATCATTTTCCAACTTATTCAAGATAATCTTCACCCTCTCTAACCTTCTTTCTGTCCTGGAGTAACAAGGTGCCTCACAGGTTTCATATACAATTTCATTTTCATTCTTCACTGCTCTTTGGACTGTCATAGCTAAAACTCCTCTCTCACATGCCAAATGTCTTATGGATTGAGTTGGATCTTTTCTAATTTATCTCTTTAGCTCCAAGTTGAAATCATGATCCCGCTTCCTGTTGTGTCCTCCTGATCCAGTTTTCCTCTATACCGATCTCTCTTTTTTAAACTATTCACCATTTTTTTTAATGGTTCTTGATTGAACTTTGAAGATGGAAACCAGAGTATGAATGATGGTACCATTACTGAAGGTCTGAATGATCTTTTTTCCTCTCACCATTGTTCAGTTGGGAAGACATAGTCGGGCTGACATAAAACGATTTTAACCTGTTCTCATTCTAGTTGAATAATGCAAAGGGTTTTTCAGTAATTCTTATGACAAATGGTGTCAAGATGTCTAAATGTCTTATTTAGTTTAGTGGGGGGTTTTTAGATATTAAACATTTTATGGTATGGACACTTATACTGTAACACAATTTGGACAATTTTGCTGTTACACCCTTTTTACTTAATAGCTCTGCTTTATTATGCTGAGACTATTTTATTAACACCAGTCTCCTCATTGTGCAATAACAATGCAATCTATTGTGTCATGCTACTGGTAAGGAATAATATGTATATTTATATGTATATACTTAATAATAGCTCAATTATATTACATTGGGTGCTGATGTAAATTAAATAGTGTATGATATATATATATATATATATATATATATATATGTGTGTGTGTGTGTGTGTGTGTGTGTGCTCTAGCAGGATTCAAAGCTGTGTCTTTGCAGGAGAAACGACCATCTGATTCAACTGCTTGTCTACAAAAAATTCACAATCATGCAATGTTCTATCTACTTTTAAAGCACACACACTCATCTAGATATTCTCAAAAGGCATATCATCTCAGTTTTGTATTGGAAATGCAAAGAGTCGTTTTTACAATGAGAAAAACACATTGATTTGGAAATTCTTTCAAAAATCAAATAAGTGTCAGATTTTATTGAAACTTGCAGGACTTATTCACAAATGAATAAAATTATTTTTTAAACATTTTTTTTAAATTCTTAGTAAAAATATATTTTGTTTTTTTGCATCAGTTAACCGACACTTATTTAATTTTATGAAATTCCGAGAAATCATTTTTGTAGAGCTTAATGTTTATACTAGTTATAAGCACAAGTCCTTGGAGAATTTAAATCATCAATTTTTTTTTTTTTTTTTTTTTTTGTAAAACAGAACCCCAGTTACTGAAAATCTGCTCTGAATCATAAAATAAAATAATGCAATAAAACTAAACATTATATAATTAGAAAAGCTTTCCATTGCTTTTATGAGATAAGCTATATTATAGACATTAACATCTAAAAAATTTTTTCAATGACTAATGAATTTTTACAAGTATTGTTTCCATTTTTTTAATTTCAATTAGAATAATCTATAGTTTTAAATCTTTTAAAATTCTGTATTAATTTGTAAGACGTGATATTGTTATTAAGTAAAAACTATAATTACTAATCATAAATGACAGACTTACAATTCAGTGACACCCATTATTTTAAAAAGAATTTTGAATTTTTTTTGTGTGAATAAAAATGTGCCAATTTTTGGTAAATACAGATCTCAATATTATCAGAATATAAGTGTGTTAACTATTTCTGCCATTTTCTCAACAAGTGCCTTTGTAAGTATGTAAAAATTCAATAAAAGATTAGATTATTTAAAATATTTTCCTAAATTTTTAAAATTACTGGGTAACGTTATATAAAGTGTTCACATTATATTCATCAAGTAATTTTTAGTTATATGCCCTTTACTTAAAAATGTCAAACATCAGGTTATCAATGGACAAATACCCCACAAAACACCTACATTCATATTAAAAAAAATGCTTTACAGCGATATTTTAAGTAAAAAGTAATATTTGTTTTAATTCAGATTAATTAAACTTTAAATCAGTTAATCTTCCTCAAATAAAGTTTCAAAAAATTATATTTTATTGTTGAAAGATTTTTTTTAATAAAGAAAATTATGTTGTGTTGACAGATTTGTTAATATGGCAAATTTCATTGATTTCAAATAAATTAATTTCAATCAATTTAAATTTGGTTTGAAATACAACAAAGTATTTTGCTTATTGGAAATATTAAATTTAACTTATTTGGAATTAAAACTAAAATAGAAGCTTCAAGAAAAATATTTCACTTTTAAAATACATTTTAAAACTTAGTATCACTTTTTTTTGGAGGTTCCATGGTTAAATGCATATATTATCTTGAACTATATATATATATATATATATATATATATATATATACATATATATATATATATATATATATACCACCCCTCTTCTTCCTCCGTAAACCCTAAATACATCTCCTTTCTCTTTACTTCCCCCTTTTTTATTTTTCTCTCCTTCCCTTTCAACATACATTTCTGTTGAGTTGACCAATTAAATAGGTCAATGTCTGATCCTTACCCCCTCCTTCCTCAATATTAAGCATGATAGAAAGTAATATAAAAATAAACCCTCTCTAAACTCGACCACATCTCTCACACAACTCCTCGCTACCCTCTCTGTTAAATTACATAAACTTAATACTACCCATCAAAAGTGTAAATTTTCACTTCATTTTTCATTTCACCATTTGAAAGTGATGTCTGAAGATCCAGAATACTTTAAAAGGTGACTGGTGTAATAAACTATTACAATGGAGCCTTAAAGTGGTCTGTTTTTTCTTTATATATATATATATATATACATATATATATAAACAAATAACAACAGCTAAAAATGAAATCCAACATTTAAATAATGAAATCCAAAAACATAATGTGATACTAAAAAATACCTTCACCAAACTGGAATATAATGAAACACAATACCATATCAAGTATAGCTGAAAAAAAAATGAAAGTGATAATCTCAAAACTAGTCATGTATAAAAGAGTGATTGCTGCCCGAATACACAATATATATATATATATATATATATATATATATATATATATGTCACACCTCTGGCATGACTAAGTTTCATGCACAATGCAATCTTTGAAAAAAATGTAAAACAGTCATTTGAATTCTGCACCCAAAGTTTGTGTCATGCATGAAACTCAGTCATGCTAGAGGTGTGAGATAGTATGTATATATATATATATATATATATATATATATATATATATATATATGATTATTGGGAAGGTTTACAGAGTTAAAATACCATTTATAATGCTATCAATATTAGAATATGTTAATTGAACAATTTAAAGATTATCACATTATGACACTATGGACACCAACAGATGCAATTCTATCTCAATCTCAAGTGTTTTAGTATTATGCCAATGAATGGGTCTTGAAACATTCTACGTGGCATCCACTTTGACCAAAAGGGAACAGAGGAGCAGATGGAGTATTTTTGGAGACCAAGTGATAACAAAACTAGACATAGCATGTATCTAGTTGCTCGGCCTGGTGGCTAGGATCAAAGTGTAGTATCTGTGCTTTGTGAGCTGCCGGGTTGGGTGTCTGTCGAACTCTCTGCTTGCAGGGAGGAACCCTGACGAAGCTCCGCTGAAGGGTAGTGTTTCGTTGGGAGAGGTTGACGGAACTGGCCCCCCTCAGGAGGTTTGGATGGTTATTTATTTTTGGCTGGGCCTACGGTCTCGGAGATACCCACATTAAAAAGGCCTTGTGCCACATTCAGTCCTCGTGGGTGGATTGATAAATACCATCTAGTTGATTTTTCCCCAAGGTATTTAATAAAAATACTTATTCATCAAAATAATTCAGTCTATATAATAAATACAAATGTCAGTGTGTCATCGTGTCACACTTTTTCAACTTTACTCCTAGAGACCGTAGCCCAACAAATCATACCATTTTGGAATTACGACAATTCCATGAACAAATTAAAAACATTCCAGGCCAGATCTAGACCTGCAATCTTGAATTTTTTGATTCCCAAGTTTTCATTACTGTGATTGTTTTTCATGATTTTTTTTTTATGTGATTTTTTGCAACAAATTTTTTTGTACAAAAACAATTTTTAAAACTTGGAAATAAATTTGGGAATAATCAAAACTAATTGCAAAATCCATCAAAAGTCACCCATGAAATAAAAATAATTGTTTGTATGGAAAGTAAGGACCTACGCACATCAAATGTCTTTAAATTAAATGGCAGCAGAAAAATTATTGTTGAACTTTTCAAAGGTAAGCTTAAATAATAATGCAATACTTAAATGCAGTGATCAATTTTGAGTTTTTTTTTATGTAGTTTATTGTTGCCTATCACATCTACTCCTCCCTAGCCATGAAAGCCGAATCAAAAGCCATCCACATGAGCTAGCTTAAATGTCACCATATAAGGTGGCTTTTAAGCTAGTAATGAATCAGTACTGAAAATGTTGTTTGAATTGAAGGAGTCCCTGATTTTTGGCAAATATTTTAAAACCCTGGGTAGTGAGTTTTTTTGCTTTTATTTTGGAAGAAGAAACTTGAAACAATAGGAATGTGTTTCTACAGAAGGATGCTGAGAATACCAAGAAATGAAAATGTGAACATGTGACACAAATGTAAAGGAGGAAGATATAATTTTATCTCGAGTGTTTTGGTTCTATGCCCAGTGAATGGTTCTTTGGAAGTGACAGCCACTTTAACTGAAAAAGAACAGAGCAGATTATAGAGTATAGATATTATATGCTGAAACAGAAACCTTTCTCCATTGATGACTCTGAGATGAAAATTCCTGTCTCTATTTTGTGCACATTTGTGTAAGTTGTGGAGTATCTTTGTGCATTATAAAAGAAAAAAAATTTGGAAATTCATTCATAAATAAAAATTTGTTATATTTTTTTCTTTCATTTCCATTGCAAAGAAATTTTCTTAAGTTTAATTTTTTGTAGTATGAACTTATACAAATACAAAATTTCCTTACCTCCAATAAATATTAACCAAAACCCCTTGACTATCCCATAATTTAACAAAATATACTGCAGGGAATGTAAAAAACAACCTCATGATTGAGATAATCGTCTTTACTTTTTGGTTTTAGCTTTAGAAAATAAAAAATAAATACATATTGAGAAGCAACAAGAAAAACTGGCAAAATTTAATTTTTTTAAAGGTTAATTTGATATTTAATTTAATTTTTTGTTGTATCCTGATTTGTTTTGTTTTTTTTAAAGAAAATCAAGAAAATGGAGGCAATCCTGAGTCAGAACACAGACATATAAAATACTTATACAGACAAAAAAAAATTGAGAGTATCTTTATATGAACTGAAAACAAAAAAGGAAAGGGAAAAATATATAAATCCAGGAATGATAGATAGATAGATAGATAGATAGATAGATAGATAGATAGAAACAGGTT
Organism: Acanthosepion lycidas; assembly: GCA_963932145.1. NCBI lineage: Eukaryota > Metazoa > Mollusca > Cephalopoda > Sepiida > Sepiidae > Acanthosepion > Acanthosepion lycidas. Next base: position 10,725,167 of record OZ010575.1, on the reverse strand, counting down.
GAAATAGATAGATATGAACAGACTGGGATAGATATATATGAACATAGGATAGATAGATATGAACAAATATAAACAGAATGAGATAGATGAAATAGATATGAACAGAATGAGACAGATAGAACAGAATGATTATATATATATATATAAATATATATACAGTGCGCTATGATAAGTTTTTAGCCACCCTTGATTACAGCAATTTTGGTTTGTGTAATAACATCTCTTCTTTTTTTCCAGACAATACCATGTTAGTATCAAGTTATTCTCATCTATGAATGATAGTTGACTTATATTTTACAATGAAAGTTTGTGGGAGTAAGAAAATTTATCAATTTCGATGAGGGCAAATAATAGTGTGGGAAGTCAAAGAGAGAAATTGCTAGGTTTTTCCAGGTTAATCATCAAACAGTTAATAATATTGTCAGGATATTTAATGAAGAAGGCTATAGCTGTGTGGAACAACGTTCAGGAAGACCAAGCATCGTGTCTGAGAGAACAAAAAGGGTGCTGAAGAGGGAAGTCATTAGAAACCGCCTTCAAAGATGTCACCAACAGCATGGAAATGTTGCCATATGTGTCGAGAAAGTCTCTGAAAGAGCTAGGCTATAAAAAGAAGAGTTGCAAGAAAGAATCTCTTGATTTCAAAGGTTATCAGAAACAGGTGTATGGACTGGGTGAGAGAATTCGAGAGCAAAGATGATGAATTTTAGCAGTCTGTGATTTGGTCAGATGAAAGTAAATTCTGTCAATATTCAAATTCGAGACAGGTTTATGTTTGGAGAAATCAGAATGAAACTTGGAACACTGAATGTCTGCAGGAGACCATGAAACATGGAGGGATTGGAGTAATGGTGTGATGCACTGTCTGGTCTCGAGGGAAATCTGACCTGATTCTTGTTGATGAGTGGTTTAATGGTCCAAAATACTGTCAAATATTAAAGGACTACTCCCATGATTTGAAACCTATCAGATTGACAAGAATGTCTATCTTTTTCAAAAAAATGGAGCGCCATGTCATATGAGCAAAATAGCAAAGGCCTGGAAGTAATCACAAGGAATCAAGTCACTGCCATTGGTAGCCCAAAATCTTGACATGAATCCAACAGAGCATATTTGGGAGCACCTTGACCAAAAACTTCAAGACCATGCAACCAAAATCACATCAGTTGCAATACTTAAAGTAACATTGCCAAAAGAGTGGCAAAATAAGGATCAGATGATTGTTGATAACTTGATCAAATCCATGCAAAATTGAATACAGGCACTGAAACTAGTAAAAGAACCTACTCCATACTAGTTCAAAATACTACTATTTATTTATGTTGAGTTGAGTTGAGTTTACGTAATTAAATTTTGAAATTGGATGTAGTCTATTTGTCATGACGAAAAACTTTTTTTAGGTCACTGTATATGAACAGAATGAGATAGACATAAATTTTTAATCTTAGCAGATGCAATGAGAGAAAAAAAATAAATAAAAATAACAGATATTAAAACAACAAACACAATATGTCCATGTATAATAATCTTGAAAATTAAATCTTTGCATGGTGCACTCTCGAACCATCATAAGGTGTTCCTACAGACATTTTTAAAGTCACCAATGCTTTACAGAAGTTTTTCATAAAGCCATAATTCAGATTTATTATAATACAAAGTTATAAATTTGGGAAAAACAAACCCATCCCCAAACAAAAGAATCAAAATAAAGTATATTGAGCAATATTTTAGCAAAAAGTGACAATCAACAAACTTGGCACATCTTCAAAAGCCCAAGGATTTAATTTGAAAACAGTTGAATTTGCATATTCTGGTTTCGCTTGGATAAAATTGCAAGTACATCTCCATTAACAGCAAAAACCTTTTTAGGTTGAGAAATGCCATTAAGTGGTATATCAACAAAATTTCCTGTGTGTCGAATTCTATGAATGTTGTTTGCATTTTTGTCCGCAATGTATATAAAATTCCTGCTCACTGCAATATCTGCGATAGAACAAAGTTTGTTCTCTGAACCTCCATCATAACAAAAGGCCATATCACCCTCCTGATCTACACAGTTAATTAAATTTAGAGAATTTATGATTAAATAACCTGAAGGTAAGGCACGGAGCCTGTAATCGAAACAAGTGTAGAACATAAGTGGTAATTTTAATACCTGGGAAATTTCATATGAAGATTCAGGTCCCTTCTTCAATATTATATCAACACACATTGTCTCGTTACGGTAAAGAGAGTAGATCTTTTTATTGTCATCCGATGCCAAGTCATAGTAACGTTTCCCAAAGGTGAAGCTCTCTTTTTCAGTCAAATCATCACAGTTTAAAATGTGGATCTTTGACTCAAATGGTTGAGAGACTGCGACACAGTTTTCCTGCAGTAAACATAGACCGTAGGGTTCAGTTTTGAAAACCACATTTTTCAAACATTGTCCAGCTGTTGAAAACTTCCAGATTTTTTTAAAGCAAGCTTCGGTGATCAAGAAACATTGGTTAGGTTCATCAGGTACCATGATCATGTCATTAATACCTGTAAGCAACTTTACGTTTAAGTTAATATTTTGTTTGAGTTGAAATGGGCGTGGATCACTTTGTTGTACCATTTCAATAACTTTAGGAGTTTCAGCTCGTTCAGTTTCAACCAAATTTGAAGCATCATCAGTTATTGCAACATCAATATCATCAGTTATCACAACATCAGCATCATCAGTTATCGCAACATCAATATCATCAGTTATCGCAACATCAGTATCATCAGTTATCGCAACATCAGTATCATCAGTTATCGCAACATCAGTATCATCAGTTATCGCAACATCAGTATCATCAGTAGTAGTGATTTCAGTTGATGCAGGAGTTTCAACTTTTCTCATCATGCTTGATTTCAAAAGTTCAGCCTTGAGTTTGAGAAAGGTTTGATTTATTTTAAAATTATCTTCATCTTGTTTCACTTGAACCGAGTCAGTCATCGACATAAGAGTATGTCTTGGTTGATAATTAAAAGTGGTTAGACTTTTTGGTTCATTCTCTGTGTCTTCCTCACCGACTAGATTGTCTATATCATTAATATTCTCCTCTGCCATTTCCAGAACTTTAAGTATTTTATCTTTCTGCTCTTCTACCAAATCACTTTCTTGCCTACTCTTTTTTAGGCAATATTTTTCCTGGCTACTTAAATGGTCTAACAATTCACGAGTCATTTGCTTGATTTGACTTACTTTAACATTTTTGTCTTCCTTTAACTTAGCCAAACTGTTCTCCAGAGTGTCCATTTTTACTTTTAAATTCTGTTGATAGTCTCTTAGTTTATCTTTCAAGTTCTTAGCGTCGATTTTATTAAGTGACTTTTCACATTTTCCGTGCCCGTTCAGACAACACTGACCACAGATCAACACATCGCAAGTCTTACATTTGATATGTAAGGTTTCATTGCAATGGATAATGCACTGGCTGTTTTTAAATTCTAAATAATGTTTTAGATCATTACTGTTAGTGGGCAATGACTTAGTCCATTCTTTTCGTGGTTTCTCCGGGTCGAACGGTTTTATTTTAATCTTGCAGACAGGACAGGTAAAGAAAGTATTGCTGACAGGTAGACGATTGATGTGTTCCTGTAAACATTCCGGACAAAACACGTGCTCACAGGGGAAATATATTAGTTCTTTGAATTTATTCATACAAATCAAGCAAGTCTTTTCCGAATCACCCATATCTAAATCAGTTTTATAATAATAGTGTTTTGGTGAAAAATGATAAAGAGATATATCACCTTTTTTTGTTTTGTTTTCTTTTTCCCTTCCGCTGAAAACTTGAAAAGATACGATCATTCAGAATGAATAGACTCGGTGTTTTTTACTTTAGGTTGGATTTTTATAACACAATGTTTGCCGTAAACTAATGGTTAGCTGTGTTGTAAAAAAAACAAAAACAATTATTACTTGGAAGTTCTGCAATATTAATCTATTCTAAAAAGTGAAAGTAAGTAAAAATATGAAAACGAGGCTGTATTCCAAAAAGAAGAAAAAAGTAACCTGAAAAACAAAATTAATAAAATAGAAAATAGAATAAAATAAATTAAAAAAATATGATAAAATAAAATATTAAAAAAAAACAACCATGCAACACAAATCTATTATTTTAGTAAAATTTGAAAATGACCTTTGTTGACCTAACAACGCAAAACTTAAAAGTATGGGCAATGTCACTAGTTTCATTTTAATCACAAATATAATTTCTGTTTGAAATACACGAGAGAGTATTTTGCTTCTTACTGTAAATAGTAGTAAATTTAATCCTTTACCTTTCAATTTAAAGCTAAAAAAAATGAAAGCCTCAAAAAAGCTTTTTCATTTATAAAAATTCATTTTTAAACCATAGATATTGAAAATTAGTGGATGTACCTACAAATAAAAAAATGTAGGTTTCCTCTTCCTCTCTTTGTCGAACTTAGACACACCCGATCCCGTCTTTTATACGAGCAATTTTTGCCCGAGCCTACGGTCTCGGAACGCCCCACGTTAAAAACTGGCCTTGTCCCACTATGATTTGTGGGGATGTTGGTAAAGGAAATGTACAGTAGTAAGCTTTGTTAGCTAGTAGTTGTACTAGTTATCTGTTAACTAGCTAAATACGAACTAGTACTTAATTACTACTAGTTAGTATTACTGAATTCGATCCTCACTGAGGGCCCTACATGTGTGGCCTTGTGCTAAAAAAAAACTGTGTACACTGTAAATAAACAATCCTCAACACTGCATATTAGCCCCTCCCCAAAGCAAAATATCCGTTTTTAAATTAATTTAAATAACACAAAAAAATTAACACATTTATATTTATTTAAAAACTTAAAAAGGCATTGGATTAAGAAATGTTTGTTTTTTTAGGCCCAGGAAAACACCACAAAAGTTGTTTTCATCATTGCATTCATCAATTTATTTAATTTTTTTATTTACTTACCGTGTGAGAAGTCAAAAATCAAGAGTACAAAGACAATTTTTTTTTTTTTATTCTTTTAAAAAATAATTTACAAGTTAGCAATTTAAAGACGTCTACTAAAAATGTCATTTTTTATTATAGCTTTAAGTCAGCTTTAAATATTAGGTTGGTGCAAAAATAATGACGTAATAATGTCGTTTTTTGACGTATTTTTAACGTCAAAAAACGACATTATTACGTCATTATTTTTCCACCAACCTAATAACTCGAGCGAGAGTGGAACTTAAAAGAAGGAAATACTGCAAGCAAAGTGCAAAGGAATGTATTCTTTTTTAACGATGTTCCAAAACAGAAAAAAACTGTTTTAACTTCAGTTAAAGTAAACAGAAACTAGTTCTGCTTTTCTCGAACTTCCCACCTGTTGAATTCCCTTGTGATTGTTTGCTTCTCTGATAACTCTAAAATCTTAAAAAATAAATCCTTGTTGAACCTGTTCATTTTTTTTTTGTCCATTAGTTGCTCGCACTTTTTGGCCTTGTGACACATCTCTAAGCTATGCTTAAAAATCAACGTGGTGTAAATGGTTATCAATTACGATTGAGTAGTGGGTTCGATCCTCACTGAGTGCCCCATATTTTCGGCCTTGTGTCACAACTTGTCAAAAACAAAAAATGAACAGTCCAAAATGTGAAGTATGAATTGTAAACATCAAAATTTTCAAAAACAAGCAAAAATTTAGATATCTAGGAAGTGTTTACCACCCACTTAATTTCAAGAAAGTCAATTTTTAGGGCGGGGATTTTTTTTTTTATTAATCACGACTCCTTGGCGAAAACAATATATATTTTTTTTTTTTTAAACTAAACAGTTTTTTTACCCCTTTCACTGAAAATCTGCTCTGTAAAATAAAAAATAGAAATGCAATAAAAATAAAATATGACATTATTTAATTAGAAAAGCTTTTAATTGCTTTGATAAGATTTAAGGACACGATTGTCTTAAGAACAAAATTGCCTAATTATTGAATCGAACTGTCTGGTTCAAGGCTATATGCGAGGAGCACCCGTGAGAATCGAATTCACCTGCTAGGCCAGGGATGATAAAAAAAAAAAAAAAAGAAATAGTGAACTCCAGCACATAATAAAATAATTAATTAATAATATGTGCTGCTCGAGTCGAAAAAAAAAAAAAATAAAAATGGTAAGTGCCGCGGAGGCTTGAGCAGCATTACAAACTTCTTTTTATAATTTTGCTTTGTGTTCAAAGTTCCATTTTCGCTCGGTGTGCAGTTAAAAAAGTAACAAAAAATTCACAAGGGTGTCATGTGGCACAAGGCCTTTTTAAAGTGGGCATTCCGAGCCCGTGGGCTCGGCCAAAAATATACCCATTGAACCCGTATAAACGGGTTCAGGGCCGGTCTACCTCCCCGAAGGAGACTCCGCCCTTCGGGTTCCTCCCGTACAACCGAACAGTCGGTAGTGAACTACGGACTTACGTATTTTCTGTCGTGATGTCAGTGGATATTTTTAAACTAACCTTTTTTTTAAAAAAAAAAAAAAGCTCGATTTTTTGTTTTTTAATATTTTTATATTTATTCATTTACTTCTTTATTTTATTATATTTTATTACTAATTTTACGTTTTAGGGTTGGTAAACTGTTTTCTTTTTTTCTTAAATCTCGTCTCGCTAGTTTTTTACTTTCATTTTTTAACTGAAAGTAATTTTATTCCCAGAAGTGACATACATCGGGAAGTACCTTGTTAATCGACTACATTCTTTTTTTCACTTACTCTTTACGACACTTAACATCGTAATTGAGGATATTTAGTCGAAAATATAAACAAAGTAACGATCAAGTTCACTTCTACTCTTTCGTAGAAGTTCATCACTTTGTTTTGCTAAGTTTTCGTATTAATATTTTTACCAGAAAACTTCTCACGGACTTTACTTCGATAAGAATAATTCGGAAATGACTTGCTTGATTTGTTTAACTAACGACGTAGAACTAACGACTCTTGAGTGTGGCCATGGTTTTTGTTCGGATTGTTTGCAAATGTACGAAGGTGCTAACAAGGAGCATAACTGCCCACTATGTCAAACTAAAAAAAAAGACACATTCGATATGAAGGACGTAAAGAATGAACTTCTGAAAACAAACACGACGGAAAAAGGTGAAACTTCTACAAAAAAGGAAATTGCGGAAGATGCTTCAAGTTTGGTGGAAAATGAACCAGCTGTAAATCCTGAAGTTATTGAAATGGTACAACAAAGTGATCCACGCCCATTTCAACTCAAACAAAATATTAACTTAAACGTAAAGTTGCTTACAGGTATTAATGACATGATCATGGTACCTGATGAACCTAACCAATGTTTCTTGATCACCGAAGCTTGCTTTAAAAAAATCTGGAAGTTTTCAACAGCTGGACAATGTTTGAAAAATGTGGTTTTCAAAACTGAACCCTACGGTCTATGCTTACTGCAGGAAAACTGTGTCGCAGTCTCTCAACCATTTGAGTCAAAGATCCACATTTTAAACTGTGATGATTTGGCTGAAAAAGAGAGCTTCACCTTTGGGAAACGTTACTATGGCTTGGCATCGGATAACAATAAAACGATCTACTCTCTTTACCGTAACGAGACAATGTGTGTTGATATAATATTGAAGAAGGGACCTGAATCTTCATATGAAATTTCCCAGGTAATAAAATTACCACTTATGTTCTATACTTGTTTCGATTACAGGCTCCGTGCCTTACCTTCAGGTTATTTATTAATCATAAATTCTCTAAATGTAATTAACTGTGTAGATCAGAAGGGTGATATGGCCTTTTGTTATGATGGAGGTTCAGAGAACAAACTTTGTTCTATCGCAGATATTGCAGTGAGCAGGAATTTTATATACATTGCGGACAAAAATGCAAACAACATTCATAGAATTCGACACACAGGAAATTTTGTTGATATACCACTTAATGGCATTTCACAACCTAAAAAGGTTTTTGCTGTTAATGGAGATGTACTTGCAATTTTATCTAAGCCAAACCAGAATATGCAAATTCAACTGTTTTCAAATTAAATCCTTGGGCTTTTGAAGATGTGCCAAGTTTGTAAATGTTGACTGTCACTTTTTGCTAAAATATTGCTCAATATATTTTTTTTATTCTTTTGTAGGAGGTCTCTTCTTTAACTTTGTATCCTAAATCTGAATTTAATTATGGCTTTATAGAAAACTTCTGTAAAGTAAAGCAATGGTGACTTTAAGTCTAAGAACGTCTGTAGGAACGCCTTATGATGGTCAGAGAGTGCACTATGCGAAAATTGAATTTTTAAGATTACACATATTTTCTTAAATATCTATTTTACAGTTATTTTTTTTCTCTCATGACATCTAAGATTGAAAATGTATATCTCTCTCTCTCTCTCTTTCTGTTCCTCATTCCGTTCATATGTATCGATTTCGTTCTGTTAATCTAGAATCGTAGCGGTGTAAAAAAAAAAAAAAAAACAGTGGACATAATTCGCGTGCTCAAAAATGAAAGTAATTTTTAAATATCTATGGGATATATAATATTTTAATTTTTGTTTTCAGTGACTAACAGTTGCTCCAAGCTTGCAGCAGTTATCTGCTTTGGATTTTTTTTTGTAGTTGTTTGTTTTTTTAATTTCACTGGAAAAAAAAATCAGCAGTGATCAAATCAAATTGGAGGTCCAGACAAAAAAAGTGTACAATGATGAAAAAAAAAAAAACCATTACTTTAAAAAGAATATTGTTCACACACACTTAATAAACAATACCAGAGAATAGCTGGCATCATTTAAAAAAGTGTTTTCTCAGAGAAAAAGGAACCGACAAGAATCCGGACGAATGGTAATCAATGTCAGTTTTTCCGCTTAGTACTCAACATGTATATTTCGAAAAAAAAAAAAAACTATTTGAGAAATCTAGTGTTCTTAATACTTGCTCCCCAGGATATTGAATTTCTTTAAAAAAAAAATAAGTTTAACCTTTTTGCTTTCTTTGTTTCGAATTGTGGGGAGTTAATTTTCAGTGTAAGCCCCGCGCTCAATTCTAATGAAAATTTACATGCGTAATTCGAAAATAACATTAAAAGTTTGCGGAAATTTACTGCTTTCTTTTGGAGTTATCGGCAAAACTTTTTTTTGGTGCTTTTACTGCAAATTAGCCCAATAAATCGTAAAAACGGTAATCGAGCGCAATGTTTTTAATATCATTTTCGAAATAATCAGGTAATTAAAATTTCACACCAGAATGCTACATTCTCATTACGGGGCGGTGCTTATACTGCAAATTTTAACGAACCCATTGAATTTCGTATAAAACAGTTTTGCCTTTTTTTTTTTTTTTTTTTTTTCAAATGGGAATCCGTATATATATAAATTTTTGACTCCATACTCAATATATTTCAAAAAATGTATTATTTGAAAAATCGAGTCTTCTTTCTTAATAATTTGACATTGAAATAATTCTCTCCAGGCCAGTGAATTTGTTAAAAAAAAAAAAAAAAAAAAAAAAGAAGTTTTGCTTTATTTTTTCTTCTTTCTTTGTTTCGAAATGTATTTTTGTTAAAAATAAAAAAATTAAAACGAAAACATGTTCTCGTGTTTTTTAAAGTAAACTAAAGGAACTAAAAAGCAATAAGGTTTTAAAACTAAAAATCTTTCTTGAAGATTCTATTTTAGTTTTAATTTCAACCTAAGAGACTTAATTTTAATATTTCCAATAACGAAAGTACTTTGTTCAAAACGAATTTAAATTTACTAAAGAAAGACTTTATGAGGTGCTTAGGCGATCATGTAACTTTCTTTTCGATACATGGCTGATGAGGCAGATTTTTTTCCCGCAGTAAGTTGTCATTTCTTTCTGCGGTAGGCCAGTTGCCATCCAAAGCTATAGAACCCAGTCTGTCCTGCTATATTTACCCATAGTTGGGTGTGGGGGGAGAATTCATACCTTTAGATTGTTAGCACCTAAATGAATGTATTGTAATGGATCTGACTGGAATTCGAACTCGGCTCATCGTTTCGCAAGAAACATTACAGTTTGAAAATAGACTCTTTGGCGATTTCGCAAAATTTTGGTTATGGGTTGTGTTGAGCTATTTTAGAAGAAAAACTTAAAATAATGGCTGAAGTATGCCATGAACAAAAGCTTCAGATGGAAAAAAATTGAGGCTGAAAGAAACAGTGCACATGAAGCATTAAATAAAAAAGACTGTGCTATTGGACAGATGCAGCACGACTTTGATAAACTCAGTGTGAAATATCAGAAATTAAAAAGTAAAACTTCTCCCAAAAAGGTCAGATCCATAAGAAAAAAGGAACTGTATCTAAAACAAAAAGTAAACTTCCGCAGAAAAAACAACTAATTTCTGACAGTTCAGCAGCAGATGAAGAAAAATTAAAAATTATGCAAAAAAAGATTTTGCATTTACAAAAGATGCTCCGTGCTCAAAAGATTAAAAGACAAAAGACTGATTCAATTGAACAGATATTTTTTTTTTTTTTTTTTTTTTTTTAAAAAAAAAAAAAAAAAAAAAAGCTCCGTTTGAAACGAAAAAGAGAATAAGAGTGTGAAATATTGACATTAAAAACATACAGACACACCAGAGACTAAAATGCCTAATTGCAGGCAATACAGTGAAGACACCGAAAAGTGAATTGGGGAATTGGATGTGCCAACTGGAAAAGCAACTAATGTGATACACAGAGTCTCAAATTGGGTACATTGAAAAAGAAATTTGCCTAAATGAACTTCCATGTGCAAGCACAGTGAAGAATATAATTAATAGGGCTCACCTATTAAGCAAGATTCAGGTGGATGTAGCTGTAAGAAACTGTGTTAACTATACACTATATGATGATGGAACAGGCAGAGCTGGCAAAAAAATTGTGGGCAAATACAATCAGCTTGTACTTTTTCAGCATCTGCCCTATATACATTCTAATCTGTTGATTTTAGGTCATTTTAACGGAGATAAATGGAAAGAGCATCCCCAGAAATGGCTAGATATGAAATTTGGTGTTTCTACCTGTCTATATTTCTGAGATGAGATATTATGTACACTATTTACATTATTCGGACTATTGACATCATCTTTGTTGCTATATTTATTACAACATTTCAGTCATTGTACACTCCAGCCTTCTTCAGGTGGTTGGAATGTTGAACTGAATCCTTTATTTCACTCACTGGGGTAGACTGTTCTAGTTCCACAAGTCATTACTTAGATCCAGCGACAGGACCCAAAGAGTGTGAGTTCAATACCCGGTTATGGCAATAATAACAATGAAAATTGCAATATGATCTCTGTTTTTTTGTTTTTTGTTTTTTTTTAAAGCAGCAAAAAATTGCAATATGAGCACTGTTAAAAAAAATCGTTACTGAAGACATTAGATTTATAATACCCAGAAATTCATGCACAGATGTCCTCAAGGACACATCATACAGTGGATAAAGGCGTTAGTTAGATCCAGTGACAGGACCCAAAGAGTGCGAGTTCAATACCTGTTTAAGGCAGTGGAGAACTTGGAGAGGGGAATTAACAGGAGATAACTGATAAATGACATGCATTTGATATGGCACATGGAACTAGAACAGTCTACCCCAGCGAGTGAAATAAAGGGTTCAGTCTGACATTCCAACCACCTAAAGAAGGCCGAAGCATACAACGGTCGAAATGCTGTAAAAAAAAAAAAAAAAAAAAATATGGCAACAAAGATGAGGACAATAGTCCGGATAATGTAAATTAAATAGTGTTGGTGTTTCTAGTATAAAAAGCGGTCATTTTATGACACAATTCAAGCAAGTCTCCTCTTCGATCTTTCAAGTACCTTGTAACAAAAAGTAAAAAAGCTTTCTTTTTCTCTCTCTCACTCTCTCTCTCTTTGAAGTGGAATAATCCAGAAGATATCCATTCTATCATACTCCCCCCTCCTCTGCACCCCCACCCAAAAAATTTAGGCTTGTTACTGGTATAGTTATAATGTGATATTTGAAATTTGGGATGAATGTGTGTCTTATTTCCAATTTTATGAAAGGTCAAATCTCAGGTTATGAGTCATTTGTGGATTGTTGCAGACGGTTTGATTTATAAAATTTTAGACTGAGTTTATTTAAGAACTATACAGGTGATACCATCTGTAATTTTATTATTAATTTCTTATGTACCTAACATTCAATATAATTTTAACTGTTGTTCTTAATTGCTTTTTAAAATATAGGAGTCCAAATATGGTATTTTGTCCTAAGTCGAGCTCATGTGTAAAAATAAAGAAAAGTCTGCCAAAATTAAACGGTTTAAGATATCTTGATAAAATAAAAACTGCTAAGTTTCTTTTAATCACATAGATTAAGAAAATGCAAACAGATAACACCTAGCACCTGTTTGAAATTTTCATCTGTGATACCTAGTGGCTTGTGGCTTGGCTCCAGGAAGGTTTATAGTCTTGGAAATACTTGTAACAGCTAAATACTGTGGTCACATCATATAAAAGGCTGAATTAGATAGCTAACATTATAGTGTAATGACTCAACATACAAATCCATGTCCTTATTAGTCAAGCCAATTAGGTGACTGTCCAACCCTGCTTGAGCCTGTGTGTTACTTTACATTCATCTTGGAAGACGCACACATATTTTTCAGGGTATATGTTAGGAAAAAGTGCGTCTTGTAAGCCGGAAAATATGGTAACTGAAAAGAATCGTCTTTTTTATAATTTTTTAACTACCCAGTAATTTTTTTAAATTTTGGAAAATATTCTGGATAATTTAATATTTTATTGAATTTTAGGTACTTTGGTTTTATAGTCTTAAAAGATGCTCCACACTTACAGTACTAGGTATTCACAAGTGGTAACCCACCTAGGTATTGATCAGGCTTGACATTGATTAACTTCACTCAGCATAAAACTGATGAATTGAAAACATGATAACAAAGAAGGGACTAACTAGTTATTTTTCCTCCCTCTTCAGAGCCAATCGAGGACAAAAATATGTGCAAAAAGACTAAAAAGAAGTGGGGGGAAAATTAATACCAGGGAATTAGCTATATAAATTACAGACTGATTACGGTTAAACCCAGCACCTGTTCTTTGTACTTACAGAGAGTCTTTCCCTCCTGCGTCATTGTCATTTTTCTATATATACTTTTCAAATGTCCATTTTTTTTTTTTTTTTTTTTTTTTTTTGAAACATTAATAAGTACAATTTTGTTCATTTATATGAATGGATTTTTGGCAAATATGAGCCTTTGTGCCCACAATAAAATGGTTTGTAAAAAGGATGATTTTTTTCTCATTTTAATTTAGGTAGCTCCATGAGATTGCTGAAAAAGATGTCAAACTTGACAAAAACAAAACTTTATCGCTGCTGAAACGGCTTACAATGGTGTTCAAATTTTTTTAATTAGTAAAAATGCTAATTCAAAATGCTCAACATGTGTTTCACACAAAGAATTTGCAATAATGAGATGGACATTCAGCAGAGAACACTTACACTCAAGCCATGTGACGTTTTATTGCTTGTGACCTTCCGAACTTTTTAATTACAGCCATTTTAACGATTTTTTATGAACACAAAATTACATTTCTTAATTATTGCAGGTCTTCTGATTGATCAAAATTAAACAATTTACAATGCGCTGAAAAATGACCCATCTCATAAGGACACTTACGAAAGTGAATGAGGCTTTCAACTAATTTTATAATATTTTAACGACTTAAATGTAAAAATCTAAAATAATTAAAGAAATAACAACAAATAATTGTATTAAAAAATTCATTTTTTTATCGAAAAAATTTTTTCCTTTCAGAAAATATTGCCTATATTCATAAAAACTAAAAGCAAATAAAAGCATTTGAAATTAAATAATACCTTTGTTTTATTGAGTTTTGTACGTTACAATTCAGAGCTGATTTTCAATTGGGGGGGTCTAATTAAAAAAAAAAATGATTTGCATTCTTCAAAGCCTTGTGCTTTTAACTATTGTAATCATTAAACTGTATTCAATTGAATTTCTAGAGTTTTCATAAAATTAGTTATGGTGGGGGTAATAAATATAAAAAAATATATTTCTGCCATGACTTTAATAAAAAAAAAAAATATTTATAATATTAGGCTGGTGCAAAAATAATGACGTATTTTTTGACGTCAAAAAACGACATTATTTTTGCACCAACCTAATAATTTTCATCATCTGTGAATAGTTTCTGAAAGTTTCATTAACATCTGACAATTATTTTTATTTTTGCAAGATTTTCCAAATTGATACAAAGAGAAAACAAGGTTTTTTTAATCAAAATTTAGAATGTTTTAAAAGGAAGGAAAAAAATAAAAAAAAAAATAAAAAAAAACTTTAGTCTTTCCTCTTAATAATAACATAAAAATTTAAATGATAAAATTTTGTTTTCATCAAGTTTAGCATCTTTTTCATCACGCTATGCTCTTTTTAGCGATCTCATGAAGTTACCTATTTTAACTTCATTCACTCTTCTGTAATGTTTGTTGTTTTAAAAAGTCATGATTAGTGTTATAACAATATCAATAATGATTGTAAGCACTTCCGGTCCCGCTAGGGAGTTCTGGGATCAAAACGGATCCAACAGGGTGCTTGAATTTAAGTTAAGTTTACCACATCTCGTGTTGTATTTATATTGCTTTGACTTTTCAGCAGCCAGTCTTGTATAACTTATCTTTCCACCCTAAACCCAGTGGAACAATTAAAATTCTAATAAAACCTAAACATATGAAAATGAATTTATAAATTTTCTTTATTCTTAACCTGGGAACAACAGCAATTAAGAGGTGGTTCCACGCCCTTCAAAACCTTGAATCTCCTGACCAGAGGTCTTGCTGCTGGATGTTGTTTAGCATCATAACCAGGAGTATTTGTGCAAGGCATATATTGCATTTTGGCATGATTTGTAAAACTGTAATTACATTTTATTAATAAACGTTTGTTTCTGTGCAAGTTTCACTTTGAGCAAGAGTTTTGTTTTTTCCTTATTGCCTCAAAAAATACATTATAATGAAAAAATATGAAATTTGAAATCTCAAGAGAACAGATGAAGTAAGAGGAGGTAATTCTTACAATTATTAACATTGAATTATTTCACCAAAAAATGCAGATTTCTTAAAATTAAAAGCGAAGGTGATTGCAAATCAAAATATGATTTAATATAAAGAATATAAAAAATGGATAACATGATTTTCAATGAAAACTCATTCTACATCATTTACTATGAAAATATATTGCAAATGATTTACTATGGAAATGCATTGCAAATGATTTACTATAAAAATGCATTGAAAATGATTTATTATAAAATGCGCTACAAATGATTTATTCTGAAAATAAACTGTAAATGATTTACTATAAAGATGCACTACAAAGGATTTACTATAAAAATGCATTGCCAATGATTTACTATAAAACTAGTGTAAATGGTAAAATATAAAAATGTTTTATAATAAATCATTTACATAGCATTTTATAGAATAAAATCCTATAAATTCTTAATCACCCTTATTTAAGTAAGTTTGAAAAGAATGTAATGCAAAAAATAAAAGTTTGATGTTAATTTTTTTTTTTTTTTCTTCTGCCACTGAAAACTTAAAAGTGATGGTCCTCTGAAAGCATACCAGTTTCTTGGTTGTTACTTTAAAATATTTTGGACTTATCTAATGTTTTATTTCTTCAATCTGTTTGGCATAAAGAATAAGTTAAAAAAATAAGTAGGACAAACTTGGATCTTTGTGCCCACAAAAAATGAAGTATCAAAAGAATGGTTTTCCCTTGACACTGCTATTATTTTAACTACCTTCACTCCTCAACTTTGTTTATTGTTTTAAAAAGCAATATGAAAAACATATGAAAGTGAATTTATACATTTTCTTTTTTCTTGAGAATTGACAACAAAAATAATAAACACTATTTACTAGATTGTTTATTGGAATTGTTCACAAAACATTCGCTAATTGCCAGTCAATTCAAACTTTATAAAATGGTAAATAAGGATTTATAGTTGGTCCAGATATTTTTAAAATTTAGTAAATGTTTATAAATATCTGAATATAAAATTGTTTTCATATTTCTTTATAAATTAGTAAATGATAAATATTATATTGCATTAATTTTAACTGAACTAATTTTTAGAATGTTGTAAATATAAAATTATTCTTGTAGATGTACAATCTAGTGTTTTAATATTTTTGTTGAAAGTTCTCAAAATATTTAAGAATATGTATCAGAGAATTATAAGATAAAATAGCATCAGTAAATGTAAAGAATACAATAAATGTAAATAAACCGAGGAAGACCGAATAAGGAGCACAACTGAAACATGGGTTAGTTACACAAGGCTTGTGTGTCTTACATCGAAACCCACAGCTAGTGTTGGAGTTGTTTGAGGAGCTCAGGACAGTGCTTTCTGACCCTTGCTATCATATCAACATTTACTTTTTTCTACTTACATTAAACTAAGCACAAATGACTATTAAAGGATGAAAAATTTTTGCGGATTTTGACATCATTCTGTGGTTTTTCTTTCAATCAAATCTGTGAATTTGTTTTGCTCGTGCTAAGTCTAAAAAAAAAAACGCTATATAAAATTTCCTATTTTTTTATACATAATGTTAAATTTGTAAAATTATTCATTTTTTTTAACAAGAAAAATCTCAAGTTGATGTTAAAAATTGCTACAAAAAATTGTTTATTAATTTAAGATGGCATGGTCTGTTATGACATGTCTTTAATTATTTAAGATGGAATGATCTATTATGACATGTCTCTAATTTGTCTTTAGATACATTGTATTTTATTTTGAAGTTTTCTAGTTGAATTATTCACCAATATTGCATATGATCCAATTAGGTTACAATAAAATTTGTATTTTATATGAATACTACTTTATGAAAATTGAGATGTAGAGTGGTGGGGGCTCTATCAAAGATCTGGGTGTTATCATAGAGTGTGGGAGTTCATGAGACCCTTGCACTGACCCTGATGATACGTATCAGATAAATGGGGTGTTGTTGGAAGAGCAATACCTCAGTGATGTAAACGTGTGAACAAAAATGAATGCAAATTGGAGAAAGGAAAACAAAATTGTTAATTATTCCTTTATATAAGGTATATGGAAATTTTCAGTAGCGTACATAAGAATGAGATTCTGCTGTTCATGTAGCAACAGAAAGAATGAATCTAGGCTGAAGGCACTTACCTGTACTGTTAAGGTTAGCCAAAGGTACAGTGGTACCAGGTAGGTCACGGTCACTTAAAATGTGTGAATTTTAATCTTTCCAGAAAGTATTATCTGTTGGTTAGTGGGTAGCTGTGGTCAAATGCAAAATAAGTAATGGTACTGTCCAACCAACAGAATTGACAAAGTTTGTAATCAACAATAACAAGAAAAAAATAATATAAAGCAAGCAAACAATATATGTAAGGCAAATTAACAGTAATAAGGCAAATCAACGGTATTAATGGCAAAAAGTTCATAAAACTAAGAATTGGTGTTGACACACCAAAGCAAGTTTGGACAAGCAAACATAGCATTCTGACTTCAAGACGAGACAGTTCAGGACTGTGTCAGGTCTAAACAAGGACCAGCCAATTTTATTGGCTAGGAAAAAATCCCAGCATGCATTTACAATTTGCCCATGGTCAGTATTAAATTTTTTTTTTAAGTATATAACACCTTCATTGATTTAGCTTAATAAAAATGTAAAAGTTAGAAACATCCAAAATTCACTAGTATGGACTTTTAAGTTAAGTAAAGATATTGTATACATGACCAGAAAATAATACTCTTACAAAACATAAAAATAAAGATTCCTTTGTGGGTTATCGCACTTTCCTTAAAAAAACACATGTCTAAGGGGCACTCCTTAAGCCTATAGGCTCTTACTCTGGCCAGTAGAAAATGGCCTCAAACTACATGAAAACTGCCGTAGATGCATGAAAAAATCGATTATTTCCACTATTGATGGGAGTTGGGAAATGCAAGGTTGGACTTGGCCTTCCCATTAACTTAGAGCATGCGCATGTAAATTTTGGTGCAAATCCGTCAAAAATTACGGCCGTGCATTCATTACACACACACACACACACACATCCTGCCTTTTATAGATAGAGATTAGGCTTAGCTGAGTTTCACTATTCGAGATATTACAAGGACTTGAAACCTCATCTCTCATTGGTCAGTAAACTAGAAATGAATCCTTCAGAAAGAAGCTGAAAAAGATATCCAATTGTAACAATTTTTTTACACAAACCCTCTGGTATTCATAAAAAATATAATTCTCTCAAAACGACATGTATTAAAAAAAAAACAACCTAAACGATTATATATTTATACAAGGCTAACATTTTTAAAATACTAAAGAAAGTTTTTATAGTAATTCTTTTGATAATTCTGAGAAATAAGATTATCTGCCATTGGCATTTTAAGGTTAGCCTGTAGTGGTCTATTAAGAATGGACAATTGTAGATGTCTGTTTATGGCTACATGAATAACATGACCACACAATTTATATTAAACGTAAAATACCACAAAACATGAAATACAAGAAGGAACAAAATGGTTTTAAAACATAACATTTGTATTTATTTGTGTGTTGATGTACATGCATAGAAAGATTTAAAAGTTAAAGATCTGTTGGAGTTGTGTCCCTTAGACTGAATATTTTTATCTGAACTCACAAAAGTTGAATTAATTACAAAGCTGAGAAATGCCGAATAAACTGTAGTTTTAGAAGAATGTTTCAAAGAGAAAAATTCTTGTTGCTTGTTTGGAAATGTTCTGTGTGTTTCTAATGTAGTTCAGAAAAGTTCGTACATACGTGCATGCGTGAATATGCTTTTAACGTCTGACCGTCCATGGTCAAGAAAAGAATCCTTTTGGGACTACATCTCGCAGCAAAAAAAGAGAAAGCAGCAAGCTTGTCTCTGCTATTTATAGATAATGTAATCACATGACAGGATCTCAGCAAATTGGCAGGAAACTTGACTTGGTCATGCGCTGGAAAAAATATTTGTACGTGGGTGGATTGCAAGGCCCACTTGTGTTTATTGACCAGTTAGAAGCTGATACTTCTTGAAAATATTTACTAAGCTGAGTAGGCTCTCTGATCCACTTTTTTTACACAAAAATGTACAAAATTCAACATTGATAAGAAAGTGGTAATGGGATGCTACAAGCCAATTAGCTCACAGCTGCTGATTGATGCTCTTTACTAACTTTTTTGAACAACATTTTACTCTTGGTACAACCTTCGGAATGACCACATACTGAATGTGTCATCTCTACACTCTTATCACCACAGAGTGCGTAGATGGCAAGAACATCAACTCACCCTCAGTAGATAATTTTGGTTGCAGACACCATTAAGTTTGCAAGGACCAATTGTAATGTTGATAAATATAATCTGTACAAATCTTAAGTCAGTTCCATTCTATTTTCTTATTACTACATCTGCATCCATAATATCCTGAGAGAATTAGAAGTCCTACCAGGAGCATTTATTGACAGCCACAATTTTAACAACATTCAGATGACAGAAGGAAAATGAGAAGAAAGGACAAAACATCAATTGTAAGCATACAAAATGTATGGTTGCCAGCAAAAGGAACAGCCCAAGATATAAATTACAAATTGGGGACACCAAAATCTAGCCAGTACAAAAATTTAAATATCTAGGAAGTGTTTTAATAGAGAACAGAAAATGTGACACCAAAGTCCAAGGGCGCATTGAGATGCCTTCCAAAAGCTAAGCAAAGTATTAAGGAACAGAAAAATTTCATTAGAAACAAAGGAAATAGTACTGAACTGTTATGTAATATCAGTTCTTCTATATTGCAGCGAATAATGGACAATCTCATCAGGGCTGGTGCTAGGGTCACCTCCTCCCACAAAAACTTTGATACAGGGCCCCCGTCTCTACTATATGTTGATTTAAAAATTTTCCAACGAAGAGACCACAAAACCTCGAAGGAAAATTAGTGGGGGAGCATAGTACATTTTTAATTTACCACAAATCAGGGAGTTATCCAATTTAAATGAAAATTTCAGTACATATTCATTATTTACTTTTATAATGAATAGGTTTTTTTTATTAAAATGTTATTTTTTGTAATAACCACCAATATTTTTATGACTAAATTTTACTCAAAATTGTCTAAGTCACAAATTTTTACATTTCCATAAAGATTAATTGCTAACACATCTCCATTAAAAAAAAGTTTTACAAAGATTCCAACACAACACAAATGGGATTGTCATAAAAATTTACTTTGAAAAACAGTATTTCAATTTTCAGGAAAATTTTTCATATATTGTAATCTTTTATTTTTATTTTTTAATCAATCATTTTCTCGGGTTTCATATTTCCAGAAATGTAAAAAATAGGGACTAAAAATTTTATTTTAATTAATAGCCATAATAATAGTAACTTCTGGTTAGTATTATTAGTAAAAAAAAAATCAGAGCTCTTCCTTAGTGGATGACCTCAGAATAAAAAATGATTTTACCAAAATATATTACCCTCTTAATTGATTTAAAAGAACTGTTCAGAAAGAAATTTACAATTTAAAAAAATAAGAGCTACTGAAATTAGCATTTCAGTGGGTATGGGGCCCCCACATGGTTGAGAGGCTTGAAGCAACAGAAATGTGTTTCTACAGAAAGATGCTGAGGATACAGTGGACTGAACATGTGAACAAAGACATTTTTAGAGAAAATAGAAACCAAAAGCACACTTCTACTTAACATCAGAAAGACACAATTAAAATTTCTACAGCACATTTTGAAGAAAGAGTGCTTGGAAAATTTGACACTGACAGGTCATGATGAAACTTAAGGAAAGCAGAGTAAATAACCTACCTAGATAGCTTGTGATGGTTGACTGAACAGAGATTAGGCAAGATAGAAAAATGACAGACTTTACTAAGAACTACAAAGAACATGAAATTGTAGAGAGTCATGATCACCCACGTCCTGAAGGGTCACAGCACATAAAAGAATTAACTCGTATCATCAGAGTGAAACTTGAGTACCTTGACGTGGTGTAAAGGTTAGCAAGATTGTCTTGCTAAAACAATTATTATAACTGAGTAGAAAGTTTGATCCTCACTGTGTGTTCCATACTTTTGGCCTTGTGTCACATGATCTAAGCTACGCTTTGAAAATCCCCATAAATATTAAGTTGGGGCAACTCGACATAGGTGTTACTGTTATGGTTAACAAGCTTGTCTCGCTAGAGAACAACTATGACTTAGGGAGTTCGATCTTTACTTGCATTCGACATTGTGCTACATCTAAGCTGCACGTAGAAAATCGTCATTGAAATGCACACGAGGGAATAGGGCGGGCAGATTAGAAAATTTTTCTTCTAATTTTAAAATTATCCTTCTCTACGCAAAATTTCCAACAAAAAAGATAAACTCTAAAACAGATTTCTCTTTAGCTTAGCGTAATTTTGTTAAATTTACAATTTTAAGCCAGTAAAGTTTGTTTTTTTTTTTTCGTTTGTTATTTTTTGGCGTTATTGCACTTCCGCTTACCCCTGAAAACGAAAGTAATTTTAAAAAAAAAAAAAAAAAAAAAAAAAAAAAAAAAAAAGAGCCAAGAATAAGATAAAAAAAAAAAACACAACTTCCGTAGGGCGTAGTTGGTACAGAAATAGAAACATACAAAAGACAAGCTAAAAAAAAAGGTAAATAAAATTATTAAAAAATTACTGTGCACACTGATTAAAAAGAAAAAAAGACTGCGAAAATGTAAACGCCTCTTTTTTTATATAGAAATATTGGGACATGTAGTTGGCTATTTAAAAATAAGGTAATAATTATGGCTGACTCCGCTAAAAATTACAATACATTGTTTGGGAGAAATAGAAAAAAAAACAGAAATTAGTACCTATTAGAAATCTAGTTTGACGTGTATTTTATTTTTGTTTGTTTTATATTTTAATACCATTTTTGTTATTGTAGATTAAATTCAAAGTTGTTTTTTGTGCAAATATTTTTGCCTAAGCCTTGTTTTTGTGCTAGTTTCGTATCTTCCTGTTTTATTTTCATTTTCCAGTTGTGTCGACGTAAAAAGAAAAATTACTTCCTTTATTATTTTTCAAGGTAGGAACGGCCCTTTTTTTTTCAAACTAGTGTCTCTTTTTGCCGTATTCATTTAAAAGTTTATTTACTAAGAAATTGACAAACTGTTTATTTTAAAAACGATTTCAGAATATAAGACATTAGAACGCTTATTTGCCCATGGAGTAAAAAAAAAAAACAGGACAGGCTGCTTTCTTTTAGACCATTTCTATTTTAGTTGGGAGTCTCAATATTAATTGGTTAATTTGTACTGTGAGATTACAGAGAAGAAAAAGAACAACTGATCAACATGGATAACCTTTTTGATGTATGTCCGATATGCTACGACAATTATCGCGAACCTAAAGGCCTTCCCTGTTTCCATACGTTTTGCAAAGAATGCTTACAGAATCATATAAATAATAAATCCCCCGGTGACCTTCACTTCAACTGCCCAGTGTGTCGTAAACGTACTGTACCCTCTGGGGGAACAAACATCTCCACATCCCAATGGGCCAACTTGTTCCCCACCAACAATTACGTTCTCAATCAATATCTGGAAATTTCGCAGAAACAGTGCCCTGCTCATAATAATGAACTTTTGGATATATGCTGCAAGACTTGCCATGTGATGATATGCTATCAATGTTGTCTAGGCGCCCATGAAAAATGTGAAAAAACACTTACAAAATTTAATATTGAAAGGATAAAGAATAGTTTAAACGTGAATCTCAAAAAGCTAAAAGTAAAACTGGAACCTTTGGAAAACCGTATGGTTATATTAGAAAAAAACAGAGAATCTACAGAAAGTAAAATAAAGCAGATGACCCAAGAATTGGTAGACTTTGTCAAAAGTCAGGAAGAATACTGGCTCAAACACATCGAGGTGGCTCATTCAAAAGAATCTAGCACATTAGAAGAACAAAGAGAGAACTTAGTACAAACTCTGGAAATGGCTCAAGAGAATATGAATGACATTGAAAATCTACTTGGTGATGAAAACATGGAGGATGGAACAAAATGTATAGCCACTTTCGATTACCAACCAAGACATTCTCTTATGCCGATGATGACTGATTCAGTTCAGACAAGAGAAGCAGAAGTTAATTTTGAAATAAATCCAGCTTTTGTCAAACTCCAGGGTCTTCTTCTAAAAACAAGCATGGTGAAAACAGATGAGGATTCAGAGGAAATCACTACTATTGACGATGTTGATGCTATGATTCCAAGTTTGTTCAGAACTGCATCGGCTGAAGTTACCGAAATGCAACGAAGAGGTCCCAGACCACGTCCATTTCAGCTTGTAAACAACATTATCTTGAACATAAATTTGCTTACAGGTATAAATGACATGATCATGATACCTAACCAATGTTTCCTGATCACCGAAGCTTGCTTTAAAAAAATCTGGAAGTTTTCAATTTCTGGACAGTGTTTAAAACAATTAGTTTTCAACACTGAACCCTACGGTCTGTGCTTACTGCAGGAAAACTGTGTCGCAGTCTCCCAACCACATGGAACAAAGATCAGCATTTTAAACTCTGGTGATCTGACTGAAAAAGAGAGCTTCACCTTTGGGAAACGTTATTATGGCTTGGCTTCGAATGACAATGAAAAGATCTACTCTCTTTACCGTGACAGAACAATGTGTGTTGATATAATAATGAAGAATGATCCTCAATCTCCGTATGAAATTTCCCAGGTAATAGCATTACCAATTATTTTCTACACTTGTTTTGATTACAGGCTCCGTGTCTTACCTTCAGGTTATTTATTAATCATAAATTCTGCAAAGACAATGAACTGTGTCGATCACAATGGTTATGTGGCCTTTTGTTATCAGGGAGATTCAAATAACAGACTCCATTCTATCGCAGATATTGCAGTGAGCAGGAGTTTTATATACATTGCGGACAAAAGTGCAAACAACATTCATAGAATTCGACATACTGGAACTTTTGTCGATATGTCAAATAATGGTATTTCAGAGCCTAAAAAGCTATTTGCTGATGGAGATGATTTTGGTATTTTATGCAAGCCTGTCCACAATGTTCAAATCCAACTATTTTCAAATTAAATCCTTATATTTCAAAAATGTGTCAAATTTTCAAATGTTGATTGTCAACTTCTTGTATATGTCTGACATATGATTCAGCCTTCCTCTTACCACCTTCATATATATATATATGTATGTTTTATTCCCTTTACTGGGCTTGCTGGAAGGTGACAGTAGGATTCAAGATGGTGACTATTTTATTAAATACCTTTTTCTTTTTCTGGGCAGACTGATTGCTTAATTTCACACAGTGGTATGGTGCCTCACGCATATACATACACACTCTCTATGACGAAGTACATATAATAAATATTAGTTTAAATATAATTTTCTCTTTTTCTTCTTTTTTGACTTATGTTGCTTTGCTTTTTCACATAAAGTATAAAAAACCCTTCATGTGTTGAATTCATTTCTTCTGAAGTCTTCCTTCTCATCAGGAACAAGTTGTAACTCCTGCTACAACCTAATCAGATTGTGTACTCACAGACACACATACACTACAGGTAATTACATGAATGTTTTTTTTTCCTATTTTTTGAGCTATTTGCATATATGTAAAATATAATTTTCTCTCTCTTTTTCTTTTTTCTGAGTTATGTTGTTCATCATATAAAAATAGCTCAAAGTGTTAAAGAATAAACGATTGGCAAATTGCATCATTGAAACAATGAGAGCTAACTGTCAATCTAGTAATGCACTTAAATTCATAAAGTCTAGGTACCAAAGAGGAAAAACTAATCAGAATAATTTGCATGAAAATATTCATAGAAAAGCCACATAGAACAGTGAGGAAGAAATTGAGGCCAAGATGCCTGTAACATGGCAGGTTCTTATTGGGATTTTGTCAAGAATATATCTAAGTATATAGTAGAAGCACACACCAGATGTGACAGCAATACTTGATATATTTTTTTGAAGAAAAAGTTATTGCCAGGAATATATTAGGTTGGTGCAAAAATAATTTCGTTTTGTAACATATGTTACTATGTGAGAAAACGAAATTATTTTTGCACCAACCTAATAGTTTTGAACAAAAAATTATCAGAGATACAATTTTGAAAGAAAAATTATTACAAACAACACATTTTTTAAAGAAAAATTATTAAAAACAAAATATTACCAGCAATACATTTTTGAAAAAATACTGCTAGCAATACATTTTTTGGAAAAATATTACCAGAAATAGATTTTTTAAGGAAAAAACATTACTAGCAATACGTTAAAAAAAAAAAAAAAATACGTTAAACAGCAATAAAAATTTTTGTCAGCATTAAATAACCCACTGAGGTTGATATGCCATAAAACAAAAACAAACCAAACCAATATATACTGAGATAGATAGGTAGATAAAAAAATAGTATTTGCAATAAAAATCTTGTCGGCATTAAATAACGCATTGAGGTTGATATGCTGTAAAACAAACCAAACCAAAACCAAATATTTGATGTATGGATGAATAGTAGACTTCTAAAAATATGCACGATTGATTTTGAGGAAAAAAAACAAAAACTTCTCTAGGATAAAACATTGGACCAACTTTCTAGCAGCAATTGACTCAACACAATCATTAAAATTCATATTGGTGGAAAACATTAGGGATTGTTAAGGGGTCATGGTGGTAGTTGTTTGGGGTAAGGTAATTTTCTTTTTTGCAAAAGCTCATCTGGCAAAAAATTAAACTGAAAAAGTTCTTTTCAATATAAATGAAGGAAAAAATATAAATAATATTCTATTTATTTCTTTTTATAAATAAATTTTCAATTTTTTTTTTTTTTTTTTTTTATAATGCATGAAGATACTCCACACTGGGCACATTTAAAATGTGCACAATATGCATCAATTTTCCTCTCAGATCTATCAATGGAGAAAGGTTTCTGTTTCAATGTACACACTGTTGTGTGTATATCCAGTTTGAAAGTTAAAGCTTTGGCAAAGATGAGCATAACAGTGACAAAAATAATCGGAACATTCACAATGTTTCTCTGTTGTGACGCAGATACACAAAAAATACACTGAAAATTAGACACAAATAACCTTTAACCTTCATACTCACAAAAAAATGATGTTTCAAAGTTTTTCCTTTGACCCCACTATTATTTTGTACTGCCTTCACTCCCTCAGCAATTTTTATTTACAAGATTTATAAAAATATGTGAACCAAGTACAGTGCAATATTTACTATTTACCATTTCATAAATAACTAGCAGCCACACCCAGCTGGTCGATTAGAAAAAGCATTCAATTAGAATGGAGCAAAAACAGCATCATGTTTAGATGTAAAAGAGTCTATCTTCTTCAATTACTTTAAAGTATTTTCATTGAAAAACATTTTGAATTAATGCAGTTACTGATATAACAGAAGTAGTCTATATTTATTCAATCGAAGTTAGCCGAGGACATGAAGGGGTAAAACAGGCAACATGAAGACCCACTTCAGACCACAATTATTTTGGAGTTTTTGACATTCAATTTGTCAGTGTGCTACTAGGAATGTAAAAGAGGATACATTTATAAAACAATTGTTAATTTCATGAAAATTGGTTTGAAAGATCAATGAAAAATAAGAAAGAAACGAATAAAATTTGTTTCCACTATATGGACAGAGTCAATTATAAAGTTTAATGACTTTTAAACAATCAATTTATTGTTGGCTACAATTGAGTGAAGTTTGTATCAGATTTCTTGAAAATTGAGGGATTTTTTAGTTCAAAGTTTGTGTTGAAATCGATTTTTCGTTTTTGACATTTTTTTGCTAAACAGTGGCCTAGAAATAAAAATGAGGTATCATTGAGCTCATCATGATATAAGTAACCTACATACTGAGTTTGAATGAAACTGGAGGAAAAATATTGAATTTATTGATTTTTGATTGGCTTCATCAATTATTGATTTTTTTTTTTTTAAATTATAAAATTTTTTATGCTAAGAACCTATCTTACATTGTACAAGGTATGTGTCAAAATCCGTTGTATGAATCTCAAGTGAAAATGTATCACACAGAGACACAGACATCCTCTGTTTTTATATATATAGATTATGAAAGCAAGTTTTGTTTTTTTTTCATAATTTTATTAAAAAATATCAAGAAATCATAAAACAGGGTTAGGGTTATTCTTTGTTAACTGATAAATGATAAACATTGCATTTTTATTAGTTCATTCACATTTTTAGAATGTTGTAAATATAAAATTATTCTTGTAAATAAACAATCTGGTAAATAGTGTTTTATCTTTTTGCTGTAAATTCTTAAAGAACAAATATATATAAATTCACTTTCATATGCTTGGGTTTTATTAAAATTCTAATCATTGCTTTTTAATAGTAATTTTAGTAATAAAATCTTAAGAGTGTACTGACCTGGAATATAGGAATTAAAAAAAACAAAAAACTAAGATGGTATAAAGTAGTCACCACTCCCCTCCACCTTCCAATTGTGGTTCATGGTGGCATTCAAGGCAGAATACTGCAATGGCATGCCAATCCCTTTTGCACTGGGGATGTTGAGGTTAACCCATCCCTCTTCTCAAGGCAATTTTCCTTCTAAACTGGTTGCTAACAAAGCCCCAATCTGTCCTGCTATTTTACCCATAGATGGGGGCGAAGAGATGGATTCAGACTTTTCACAAGGGTATTAGCATGTAAGTGAATGCAATAAACTCAACTGGAATTTAAACTCTTCTCTCTGATTCCTCAATCCGAACTGCTATCCATTATTCCACCATGCCTTACACTGACAAATACCATAACAAAAAATATCTCAGCCCTGGCATGTTTGACAAAAACGCAAGTGAGCAAAAGGGAATTTTGTTACCTGCTCAGCTAGAAATTGTCAAAAATAAGCTATAAGCCCTATTTAATGGTGTTGTAATGAGAGTACTTGGAAGAAAGGGTTTTATTCTTCCATTTGTATTTTTCTTGTTATAGGCATTATTATGTCTGTGATATGATAGCAACATAGAGCAGAATGAAATTGCTGAAGGGAAAAAGAATGACAAACATGTTTTGTTCTATACAAAACTATATATATATATATATATATATATATATATATATACGTCCCATGCAGAAAATAATACATCACATATATCTACACCACAAAACAGTGTAAAAAGAAACAAAAAGGAAGGATCTTACATATAATATGGTGATACTCCTGTACCTGGAGAAGCCATTTTTAGAAGTCTAGATTCAAATGAGCTGGATTCATCTATGTCCCAGGCAAGGACATATTCCACAAAGAGGAAACAGATAGTCTTGGGTTTTCTCAAATTGAAGACGACGAGCTGGTGTTTCATTCTGTATTTGGGAAAGATATATTCCCAAGGGGGAACAGCCCCATCGACTTGTAAGCTGCTAGGGAGGAAGATTTAGCCTCTACCTGGGCCATGGGGGGTTCCCAGCTAAAGAAAGCTGTAGACAAACTGAATTTTAACTGCCACTTTTGGTCAATGTATGGAGTTACGCCACAAACTAGCTGTCATGTGACCCACGAAACATATGTCTTTACAGTGTATTTTGTGACAAGAAGAATAACTTTAGGAGACATTTTTGAACAGTCTTTATCAAGCTAAAATGTTGCTCATTATTTGTTGTGCGTTTACATACCAAGCTGTCAGATAAACTGGGCCGACAGTTTTCACTCCCAACTGATATAATTCCTGAATTCTGCCAATTTTCTTTTCTTTTCAGTATATAAAAATTTTATATTTTAGTAGTGTAAAATAATTAATCATTAATTAACAAGTGTAAAGAAATAATTATTATAATCATCTAGGTTTGTATTTTACACATACTTTTTATACATACTTTTGAGAGACGTGTATTTTAAAGAAAGCCGGACAGCTTGTAAAAAAACAAATTGTTACAATTGTCTGAAAATTACTATTTTTAAAATTAGCAGCTAAAAAACCAGCCAGATTATTTCTTCCATGTTCCTTGTTGCTGATTCATTGAAAAAATATCTATTATTTTATTTATTGACCAATCAGAGACATGGTCTCATATCCTTGTAAAATTTAAAATTAGGGTCTCTGGGACCCTCCTGATTTCTTATATATAGTGACCAATCAGTAGAAATTAATCAGATTTCAAGACAGAAGGGAGTCATAAATCATAAAACCAAGATGAACGGACAATAAAATTTCAACCAGAAGGCAGATTCAGGACTCAGGTAGAAAATCCTTTTGGGCTGGGTTTTTTTTGGAAAGAATTTTTAAAGGGACTAAAAACTTTTCTACAAAAGAAAAAATAAAGGGTTTTTCATTAAGACAGATCAAAGTCACCAGTGAATAAATCGGTGTGATTGGTGAAAATTTATTAATTTCTCTATTGGATCATGTTATTTAAGCCATGCCAATTATGTGTGAAAAATAATATCACCCAAATGTTCACCAGGGCTTCAGTGGCACACTTCCACTCAATGGTCAAAATGTTTGATAACGTCTCTGCATAGTTGCTCCTCAATCTCACCAATATACCTTATTCTCTCATCCTTCAGCTGTTGAATTGTTGTTGGCTTAGACCTTACTTTTGAAATGACCCCAAAGGAAGAAATTTAAAGGTGTCAAGTCGCACGATCATGGTGGCCAATTGACTTTGCTGTTTCGAGAGATGATGCGATCTGGAAACTTCTCACTAATGTTCTGTTTGAACGTCCATTTTCATAATAGGCCTTGATAACTTTAACACGTTTGATTGTTAATCTTTCCATGGTTGAAATTGCCAAAGACTTAAGTTGTTAAATCTGAAAGAAAAAGAAAAAATCATTAGATGCTTAAACTTAATTCCCATTTAAAATCAGTCCAATTTATTGGATCACCCTTTATAACAAGTTCCCATGACACCTGTCTTTCTCAATTCATGAAAGTAGTAGTTTGAGTTATGTATTTTTTTTTTGTTTTTTTCAACATTCACGATAAGGCAAGTGACATGCTATCTTTTCCCATACTATCCCCACAAAGTAAATTTTTATTAACTAGAATTTTTTTTTGCAACATGTTGAGGCATGTTGAAATCCTCACAGTATTAAGTATTGATGAACGCTAACATTTTTGTTGAGATTTAAAAACTCTGTTTCATTCAATTTCAAAAATCAATTGATGTAATTTGAATAAATTGATTTGTTTGGGAAAATACTTTGACAGAAACCCTACTTTGCTGTTTAATAATTTCTTTAATTTAACTTTATAGGACTTCATGGTAAACAATATTTTTTAATAAAATTTCTTTTTTCCTTTTTAACAGTGAAGAATAAATTCTTAGGATTTCTTACTCTTGAGCATGCAACATACAACTGGCCATTCATAAATATTTCTTTCTGGAGCCAAATTCTTTTTGAAGTGTTTGGCCTTGTGATTTGTTTATAGTTCTTGCAAATGTAGGATGAACTGGAAACTGGATTCTTGTATATAAAAACTTAGAAGATATGTAAAAAAACAATATTTTTATTAAATCACTATTATTTTATTCATTAAATTGCTTTTAAAGTAGTGGGAGTATTTTGTATATTAAATAATAAAACTTTTAATTTTCAAAAAAAAAAAATGAATTAAAATTTATTGTACTAAGCTATGTACCCGAGTAAAAGTAACTGTACTTTGTACACTCTTAGCTGTTTGCACTTCAAAATTTGATTTTGTTCGGTCAATGTATAAGTGTGTGATGGATGACTGGACGGATGAACTAACAGAAGTCACAGAATTTTTTATACTTGAATTTTTTACAAAATGCTGACATGTGTTAAAATCATCACAGTATTTAGTATTTTTGAGGTTATTGCTAACATATTTTGTCAAGATCTATGTTTCATTCAATTTCGAAAACCAATTGATAAAATTTGAATAAGCTGATTTGTTTGGAAAAGTACTTTGACAAAAACCCTACTTCGTGGTTTTTACACACCCTCAAAAATCCAAATGTACTTTGTACCCCCTTATCTGTTTGGTTTCAATCGGTCAGTGCATGGATATTTTAGAAGGTGTGATGGATGGACGAATGGACTAATAGAAGTCACAAAATTTTATGATACCAATGCCTTTTTTTTTTTACCTTTTCTCTTTGGTAAATCTTCCTCTTTTTTTTTTTTTAATGAATTATCTGCATACACCTGCCTCTTTGGTCACAAAACACTGTTCATCTTGGTAAGGATTATTTGCATGTTAACAATGCTAAAGATTATTTGCTTGTGTGAGTACAACTTCCATGAATATTGTATCTTTTATGTGTGTTTTCATTTTTTTTATCTACTCTGACAAGGTAAGTTAGTTTTATTATTGTCAAATTAAATGCAACCAACTCAATGTCTATTTGGCAAACTTAAACCTTCATGCCCACAAATTGACAGAATGTCAAAAGAACGGTTTTCCCTTTGACGCCACTATTTTTTTAACTACCTTCACTCCTCTGCAATGTTTATTGTTTTAAAAAGCAACGATTAGAATTATAATAAAAACTTGTAGTGGTATTGACAGCATAAATCAACCCACACATTTTTTTTACTTTACGAATGTGTAAGCAAACAAAAAGCAAACAAGAGAAAGAACACAAAAAAAAATAACTTTTCATAACAGGTACAATATTTATATTTATAAATGACAACAGTTTTACAATAACTATTAATATGAGTTACTTCCCTTTGACTGGGCTAAAGTTTTTACTAATAAAACGTTTTTTTATCGGAGCTCACAAAAAGCTGAATTATCTTGTCGTTCAAAATGTTCACTGAAAGAGAGTTTAAAGAATCTTGTAAAGTTGAAAATATGTTGATAAACTTTTAACTTTAAAGAAGTTGGAGGAGTGAATGTTTCATTTGTTTTCGTTGCTCGTAGTTGAATGTATATTGTTCGTAAAATTGCTTGTACTTTAACTTAAGTTTCGTAAGATTCAATAACGTAATTGAATAAGTTTTAGTAAATTGTAGAAGTTGGTGAGTGAGTTGTTTCGTTGAAATTGTAGCTTGAATTTCAGTGAAGTTATTTCATGTTAAAGAACTTGGGGTTTTAACTTTGTACTTCGCTGTAGTAATGATACAAGCGTCGTGGACTAGTTTAGCAAATTCTAGTCGTCGTAAATTCTCACTGACTGGGTTCGCTCGTACCTTTAAATTTATATGTTTTTTAATCACGTGACAGGATCCTGAGAGCATTGTTTTTCGTCAGGTCAAAAACTAGGTTGATGTTATGCGGACGTAGTGATGAGCAGGTAAATTGTTTTTTTAAATAT
Organism: Acanthosepion lycidas; assembly: GCA_963932145.1. Taxonomy (NCBI): domain Eukaryota; kingdom Metazoa; phylum Mollusca; class Cephalopoda; order Sepiida; family Sepiidae; genus Acanthosepion; species Acanthosepion lycidas. The sequence goes on along the minus strand of OZ010575.1, from coordinate 10,692,849 downwards.
CCGTTAACCACTCAGAAAGCACCTTACAAAAAAACTCAGTCTGGAGCCTGATATGTTTTGCGTTGCTTATTGAGAACAATGCACGTGAAGATATACGAGATAATTTTAATATTTATTGTCCAATGAGAAGTTCAGGTTTTCAGAAACATGTATGAAGATGTGATCCGCTTTTTTTGCACGAAAATCGACATTGATGAAAAAGTGGTAGCGGACAGCTAAAAACTAAACACTCATAAATTTAATAAAGAAAATGTGCCCTCCAGCAGGATTTGAACCTGCATCCTTCTTTACAAGAGGAACCACCATCTGATTAGGTGTGCTTTGACCACTCAGCTACAGAGAGTTTATATACAAGGAAGGTTCTATTTGCCTTAAAACATATTCACTCATTTAGATTTTCTTGAAAGCCATATTAAAAAATGGAGCATCTACTCAAAAACAGGTATCCACTAAAAATAATGTGTGGAGCAAGAAAAAATGTCTGATTAAAAATAAAAATCCATTAATTCTTTAGAAATTGCTTTGTTTACATTTTGTATATGAAACTGAGCAGATATGACTTTTGAGAAATTCCAAATGAGTGAATGTACTTTAACCCTGTGACTATCCAGAGCATTTTCAAGTGTACTCTCCAAAACGTTTATTTTCAGATTTATAACTATTGAAAGGCAACTCAGCTTACCATATTTCCTGCGACTTTTTTCTCAGAATATGTAGGGTATGGGTTATGTAATCGCTCAGGTTATATATGAATTGTGTCTTTGAACCTTGAGTGGCCGGGGTTAGAGGAATATAGCTTCACAAAAACTGGTCACCAGCGTCGAGCCAGATAATTGAATTTTATATACAGGTACAGACTATAGTACCTTGTCTGTCGTATTCACTGAAATGTTCTTGAAAGAAGGATTGCTGCCTAAATGCACAAATATATATATATATATATATATATATATATATATATATATATATATAGGGGGAAATGTATGACATAGCAGAAAAAGTTTACTTGCAACAGGTTTCATCCTTTAGGTTTTCATCAGACTAAATTTGTTATGTTGGTGCGACTACACATGTGCACAAACGAGGGATGCTGGGAATTTTTAATTCTCTCTCTCTCTCTCTCTCTCTCTCTCTATATATATATATATATATAAATAAAGAGTTAACAGATAAAAAAGCTCCAAAGACATATCTATTGGATTTTAAGTTTTGTAGATATACTGCTTGACTAAGTCAGATAAACCTATTGAATAACAGAAATTTTCATATATGATGCATAAAAAAAATTGTTATAATGTAACATTATAATATTAAAAAATGTTATGACAACATTAAAATATTGGTTGATTATTTCATTTTATACAGCTTATCAACCTTTTGCAGGTTATTTAAAGCCAGAAAATATTTTTAGATTGTAAGAATTTGGGTGGGTGGGGAATAATGATTTAGTGATAAAAGTCTTATTAATTAACCCATAGCTAAGGAGAGAAGAGCTGGATTCATCCTTTTCTTATTGGTATTTGCATGTAAGTATAACAAACCCAACTGAAATTGGAATTCCGCTCTTTGATTAAAAATTCCATTATTCATTACACCATCTACACATCGGTGCTTATAGGTTCTGAAATTGGTCACCTATCTAGGTACTGACCAGGCTTCAATGATCATATGGGACCCAATGTTTTAATGTGATATGGCCACAAGCCTATTGAATTATTAACAAACGTTATAATGACATTAAAATATTAAAAAACAGTATAATGTGACAACATTGAAATATTAAAAATCATTATATTGTGACTAATTGTTCAATTTTTATATTTTCTCCATTAAACCCTTCCCTACCAATTATTTTCGGAATGACGTTTCATTTTCAGACAAATTTTTTTATTTGTTTTTAATATAGTAACTAAGAAACTGAGTCACTTTGAAGTACCCGAGCAGTAGCTAACACTTTTACCAGACGTATGAGTTGACGATTGGATTCGTTTCAAGCCCAGAAGGGCATAAAACGAATCAAGATCAACTAAGAAATTGAGGCTCTTTCAAGTACCTGAGAAGTGGCTAACACTTCTACCAGACGTATGAGTTGACAACTGGAGTCATTTTAAGCTCAGGACATAAAAAGAATCAAGTTTGACGTATAAACACGTCTGCAGTTGGTTTTTGAATCTTGCATTTTGGATGTGTTTATTCATCTGTGTCTGAAAAAGACATTTTTGGTAAAAACATATATACACATCTATGCTGGAGAAGGGGTTAAGATATTTTTGCTCAACAAAACATGATCATATAGTTCAAGATATTAGATATATTTATTGGTTTTAATTGATTTGTTTTTGGCAGGTTAATTAAAGCATGAAAATATTGTAAGAATTTTTGTTCAAGATAATAATGATTGTTACTGATACAAGTTCTACTAATTAACCCATAACTGGGTACAGAAGAAGTGGGTTCATACCTTTCCCAAGAGTACTTGCACATAAGTGAATTAGATTGAATTGGAACTCTGCTCTCTGATTAACAATTCCAAGCCATTGTCCATTACACCACCCGCACATCCAAGCTCACAGCACCTGGTATTCCCAAGCAGTCACCCATCCAAGTATTGACAAGTGACCAGGCTCAACATAGCTTAACTTCGGTGATCACTCAAAAACTGATGTTTCAACATGATATATCCGTAAGCTGTCTTAGATACATTTAAGTCATCGTAATATTCAAAATTACCAATTACTTACCATTTACTTACTTATTTTAACTACTTACTTAATTATGTTTTTATTTAGTTGTGCTGTTATTTTATTTTTTTATCAAATTTATTTAATTACATATTTTTATTATATTTTATAAAAATGCCAGTCATTGATACCAAACCAATTTCAAACCTGTTCTATACTAAAATTGTTATAACACAAGGATTTTCTTTTAAAAGTAAGCTATTTTTCTTTTCCCCTGTCAAACAAACTCATCTTGTTCAGGTTTCATCAATTATATTACTCAGAGATAATTCTGCAGCCAATAGAAGTCCCAAGAGCCACTCAATGTAGAGGGCTACTGAATAAGGTGTGTGAGTAAGAAGTGAGAATACATATGATAAATAACAACTGACCATGAATTTGAAGAGGTTAAGACTGTAGTGTTTGGGGAAGCATCCACATGGGAGTCTGTTCCACAATGTAAAGGTTCTTGGGAATAATCTTTCTGAGTAGAGCATCGTTCTTACCAAAGGAATATGTTGGGAATGTGGAGAGTGATTCAACTCTGTGGATGTAGAAAGGCAGGTCTTGACTGTAAAGGTTTGAGCTGGTAACATTAAAGATTGGAGCTCATCTGGACATGTGCCAAGGAAGTAGCTAGACTGATAGACAGGCATGAAGAGACTGAGATAGATATAAATAAACTCAGATAACAGACTGAGATAGATAGATAGATAGATAGGAACAGACTGAGATAGATAGGAACAAACAGATAGATATATAGATAGTTATGAACAGACTGAAATAATCTCTTTTGTAGTCACTCTCCTGGAGTTTAGCATCACTTAACCTCCAGGAAAGTGACTTAGTGCACCTTCTCAGACTAACTTTTTCAGCTGACATGTAATGGAAAGAATATATTGAATCAATTTCAAAGTCTGCAACTAAGAAAGTTGGTTCAATATGTCAAGCTAGCCAGAATCTATTTTACATACTTATAAACCTACCATTTGTCCTTGCTTAGAATATTGCTACCACATAGGGTCTGGTTCTCCTGCTCTATGTATAGAGATTCTTGATAAAATCCTAAGAAGAATCTCAGCTTCAGTCACTTTCCCACTGCTGTAACATAGATACCCTGTGTCTTTCTATAAATACTTTCATGGTAATTTTTCTGATGAACTTTCAGCATTGGTACCTAGACTTTATGAATTTAAGCACAGTACTATATTGGTAGATAGGTCTCATCATTTTACAGTTGAAATGACTTTATGCAACCATAAGTTCTATGCTAACAGTTTCTTCTATTGCACTTGTAAAACTCTTTTCTGGACCCTTGCTTTCCAGTCAACTTTGATCTTCAGAAATTTAAATTCAATGTCAATCATTTTCTTCTCCCTTCTTAGTTCTTGTTCTTTTATTGTCCTCTCTCTCCTTAATAGATTTTTGTTTCTCATATTCTTTAAAATTCAGAAATGCCTTGCGTCTTTATTATGCTTGGGGTGAAATGATTAAAAAATAAGATATGAACTGAGATAGATATAAATAAACTGATAAATATGAACATATTGGGATAGATAAACAGATAGATATGAACACACATAGAGCAGACTGAGATAGATAGATAGATAGAGCAGACTGAGAGAGATAGATAGATAGATAGAGCAGACTGAGACAGATAGATAGATAGATAGATAGAGCAGACTGAGACAGATAGATAGAGCAGACTGAGACAGATAGATAGATAGATAGAGCAGACTGAGACAGACAGATAGATAGAGCAGACTGAGATAGATAGATAGATATGAACAGACACAGAGCAAACTGAGATAGTGTTATGGTCCAATATCCTCGCACCGCAGTTATGGTCCAAGGTTAGAAACAAGAAAGAACAACACAAACACAAGAGTAGAATAACAAAGACATATTACAACAGAAATATAGTACAAGAAGTTGAAGGTGTTAGTAATGACTGTCTGTCTGGTTTAGAGTGAACTAATATTGTCTTGACTCGTTACACCATTCATTCATTATACCCCTTGAGAGGCGCAGTATTTATAGTGTCAGGAAGAGTCCATTATCATTATAGGTAAGTTCCCATAACAGATATATAGATAGATAGATATACGAACAGGGGCCTTATTATGAGTATTACTAAAATAGCAATAAAAATTGCAGAAATTTCATCTTTTATGAGGATATTGACAATCTTATTTGTGTCTTGGCCACCTCAGTCAGGAATCTGTGAAGGTGCTCGGTTGCCATTTCTTTTTTTTTTTTCTTTTTTTTATTTATCCAGTAAAAATGGGTAAACTTTCACACAGTAATCTAGTCCCATACTGTATCTGGGACCCAAGTAAGATTGCAGTAGATTTCTGCAAAGTTTAAAACTATTTTTGGAATAATAATCAGGTTTGTTTTTTTTCGTTGTTTTTTTTTTTTTTTTACGTGAACGGTGACCCCACACTTAGAAATAGCACACCCAAGTTGCCCACATTTGGCATGATCGCAAAGTTCAACCCAACCAGAGTGCATTGGAAGGGGCTTGATCTGGGAGAATTTGGTATAAATTTTATTTTTAATAAATGTAATTTTTTAATTTTTTATTTTTTATTTTTTCGGGGAATTAACATTTTGGGGAGAATTAACAAAGAAAGATACAAAATCATTTGCAAACAATATTTATTTTAGAAATTCAGTCCAAATGATTTCAAGAGAATCAATAACAATTTCCTTTGTAAATAAATACTCTGCAATGCACGTAGAATGCATGTTTGCAGTGAACCATTTGCAATGAGATTTATAGTAAATATAGTATTAAATCATTTTCACTGAATTTTTGTATGAAATCATTGCAAAACACGTTCGATTTAAATATCTGTTGTATATTTTTCGCTGAAATGAAATGCAACTTTCCGGTTTTTAGCAATAATCGTAGGAGTTACCTCCCCTGGACTGTATGGTCTTTCATTTCTTCCAATTAAATTTAGAAAGGAAATACGAAACCATGATTTAATATCTATCTATATAACATACACACACACTCAAACACACACACACATATATATATATATATATATATATATATATATATATATATATATATATATATATATATATATATATATATATATGTATGTTTCATTAAATAGAGCCAAGTAAGATTTAATTAATTTTGCATTAGGATTTTCCAACATCCTTAGCTTTTCCTGTTTTGTAGAAATAAAAAAGAACAGAAATTTCCATAATTTTTCTTGCCCCAAGAGCTTTCGGATACTTTTTGACCTTTTTGAAGTAGGTATTGTGTATACCATTTAAACAAATAAACTAAAAATACATACATACATATATGTGTGTGTGTGTTAAAATAAAGAGAAAGAACAGTAAGATTTATAATCCAGTGTTCTTATTAATTAGTTTTCCTTTTAAAAAACAGTGCTCAATACAATTCTGCAGGGCATGAATATTATAATTTTACT
>OZ010575.1:10646671-10676671 GCA_963932145.1 Acanthosepion lycidas | reverse complement strand
CAGTTTCATTGGTCGAATTTTGATTTGGGTTTTTTCACTTCGTGCAGCAATTTTCATGGAAATGTCCGGACGCATTTTTTAATATTTTTGCAGGGCCTTTGGCGCCCTAAAAATCAAGTCTAAATAATTAGGCTATGACTCTTTCAGCAACCCAATGTGGTAATCCTTTACAGACGTTGTCTTGTCTCTGCTTAATTTCAACGAAGAACTTTACCAGTGATCTCGACGACAGTCTAACTTCTACTTCGCAGTGACCTATAGAGTCCCACTGAAGTAAAAGACTACCTACTCACAGAGAACTACCCCACCCTGTTCCCAGGGGCAAGAAAGGACAAATCCTTTTTTGCAAGGATTCAATAAAAATTGTTGTAATTTTTAAGGTAAGCCTTCTTCATTGTATGTCTTTCTTGTCTCTGCCAGGGTTGAACTGTGTGCGAAGAAATTCTCACATAGTTATAATTGCAAAAAAGATTTATTGTTACTTAAATTTTATTACTCTGTAAGTGAGTTTAATTTTAAATTCTCAATATTGTATTGTATTAAAGTTAATTTAAATATATATCATATGCTGGTTTCTGTGTCTGCTTTAAATGGTTTACTATTTGTAAAAAAAAAATATTACTAATTTAAGTTCTCGTCGGAGGGGGTTTGTTAAAGTTAATTCCCTTTGACCATTAATTTGCTGTCGTTCTAAAAAGGGTAGAAACATTCTTCTTGTTTTTTATTATTAATCCTGTTCTCCCCCTTCCTTCTTCTTCCTTAATGGGAAGTTGGCGCCTATTTGACTGCCCAACCAGTTGCTTCAATTTCTCTCGTTCTGTGCGCTTCCCTTAAGCACTTTGCTAGTTGGAAGTTGGTGTCGACCGCAAGTTTTGGCTTGAACAATTTCGTTTTTTATTGTTTTTTCTGCCTGCGGGCTAATGGCTTTGAAGGATTTGATCGCCAAGATTGAAAAGTTTCGTATTAGCAGCACTGTGGTGTGGATAAAGGAAAATGGTGCTAACTTGACTACTATCGAATCAAACATCTCTGTCATCGACAAATGGTTGACAGAGTTAGATGATTTGATGGATCAGTTAATTTTAAAGTCCCCCCCCCGAGAAGATACTGAAATTGGGTAATGATTCGACACAATTTTCTTCCAACATCAGGGAACAATTACCCAAATTAAAAGCGGGAAACGAGTGTAGCGAGACTGTTCAATCAGTTCCTATTAGACCCTTAGGGTTAAATCTTGAATGCCCCATTTTTTCAGGGTCAAATTCTTCAGATACTTTTGAATTCAGGACCTTCCTCGGACGGTTTGAATTTTGTCCATCTAACTTGGGAAAGGCAGACAGGATGCTTCTATTGAAATCCAAGTTGGGAGGGCAGGCATTTGACCTAATCTCCAGCTTTGATATAACTCCAGAAAATTATGACCTAGCTTTGGCTAGTTTAAAAGATAAATGCTTAAATCCGTCGTTGATTAAAAACCGAATATTTGAGGAAATTATTCCTCCTTCTGAACGGATAACTCGTTTTAAGGAATTAAAAGTTTTTCTTGAACGAGTAAAACTCTATTTAACTGAGTTTGTATAAGTCCTTCGGGACAGATTTTTTCGTAGATATTTCTACATCTGGGGCCATTATGGCCCACATTTTATTCAATAAATTCCCTAACAGTGTGAGAAGGGAAGTAATGAATAAATCTAATGAGAGATTTCCCTCTCTATCTTCCATTATGTCTTTTACTTTCGACATAATTGATATTTTAATGGCGGCTCCTTTGGATGAAAAAAGGCGGGAATACTGCTCATACAATATGGCGGCTCCTCCTTCTTCGGAACACAAAGCCAACATGGTGGCAAGGTCTTACTCCAAGTCCGCTAATGTAAAGAAGGGCATGAATACCTTCAAAACTCCCGCTAATAATGGCGAAGCCTTTTAAACCTGTAAATTATTCAAGGCTCCGGATCATTCTGTTAAGGAGTGTACCAAATACCAGGCCCTTCGAAGATAAATTTCAGAGGGCCAAGGAACTTAATTTGTGTACCAAGTGCCTAGGTGGACACTTGGATTCGCTTTGCAAGGGGATTAAGGGATTCCCTTACCCTTGCGCTTTTTGTGGGCTTAAGAATCACTATTTTATTATGTGCCCTAAAAGTCCAAAATCCTGTGTTGGAAGGACTACCTTAACGGAGCAGGGAAACTGCATTTTCCCTGTTCTCAAAATTTCTATGAGGGTAAATAAACACCCAGTTTACTTCTACTGCCTTTTAGATACAGGCAGCCAGAGACCTTTCTTTTCACAGGCTATTTTAACCCAGTTAAATTCCGGGGTAAAATACCAAAATTCTGCGAACCACTTGACGACACAGTAATTGTGGCGATAACGGCTGAAAATTAAATTAATAATGTATTTACAATCCTATAAGAAAACTGCACATAACATTGGAGGAAATAAAAATTAAGGGGGGTAAAAGATGACTTTATCAACTTTATAATGCAAATGAAGGAGAAATTAAGATCTAAAGGAAAAAAATATTATTTGAAATGATGCATTTTCATTATGTAATGATGGACATATGTACACAGAGTGTTGATACCAGCATCGTTGGAAAGACATATGTTAAAAAAATTTCACAGAGGACATCCAGGAATTTCTAGAATTAAATCCTTAATGGGGTGTTATACTTACTAGCCAAAAATGGATCAAGATATCGAAAATTTAATGAAATCATGCAGAGGTTGTGCTCTAGCAACCTATCAAAATTCAACCTTGGCTGAAAATGAATATACCATGGTCCAAAATAGACTTCACAGGACTGTTAAACAGAGCATACTATCAAGTGGTAACCGATACTTACACTTAAATGGCCAGAAATATTAAAATGAAGAAGACCAACTACCGTGGTAACGATAAATTTCCTACACAATTTTTGCAAGGTTCGGTCTTCCTGACTCAATCGATTCAAATAACGGGATTCAAATCCCATCAAGTGAATTTAAGTTTTTTTGTAAATCATATTACAACTCCCGCTTATCACTCAAGATCAAACAGAAAAGCAGAATAGTTGTCAATACGTTTAAAAGGGCATTAAAATGTCAGAGGGAGAGGAGTCAGATGAAGTAATGATTCAGCAATTTCTGAATGTTTACAGAATAACACCAAACTCAAACACCGTGTCTGAAATGTTGCCTGCAGAGTTGATGTTCAACAAGAAGACAGAGTCCGTTTTCAATAAGTTATTATTACCAGAACACAAGGTGAGAACATCTAGAAATAACAATACAAGTAAATAAATATGTAGCGATACGGGTACCATTATTGTTTATTCCCGACGGGATGTATCGGTTGTATTATCATCGTTGTAGTGATTGAGTTACCTATATATGTGATGACTAAGAAAGATGAGATTAAGGACAATGCGTGAACACAATGCAATTTATACTTGACGTAAATAGCACATAGAATAAAATACAAAACTGAACAAAACATAACAATTTAGATTTATTAATGTTTGATGTACATTGTACATGCATGCGAACTGAAAAGGTGGGACAGAGTCGTGTCCCTTTGATTTGGTATTAGTTGTACCGGAGTTCATATTAAGAAAGTTTGGAATTGTGGGTTGTAAAGTTGGTAAAAGTTCATGAGTGATTTCAGAGTTCGTGAATGTTGGTGATTGTCTTTAACGTCTGGTCAGCAATGACTAAGACGGGAGTTCCTGAAGGTTACATCTTGGCACTTGGTAGCAAGGAATGAGACGTGCGAGAGAGATGAATGGAAAGAAAAAACTCGAGAAAGTTTCTTTACACGTGTTGGGTTTATATAATGGTCGTGTACTACGTGGGAGGCTGAAATGGAGAACGCGGGGAAAACAGATTGGTCGCGTGCAGGCGGTTTGATTGGTCGGAACTGACCAATCAGCAAGTAAGATTGGAGGTGATTGACCAATGAATACTTGTTATAATTGTATGAAAGTAGGCTGTTACTTACCAGATAGGAAGAGTGCATTTCCTAAAAAGAGGTAAGGCTGGTTTGTTGTGGAAGATTCCACAAATACTTCAGACCTGTGTTTTTTTTTTAAGATTTTTCAGCGCAGAAAGGAATTCTGGGAAGATGGCATTATAAAAAAAACAGATCGGCAAAATGACATCCATGGTACAGTGACAAAGATGGGAACATAAGCGACACCATAATCAGTTAAAATGGAGATTCATTGATTTAAAAAGTTCCGGAAAAGAGGTACCAATGGAAATTCTGCATAACACATTTAACGTAACCACACCATCAGAAATTGTTGAACCAAGGATTTATGGCAAAAGAAGAAGACGCCAAAAGAATCTCTAACAATTAAACCGAAGCTGAAGAATTATAGACTCCAGGGGAAGTCATCTCAAAGGGGAGGTGTTGTATAGGAATAAAGTGTCATTGCCGACATTGGAGTTTGAACACAGATCACCAGAGAGCAAACACAGGCGATCCCATTTTGAATAATTAGATCATGTGATGGTAAAAGAAATGTATATCTAGGAAGTAGCGTGGTGTCTAAGTGATCACTATATGGATTCCTATTCAGATCACTATTCAGTGGTTACTTTTCAAGCGAGTATTATCAAGCAAGTACTATTAGTGCAAGTGTTATTCAATGGCATCTGACACCAGTATTATTCAATGGGGTTACTATAGTGATTATGTATGTATGTATATATATATATGTATGTATGTATATATATATATATATATATATATATATATATATATATATATATATATACTGCAATTCAAAGTCTCTACTACAACAAGCATTATGAAAGTGACGAGTTTCATTGACATTACAGAAGTGGCAACAAGTGTTCTCTGACATCACAAAGGATATATATATATATATATATATATATATATATATATATATATATATATATATATAAGAAATAAAGATAAAGAGAAGACATATAGATAGATTGTTAAATAGATAAATAAAAATATATATATATAAGGAATATAGATAAATAAAGATAAGACAGATTGTTAAATAAAGAAAATATATACATGTATATATATATATAAGGAATATAGATAGATAAAGAGAAGACATAGATTGCTAAATATATAAAGAAAAGATATATGTATATATAAGGAATATAGATAAAGAGAAGATAGATTGCTAGATAGATTATATATATATATATATATATAGAGAGAGAGAGAGACAAGACACATAGATTGTTAAATATATACATAAAGAAAATAGATATTTGAATAGGTTAAGATAGATATGAAAAGACTCATTGTTTGATAGATATGAACTAACAACGACAGATAAAGAAAATAGATAAGAATAGACTGAGATAAATTGATAGCTATGAATCGATAGGATTTAAACAGAATGATATTGATACAAATAAAACGTGTGATTTATCAATTTTACTAGATAGATAAACAGACAGACATGATTAAAGTGGACAAGATTGTTTTCTTCTAATATCTATCTCACTTTTTAACTCACGAAAACCAAGGAATTTACTTAGTTCTGACCTCATCCAATCCCATCTGTAATTTTTGTCAAACAATATCAAATCAAATGAAGATTCTAGTTTATCGGCAAACAAGTTCATTAAAAAAGAAATCTTTCTGTTCCTTGTCAGAAAATATACACTATTTGGGGTGGGGTATTGTTTGCAAAGTTGCAATAGTTGTAGCCAGTGAGATTTGAATTTGAGAAATTAGCGACATCCTTTTTGTGAAAAAAAAAAAAGAAATGTTCTCAGATTGTTCAGTTGCTATGAACATTGGTCGAACGAGGACATATTTCTTCTTGTAAGCTGTTGGACATGTTTGATCTTTGCTACCTGTGAACGTAAATTGTTACAAAGCATTTATTTGTATAATATACAAGTCTCTGCATCATCAGACACACAAGGCGCCATAGCATGGGTAATGGATAATCTGAGGTTAGTCTTACATCAAGACCGATAATGAACTTGCTTCTCACTGTGTGACCTGTACAAAATTCAACATTAAATAACCCCGCAAGTGTTGATAAGCTGTAAAATTTATCAACTGACCGACCAACCAATTCATGCACACACTTGCACTGTTACACGCACAAACATGTACTTGCATATATATAAATATATACATACATACATGCATATATATATACATACATACATAAACCAATATATCCTCTTCCTTGTTCTTTTATATGCCATGTCTCTTCAAAACATGGGTGATGATGGCTCTCTACAACTTCTTATCCTTTTGTGATCTAAGCAGTGTTTGTCATCTTAATGTCTTCTTCTGCTATCCATTTATGCAAGCTTGCTTCCAGTATGTCTTGTGAGTGTCAAATTCTCCAAGTCCTCTGTCTTCATTATGTGTCCTAAACACTAGCTGTTCAGAAATATTTAAGGAATGGTTAAAGATATATTCAACATTAAAATTTCTTCCTCAAAACAGAAATTACCTATGACAAGCTGATACAGAGATATCAATAAACTGAGATAGATAGATAGATAGATATGAATAGACTGAGATAGATAATAAACATACCTGAAATAGGTACATAGACAGATAATGAACTGACGTGAGATAGATAGGTAATGAAGAAACTAAGATAGATAGATAGATAGATAGATAAATAGATAGATAATAAACAAATTAAATTAGATAGATAGATAATGAACGAACTTAGATAGATAGATAGATAGATAATGAACAAACTGAGATAGATAGATAGATAGATAGATAGATAATGAACAAACTGAGATAGATAGATAATGAACAAACTGAGATAGATAGATAGATAGATAGATAGATAATGAACAAACTGAGATAGATAGATAGATAATGAACAAACTGAGATAGATAGATAGATAATGAACAGGGATAAATAAGTAGATAGGTAATGAACAAACAGATGGATAGATAGATGGATATGAATAGACTGGGATAAATATGAACAGGCTGATAGATAGGTAGATAGATATGAATAGAGTGAGATAGATAGATAGAAATAGGCTGAGACAGATAATGAACATACTTAAAATTGCTATATAGACAAATAATGAACAGACCTGAGATAGATAAATAGATAGATAGATAATGAACAAACTGAGATAGTTACAAACGGACTAAGATAGATGTTAATAGACTTAGATAAATAGATATGAATAAATTTAGCTATACATGCACAGACTGAGATAAACATGAATAGACTGAAATAGATAGACATAGAGATATAAACAGAATGAGACTGATAGCCCTCTTTCTTTCATTTCGCACCCCAAATATTTCAATCATCTTTTTCTGATTCTATGTACAGTCACCTTTCTGTTTCCATTTTCCTTATAAATATTTCCTTCTCTTCAATCTTTCTACCATGTCCCGTCAGGACGCGGGCAATCATGGCTCTCCACAACTTTCTGTCCTTTATATTTGTTTGTAAGATTTGTTTTCTTGCTACCTCTCCTAATCCCTGCACTGCTTCTCCACACCCCTCTTGCCTTCAATATGTCCTGTGAATGTCATATTCCTCAAGCCTTCTTTTTATTTCTACTTTCCTTTAAATTCTTTCTACAGAACCACATTTCTGTTGCCTCAAGTCTCTTCTTCATTGCTTTAAAAGAAGACTTATATTAAATAACAGTTCAGCACTCTTTTCTTTGTTTCTAATGAATTTTTCCTTTTTCTTAATACTTTGCTTAGCTTTTGGAAGGCCATTTTTGCTATTCTAATGCACCTTCAGATTTCAGTGTTGCATTTTATGTCCTCTGTTAAATCATTTCTGAGATATTTAAATTTTTGTTCTTGCTTCGTTTTGGTATCATCAATTCATGGTTTGCATCTTGCACTGTTCCCTTTGCTGACAACCATGCATTCTGCCTTCTTACAATTAGTCCTTTCTTCACACTTTCCTTTACTATGTAATGGGGTTGATGTGTAGTTGTTAATGTAAGTTACTCCCGTTATTATATGTATTTGTAGTAGTAGTTGATAAAGGAATCTTTTTTACTTTTTTTATACTGGAAACAAAATTAATATTACATACAGCAATAACATAACTCAAAAAGACACAAAGCATGTGTTGACATTAATAACAAGAATGTGTATTTTTCTTTTTCATGATATTCTTTTTACTGATATTGGTTTGGTTTGTGTTAAAAATGGTTCTCTTTGTTACTATCTCTTTTGTTTCATTAAAGGTTTGTGCTTACTTGTTTTTGTTTGTTCCAAGAATTTCATTGGTGAGAATGTCATTCTAGATCATCAGTTTTCAATTTTCATGTTGTGATGAGGATACATATGTGTTGGGCCTTTTTACTACTGCTACTACCAGTGACTATTCTATTCTACTTTACTGACTGCCATCACTTGTGACGGAAGGGTTGTTTTTATAATCAGATTTTTAGAATGATGAAATATCTTTTTCATCTTTCATCAGTGGTGGCAAGGTTGCTTTTTAGAATGATGAAGTTTTTTTATCTTTATTTCAAGGAGGATGAAATATCTTTATTTTCTATCATCATTCTGGATTATAACAACTAACTTCTGTACGAGGTCCTATAGTTTCCTTTCTATGTCTGCTATCAACACTATGTTATTTGCATATCTAATGGATATTTATTGCATAAAAATATAATTATGGCACAAGGCCGAAAAAGGGGAGGGGTTGAGGCTGGTCTTCACTAACTATCTTATACCTAGCTAATCTGATTTACGACCCATTCACTCATTACAATTTGCCCATCCACCATAAAAACTTGTCCGTCACCAATCAATCCTCCATACACCATAATACCACATCCTCTTAAGGGGTACCTATGAAACGCACCCTATGCCATAAAAATTTAATGATAATAAACTATATATACAATTCTAAAGATGCAAAATGAGAGGGAAGGGAGATGAACCCAATAACAAACTAAACATGAACACAAAATGAACCAAACATAACTGATGTTAGTAGGGCCCGTCCAACCCTCAAGAAGGAGAAAGGCCGCTGTATTCTGCCCATTGGACAAAATCAAGAAGCTCTCTTACGAAGGGAGTGAGAAAAGGAGAAAATATATATCTGCATATCTAATGTTAAGATTGTGGCCACCAATAATGAATCCTGGTAGGATTTCTTATTCTCTCAGGATTGCCTCAGTATAAAGTCTGGTGAGAAGTTATCTTCTTGTCTTACACCCCCTTTCTATTGTTGCATATTTACATAATTCACTTATTGTCTGCATGTCGGTGGTTTGCTCTCAGTTTTGAATTATTCTTATATCCTTCCCAAATATAGAAAGCTTACCTAGCAGTTGTTTGTGACGTACTTTATCAAATGCATTTGTATAATCTATAAAAGGTAGGTAAACATCCTTTA
Source organism: Acanthosepion lycidas (assembly GCA_963932145.1). NCBI lineage: Eukaryota > Metazoa > Mollusca > Cephalopoda > Sepiida > Sepiidae > Acanthosepion > Acanthosepion lycidas. Next base: position 10,667,312 of record OZ010575.1, on the reverse strand, counting down.
GCATTTGTATTACTCTTTCTGATTGATGTAATGGAATAACCTGTCACCTCCATGAGTGACTACACTATAGGTAGTAACAACCTATAAGTATCTGTAAGTCAACATAGCTGAGATCTGTTCCAGCTAAGCAGTCGAACTCTCTGTCTTTGGACAGAGAGGAACCTGGATGAGGCTCTGCCAAAGGGCAAAGTCTTGTTCGGGAAGGTAGACTGCTCCTGAACCCGTTTATAGGGGTTTGAAAGGGAATATTTTTGGCCAAGCCTATGGGCTCGGAGAACCCATGTTAAAACCCAGCCTTGTGCCACATGAAACCCTCATGAGGGAAGGAGCTAAATATTCTAGCTGGGATCTACAACTCAGACTTACGCGGGATCTACTGACCTTCCAAAAAAGTAGCACTCACTACTGGATTGACTTGCGACAACCTTGTGCAAAACTGTTACCTTTATTCTTATTGTACTGGTTTTTTATAATAAACATTTACTTATTTTATCCACCTTCTTTTTCAAGTATATATTCCTATTAGCACAGAATATAACACTAATATAATTCAAAACATAAATAATACATTACTTATTCCCGCATCTTTAACAGACCCGCACTGTTCTTGTCCTGTTTATAGTTTAATTCTACTGCACACTCTGTTCATCAGAATTTGTATGATAAGCATTGTTATGTGGCTCATCAGGCTGATTGTCCAATGGAGTTCGGAGTTGCAACTGGATTCTTAAGAAGCAATATGGAAATGGATCTACTTGGGCCTTCCAGTATATCACCATTGTTGTATATATATCCTTAGCCTATTGAATAAAATTATTTTTTATCAGTGCCCTTTTATCAGTTTAATTAGAGATTGAACATTATACACAGCTCAGAAAGCAGATTTAATAATTGTGTGACACCATTTAGATTGCTAAAAAGAAAGAAGAAAAAAAGAAAGAAAAAGGCGAGAATTAAATTTCGGTGATAAGAAGCCATTACGAAAAGGACACTAAGCGATGTTATCTTTTTCTAACAGAGAAAAGTGCTAAAGGTTTTTATTCTCATTAGCGAGGAAAGTAGGGTCACGGATGTGTCAGATTTAAATTAATTTATGATAATGAAAATTTCAGGTGGGCCGAGACCCCTACGAAACAGAAACTGGGAAATAAAAATTAATTAAGCATGCACTGACCGAAAAACAAAATGCCTGCTGGACCTCCCAGAGGGTGCTGGGAGATAAAAATTAATTAGGTCATATGCTGACCGAAAAACAAAATGTCGCTGAACCACACAGAGTTACAAAAACAAAAGACTAAACCATTAGTTATCTACGGAAAGGTCGTTTGGAAAAGGCATCTGTTTTATGTCGGAGCTGGCTATGATTAGAAAATTATTTTATCGAAACGAATAATTTGTGTGTCGCCAGATGACCACCCACTTGATAATTGGCGAAAATCTCGTTGACGAATTCCATATGAAGTGACATTTAAGATAAGAATTGTGATTATGGGACCGCACTACAAGTCTAAGGACTTGTTGTCGAGAAGAAGAAAGAGAAAGAGATCAAGGTTTGGGAATGTTAGCAAGGTACAAGATGGAAACAGAATACATAGCTTTAAATTCGGATAGAACAAAATTCATGTTGCTAACAGCTGAAGAAGCTAGAAAGTGTAGAAATGATGCTCTAGCGACTTGTACATCATTAAGCCCTATCTATATAGCTGGTAACCACAAAATGTGCATACTAGAATTGTTTGAAGGGAAGAAAGAGGGAATTAAGAGAACTTGTCAAGTAGAGGTATTAGCAAACACGGCATTACCACAAGCTATCAGTGTGTCAGACGGGGTGTGGGGGTAGTGGCCACACAGAAACCCATCAGCTTGTCTAGGGTATGTGGGGGAGAGTCCACAAGGACATTAAGAGTAAAGCCACCATTATCCCTGTTAAAGTTACCCCTGGGATGTTCGGCATTTAGGATATCTATTTCCTTACCCCGCTATTACCAGGAAGAAGAAAGATATGAAGAGAAAGATTCAAACATAGAAATGATTGGCAGAAGCTTAGTCAATTGTACAGAGTTGTGGGAGCCAATAGTGAGGGGATTCTCCAATGTTACCTTGAATAAAATGCCAGTACTAATGAAGCCAATAGAAAAGATCGATATGGATCAATTGAGGGACAAGTTAAGTGCATTGGGAAATTAAGTTATGGCTTGGGAAGATAATGAGCAGATCGCGATAAGTTGGTCGGCAATGATGGGTACATTCATAATTATAGCCATAGTGGGTATGGCAATATGGAAGATTAGAAGTAAGAAGAAATTAACTAGCGGTAATCAAATGAGCATGCAGCAACTCGACAGGGAGATGCTGAGCAGTATTCCTTACTCATAGAGAATCGGCAAAGAAATTGCAGAAAGACCGACGGAAGAGGCTGGCGTGAAACCGACACGTGTGGCGAAAAACCTCCTACAGTGGAGAGAAAAACATTGACCAAGAAAAACAAGCCATAATAACCACACACATGCACCCACAGGCACACGCACACTTTAAATTGCATGAGAAACAGAAAATGAAAAGAACATTACATTTGCATGTAGAACAGAAGAAGATAAAAAGAACATTACATTTGCATGTAGAACAGAGGAAGATGAAAGGAACATTACAATTGTATGTAGAACAGAAGAAGATGAAAAGAACATTACAATTGCATGTAGAACAGAAGATGAAAAGAACATTACATTTGTATGTAGAACAGAAGAAGATGAAAAGAACATTACAATTGCATGTAGAACAAGAGAAGATGAAAAGAACACTACATTTGCATGTAGAACAGAAGAAGGGGAAAAGAATATCACCTTGCATGTAAAACTATAAAAAAGAATAGAAGAATAGAATTGCATGAGACAGATGCATGCTAAATAGTGTATTTGGTGTCATTTATGAGTAAATGACAAATAGGTTAGGGGAGGATTGTGACACCATTTAGGTTGCTGGAAAGAAAAGAAGAAAAAAAGAAAGAAAAAGGCGAGAATTAAATTTCGGTGATAAGAAGCCATCACGAAAAGGACACTAAGCGATGTTATCTTTTTTCTAACAGAGAAAAGTGCTAAAGGTTTTTATTCTCATTAGCGAGGAAAGTAGGGTCGCGGATGTGTCGGATTTAAATTAATTTATGACAATGATAATGAAAATTTCAGGTTGGCCGAGACCCCTACGAAACAGAAACTGGGAACTAAAAATTAATTAAGCACACACTGACCAAAAAACAAAATGCCCGCTGGACCACATAGAGTTACAAAAACAAAAGACTAAACCATTAGTTATCTACGGAAAGGTCATTTGGAAAAGGCATCTGTTTTATGTCGGAGCTGGCTATAAGAAAATTATTTTATCGAAATGAATAATTGGTTGTGTGTCACCAGATGACCGCCCACTTGATAATTGGCAAAAATCTCGTTGACCAATTCCATATGAAGTGACATTTAGGATAAGAATTGTGATTATAGGACCACACTACGAGTTTAAGGATTTATTGTCGAGAAGAAGAAAGAGAAGAAAAAGAAAAAAAAAAGGAAGATAATTTTTTTCTTTGAGCAAGATTTTTAAACCGAGGCTAGTCTGACCACACCCACACTGCTGGGCGCCCATTGGCTGAATGCTGGCGTGAGCATTGGGCAAAGGTAATCATGTGAAGTAGGAGGGGAGGCCTGTTGACACCCCTGAAGGGATCGGTGTGGGATGCTACTGTGAGAGAGAGGGGAGGCCTATTGACACCCTCTGAGGGTATGGTAAGATACCAGTGTGAGAACAGAAGAAGGTGGGAAGACGAAAGACTTCCAGAAATGGAAAATAATAAATTTTCCTGACCGAAAACAAAGAAGTGAATTGTGGATTTCGAATTATCAAGGAACCTCAAACCCCGACAAGCCCACCCCGGTTTTGGTCGGCAACCATATAAGCAGAGTCGCAACGAGTAAGACGGCAGTTCAGTTGGAGCTGGAGTTCAGTTGGGAAGTTTTTGGCAGTCGTCTCGCAGAACAGCTGACTGAAGGATATCCACGCAATTCCGAACTCAACTTCTAACCAAGAACAATTTATTTTTGAAGAACGACTTAGACTCACACCACCAAAACAAGTTTTACGAATCTCACCTGAAGATACACTAAAACCAGTTTCTTAAAGAACAAACAACTTAAGATGTTAAGACTTGCCTAACAAACACAAAGTGTCACGAATCCATAATAGCAGGTTTGGGAGAAAGACGCAGTCCTGTATTCAGCAACCAGATATAAAATATTGTTATCCTTTTTTAACACATTTGAACTTTTCGAGTTGCATATACTTGTGCGGTGTTGCCCTTAATCAAACTCGGCTTGCATTACGACCCGGCGACTGATTGATTTCGTCTGCCTAAGATCAAATCACAACGTGGGTAGGTTAGACTAGAAATCAAAACAGTTACTTCGGTAACCAGACATTGGAGGTGAGCTGGGAACGACAAGGCTGATACCGAATCTAACCAGATTCCCATCCGAATCACCAAAAGGTTAGAACGTCACATTTGGTGCCGCGACCAATACCAAGCCAGTTGGTCATCACAGGACAGGATAGCATGACGGACGCAGCCAAGCAGACGTCACATTTGGCACAGTGGACCAGGGGACATCACAATTGTTCATTTTAATACCCCAAAAACGAAACAGCTCACTTTTAATCTTCTTATAGAACCTTTTTCACATTATATCATTATAGCTGATGCTAACCCCCAGCAGAGTGACTCATTGCACCTTCTCAATGATCTCTGATGGTATGAATTAGAAAGATTATATTGAATCAACTGCTTGGTCTGCTGCTAGAGACATTGGTTCACTGTGTCGTACTAGATAATTTTTCTTGCCAGAATCTATCTTACATATTTATAAGTCTTATTTGTCTTCGTACAAAATATCTACGAGTTCTAACACTTGCCTTCTAAAGTACAACAGTGAATAAATACATCAGATTCATTATTTACTAAGAAAAATTCAAAACTATCAACTTAGTTATTAAAAATAATATATCCCAAACTTCCAACCCCCTAGACAAGACCAAGATTGTGTAGAAGTATATTTGCCCATTGAAAACAAAAAATGTCTTGCATAGGATATACCACAACCACACTCTCATGGAGACTCACCTACCACTTATAAGCAGCTTGTTCCCACAAAGTTCTGCTTTGTGAAACCAACTCCCATCTATGAAACAATCAACATTATTTTAAATAACAATTAGCATTTATCACCATTCTTCTCTGCCATCACTGAAAATTAACCACACAATATTTAAAAAACAAAAACTTTTATTAGCATCCACATCACAAGTCCCTTTCTACAACCACCTTAGTAATATTTATAACTGCCATAAACAGACAAAAATTTATTTTATTATTACCACTCATGATGATAATAATAAGTAAAAATGAAAAACGGGCTAGCTATCCGGTTTAGAACCTGGCTCAACAGAGCTAAATCGTGTTTAATAAAGTAAATTATTTAAAAAGAAAAATGGACAAAGTGTATTGGGGTGGTGAGAGAAGAAAAAAATTAGATGGTAATTAGTTGGAGGCCTAATACAAAGTCCTTCTGTTTAAATAGAGAAGGCTTTAATGATAGAATATAGTTGCCGCCAACACTTTTAAGGTAATTTCATCTAATTTTTTTTTTCTCCCAATACACTCTGTCCATTTTTCTTTTTAAATAATTTACTTTATTAACCTCAATTTAGCTCTGTTGAGCGAGATTCAAAACCAGATAACTACCCCATTTTTCATTTTTACTTTTTATTATCATCATGAGTGGTAATAATAAGATTAAATTTTGTCTGTTTATGGCAGTTATAAAGTTTCGTACCACTAAACATATCTTAGTAATATTTATACCCAAACCCACATCATCACTATCGGCCACCCTCTTGGTTCATTATTTTCAAACTTTTCTATGGCCAACTTAGAAAAAATAAAATTTACCATTTATGCCAGATATATTGAAGCATTTTCATGCAAACCAAATCTGTCAATGACATCATAGAACTTTAAAAAATTTTGAAAAAAATTCCATTTTAAATTTCACTTATGAACTAAGCATTGATAAAAAAAAATCCCTTTATAGATATTCTCATTGATTATAACAGAAATAATTTTACTGCATCTCCATACAAAACTCTTGCCTTCTAAGCTACACAGTGAATGCTGTGAAAAATATAAAAATGCTGTCATTAATAATTTAATCCAAAGACCTAAATTCATTTCCTCACCCAAAATAACTTCCCTTAAAGACTTAAATAATATAAAACAAATCTTTATCAATAAAGGGTCCCCTAATTACATAGTCAACAAGCAAATCAAATTTCATTTAAACAACAATTTTAATAAGAAACAATGTCATAAACATAATATTGACAATAATGCTATTAACATAAATTACCAAAATCAAATGAACCACAATTACCAAAAATGACAAAATTGCAATAAAATACATCATACATAGATATATATAAAATCTGTTATGTTGATAAAAACAAATACATCAGATTTATTATTTACTATGAAAAATCCACAACTAGTTATTAAAAATAATATATTCTATACATCCAACCTCCTATACAAGACCAATGTTGCATTGGAGTATACTTGCCCACTCAAAACACAAAAGTCTTACATAGGATACACCACAACCACACTCTCATGGAGACTCACCTGCCACCTATCAGACAACACATTAATAAGCAGTATAAGGATCATAGTAACATTAGACAGCTACTAACAAACAATACCAAAATACTAGTAAAATCCAACGGTAAAAACAGACTGATCATCCTTGAAGCAATACTCATGCAATAAAAATCAGATATAAATAAATAAAAACAATTATAATTTAAATGCCTGCAACCTCAAACACGTGTGTGTGTGTGTGTGTATATATATATATATATATATATAAAACCACAATTACCAAAAATGACAAAATTGCAATAAAATACATCATACATAGATATATAAAATCTGTTATGTCGATAAAAACAAATACATCAAATTTATTATTTACTATGAAAAATCCACAACTAGCAATCTAGTTATTAAAAATAATATATCCCAAACTTCCAACCCCCTATCAGTTATGTGCCATGTGTGATACACGCTTAGACGATCATGTATCTTTCGATACATGACAGTTCATTAGAACAAATACATCAGCAAATTCATTATTTACTACAAAAACTTAAAAACTAGCAAACAAGTTATTAAAAATAATATATCCCAAACTTCCAACCCCCTATACAAGACCAATGTTGTACAGGAATACCCCAAACAATTGTTACCTCTGGGTGATGTTTGGCTAAGATCTAGCATTTGCTTGCCCCCTCAGCAGGGTTACATTTTTTTTCCCCAGATGTTTTTTTTTAGTGTTGATTGAGTAATAAGTTGAAAGATAGGATAAGAGAATAAATTATCATTGGTTAGTGTCCGTAAATTGTTTGTTTTTTTTTTGTTTTTTTTATGTCAGGAATTGAAATAGAAGATCATTACTTAACATTTAAAGGGTGTTGCCATATTTGCAAAAGAAACGGTCATTGCATTTGCACTCTATTTTTCTTATGGAAAATAGAAAATGGTGAACCAGAAGTTGCTCGTAATTAGAATATAAAGGCCTGAGGACACACAGGGGATGTTATGAGAGAATTACATTATGAGCATAATTGTAGCTGATGGCTGTGACACACACCAATCAGTATCAGCTGAGGAGAGGAGATATGATGTTGTAAGACCCTTAAACCCCTAATGATCCTCAACTAAAAACACCACTGATGATTTGTGCCAGATCATCAAACAGATGTATTTCACAAAATGAACTTAATAATAAATCATCAATTTACAGTTGAGCTGGCTAGAGGTAGCCATAAATTCTATGCTAACAGTTTCTTGCACTTCTCACTTGTGGAAATCCCTTTCAGCTCCATGCTTCCCAACCAACTGCAAAAATTTAAATGGTTGGTTTGGATAGTTTTAGAATCATGTAAATATAAAATTGTTCTTGTAAATAAACAGTCTAATAAATAAATAATGTTTAACACTTTTGCTGTCAATTCTTAGCAAAAAAGAAAGTGTCTAAATCCATTTGTAAGGATACAGAAGACAGTTATCTCCCTTTGATGGGGATAAGTCACATGGGTCACATGACAGCTGCTTAATGACATCACTCCAGTCATTTGACAGTTTGTTTTCAGCAGACAACACATAAACTTGCTTTCTTTTAGCCTGGGCTAAAGGGCCCAGGCTGAGGCTAAATCTGCCTCCCCGACAGCTTACAAGTCAACAGTGTCGTTTGGCATTGGGAATATATCTTTCCAAGATATAGAATGAAACTCCAGCTCGTAGTCCTCAATTTAGGAAAACCTTTCACTGTTTCCCATTCATGGAATATGTCTTTCCTTAGGACATAAATGAATCCAGCTTGTTTGAACCTGAAGCCCTAAAAATGCCTTCTCCAGGTACAGGAGTATTTCAGTATCATATGTAAGACCCTTCTTTGAACTCTGCTTTGCTGTGTAGATATATGTGATACATTATTCTCTGCATGGACATGTGTATATACTAGGTGTAACAGCAAAATTGTCCAAATCATGTAACAGCAAAATTGTCCAATTGCTAGATTAAGCTTTGAACCACTGTATCTTAGAAATGATTAAAGGTATCTTACTGGAATTCTCCAAGATTTTTATAACACTTTTGGACTCTACTTTGAACAATAAGAATACATTTAGCTTTAAGTTAAAATGAGGATCATTCTTGCTGTTGTGACTTCCTGACCCAGTTTTCCTCTCTGCTGGGCTCTCTTTTTTAAACTTATTCACCATTTTTTTGGTGGTTCTTGAAAGGACTTTGAAGATGAAAGCCAGAGTATGAATGTTGGTACCATTACTGAAGGCATGAATAATCTTTTACCTCTCACCATTGCTCAGTTTGGAAGATATAGGGTGGCTGATACAAAATGATTTTAACCTATTCTATTTCTAGCTGAATAACTCAAAGTGTTTTTCAGTGATTCTTACCACAAATGGTGTCAAGATGGGTAAACGTCTTATCTGAAAACCTGGAAAAAAGAAATTCAATTAGTTTAGTGTTTTTTTAGATATTGAACATTTTATGGGATGGGCAATTATCCCATACTGTTCCACAATTTCGGCAGTTTTGCTGTTACACCCAGTATGTACATATATATATATATATATATATATATATATAGTTTTATGGTCTTCTATATTTATGGGATAAAGTGCTCAATATCAGAGCATATGTAAATATAAATATAAAAGTGAACATTGAAGTCAACACTCAGAAGCAACAGGCTGTTTCATACTAGATGCAATCGTCAGGCTACTTGCATCCAGCATGAAACAGTCTGTTGCCTCTGAGTGTTGACTTCAATGTTCACTCTTTTATATATATATATATATATATATATATATATATATATGGTTTTGTGTATATCTTAGTATTATAAAAGTCTCTCAGAGAACAAATCATGTTTGTTGTTCTTTTTTTCTTTCAGACATTCTGTTCTGTCTGTGAAATATCAGTGTTATTATATCATAGATATAATAATGCCCATAATGGGGGAAATATAAAATGGAAAATAAAACTCTCTTCTAAGTGCTCTCATTATACATTCTTTTAACAATAAATCAATTTTCATATGTTTGTTTTTTTAAACAATAAAAATTGCCAAAAGAGTACACTGTAATAATGGCATCAAGAGAAAAACAATTTTTTTGACACACCATTTTTTTTGTAGGTACATCCATTAAACTTTGCCTCTATTTATATGGTAAATATATCATGTGAATTTCAGTCTTGAATATCTTATTAGAAATATGTTTGGTTGTGTGAAATTTTATTATGCAATTTTTACCTAAATAGAATTTTAAAAATGTCTTTTGGTTGACACTTTTCTTTAAGGGTTCGACCAATCAGACCATCCAATCTAGCACTAAATTCATGACTAAAACTTATTGCTGAGAAATCAATGTACTTCTTTACCTAACTTATACAAGTTATATATATATATATATATATATATATATATATATATATATATATAACTTATATATGTTCTTGCTTTTTTGATTTATTAAAAGAAAAAGCTATACAGAATATTTGACATACCGTTAGCCCTCAAAATAATCCTCATCAGTGTCCAGAACCTTTTACTGATGTGCCTCCAGTTGCAGAATGTCCTGGTGGTAAAAATTAGGTGTCTTGGATACAATGAAGTCTGTGAGTGCCTTCTGCAAGTCTGCCTCATTTGGGAAGAATTTCCCATGAACATGGTTGTCCAAAGAAGAGAAAAGGTGGTAATCTGTTAGTACAAGGCAGAAGAAGCAAGTTGGATGGCACAGTGACTACCAGTTGAGTTTGTGTATGGTATCCCTAGCCACCCACACCACATGCGGCCTAGCACTGTCATGAAGTAACAGTACACCCTTGCAATTAACCAATATGGATACTTCTGCTTCACTGCTTGTTGCATATATTCCAACTGCTGTCGGTACATGTCAGCAGTGATGGTTTGGCCCATTGGGAGCAGCTCACTCTGTATCACTTGTCGACTAGTTCAGCAGATACAGAGCATGATCTTGTGTACATGTAGAGGTGGTCTTGTGGTATGAGGAACAGGGTCCCATGGTTACAGCCAATATTCCTGCATACTTGGGAGTGTCTTACAGGACCCAATTTTCATCACTGATGGCCACTCAATCAAATATTGGTGTGTTGTGGTGCTTAGAAAGCAATAAAAAACAGACTGTCATTGATTGTTCCTTGTTGGCTTCCAACATCCAATAGAAAACTTGTGATCCATCATCAAAAGAGATGCCTATGAGAATGGAAAACAATATTCAAGCAAAGAAGATCTCTGGGAAGCAATAAAAATTGCTGAAAGTAATGTGACCCCAGCCTCACCAGATATTAATCCAAATGAAAACTTGTGGTCCATCATTAAAAGAGATGCCTATGAGAATGGAAAACAATAATCAAGCAAAGAAGATCTCTGGGAAGCAATAAAAATGGCTGCAAGTAATGTGACCACAGCCCCACCAGATATTAATCCAATTGAAAACTTGTGATCCATCATTAAAAGAGATGCCTATGAGAATGGAAAACAATATTCAAGATCTCTGGGAAGCAATAAAAACTGCTGTTAGTAATATTATAGAGAAAATACTCACTGGTTATATGGTATATACATGGGATTGTTGGAAAGACTTTGTCCCTCCCTACTTCTCTGACATTTGTTCATTAAGGTACTGATTTCGGAGAGCATCCCAAGCCAAGAGCCTTTCAGCACCCCTCATATATGTAAATGCAAACTCACACACTCAGTAATAGATAGCTAACTAGCTATATAGATAAGAAACAGACTGAAATAGATAGATAGATAGATAGATAGATAGATAGATATGAATAAGCTGAGATAGATAGATAGATAGATAGATAGATAATGAACAGAATGAGATAGATAGATAATGAACAGAATGAGATAGATAGATAATGAACAGACTGAGATAGATAGATATAGAACAGACTGAGATAGATAGATAGATAAATAGATAGATATCAGAGGTGAGTCAGTACAGCTTTTGAACTCCTCCACATGCAAATATGTTTGCTTCTTTTGTACATCCATGAAAAAGGTTGTTTTAGATACAGTGATATGAACCAACATTTTATCTTTTCTGTCATGTCCCACCTACAAATTTCATATATATCTATGTATACATGTATAATCATCTTATATATATATAATTTTGATTATATATATATATATATATATATATATATATCGCCCTGGCTATTGCCATGGAAATTTTGATTTAAATTATGAATATGCTATTAAAACACGTAAATTTCAGAAATAAGTTATTCCAAAAAAATCTCGCTTGAAGATGGAACAGAGCTTACTTACTTTAATTCAATTTAATTCAAATAATTATATTGAAGTTTTCAGCTCTTGTTTTGAAACATGAGACCTCTTATGTAGTGTGTTGGAATCATATTTTTAAATAAATAAGTATATATATATATATATATATATATATAAATAATTAATTTTGTGATAAATTTGTTAATTTTGAATACATTAAGTTCAGTACGAAATAACAGAAATTGCATCATTTAAGGACTTTCAACAGCAGCAACAAGGAAAATGGATATTACAATCTAACTCAAAGAGAATATAATCACATAATCAAGATGTTGACATTGCATACTACTTTAAACAGGAAATCCCTCTGTCAATACTGGAAAAAGCAATAACTACTACTATCAATTTATTTTCCTGAAAAAAAATTTTATAAATTTGAACTGACAGAAGTACAAGCTGCTCAGTCAATAAATGCCAAATGTTTCCTTATATGGAAATAACTAATATTACCATTACTATTATATATATATATATATATATATATATATATATATATATATATATATATATATATATATATTTAATAAAAACAGATCACTTTAAGTTATTTCACCACAACCCTTTTAAATGGCTCTAGATCATCAGACTTTACTTCCAAAAGTTGAAATGAAAAATGAAAAGAAACTTACACATTTTTGACAGACCGCACCAAGTGCATGTGAAATTAACGAAGTGAGGAAGTGAGGTGGGAGAGAAGATATGAGTGAGTTAGATGTACCATTTCCAATTCCTTATCCTTAACCCCCCTCTGTGTAGGCTAGACGTCGCTTAACTTAATGCCTTCTATCTAGGTATAGATGGGTAAGGGGTGAGGGAGAAGACCGACTTAAAGGTGGAAGATACAGTGGACAATAAAATAAGAAATCATGTCTCTAAGAACAGGATTCAATCAAATTCTTAGATGCTGTTATTTTGCATTACTTTAAAAGGGTATCTTTGGGGGTTAGAATTTGATATAAATCTAAATGTCTTAAAAAATCTACGACGAATTTAATTTGAAGTTTCTTGGAGTTTTGGGTATTTTCTATGAAATAGTCAATTGGAAAAATCATAGAAAGTACATTGAAAGAATAATTCATTTTATATCTAGTAATCCTTTTTATTTTCCTAAACTTTTTTCTTATAGCTTGTTAAGTTGACATCTATTCGTTTGATTCTTGTTCATAAATTAAATTCGTTACTGTTTTTAGATACCTAATTATCAAGGTTTATTCCAATTCAAATAATTTTATCATCAATAATGATTATTAAAGGGTAACATATTTCAATTTAAATTAAATTATCAATTTAAAAATTTACTTCCGTATTATTTATTTAAACTCACCTCCAATTGGAGAATATTAGAGGAGAGAATTGGATAAAAGATTACTAACAGAAAATTAGGTCCTTCTTTTACAATAGTCTATATATTCGTACACATACTTTTTTCTTTAAGGTTGTTCCAATTTAAATAATTTTATCATCAATAATGCTTATTAAAGGGTAATATATTTCCATTCAAATTAAATTACCAATTTAAAATTTACCTCCATATTATTTAAACTCACTTCCAATTGGAGAGTCCTAGAGGAGAAATTTGGATAAAACACTACTAAGAGAAAATTAGGTCCTTCTTTTACAATCCATACACATACACACCTCTACACATATCGTATCCCCTATCTATATCTACATCCCCATATCTCCCTATACACCTATGAATCCAAATATACACATGCACACACATCTACACATAAACTATATGTATATTCCCATATTTACACATATACACCTATAGAGAAATACATACACACATATCTACACGCATATCCACACATACACATATACTTATATATATATATATAGATCCACATACATAAAGTAATATGTAAATCCATATACACATATACACATACCCACACAAATGCCCATATGTACATCCATACACATGCTCATATATACGCATACACATATACATATACACATACACACACACATACACACATACATATATATATACACACACACATCTACATATATACATACATATATACATATCGACATACATATACATAGACATACACATATCCACACATACACCCACTTATGCCTGCATTCAAAGACCATATCAATATCAATATCTAATTACATTATGAATACACAAAATCGTATAATTTACACATATATTACCCGCTATCCCATATCTATGGTAGGACATATAAATACCCATCTAGTTCTACCCATTCACACTCACAAAAAAAAAATGCTTGTATGCCTCTCTTTCCATATAAACGCATATACATGTACGCATCAAAAAGTATATCAGTGTTCAAGTACAATAATACCATAAACATATACATACAGTCATGTGTTCGCGCTCATGCGTGCATAGCAATATTTCCAACAGCAAAAAGACCAAAGGTCATTCAATATTGTTCTTCCTATATAGCTATTTTTCAATGTATTTACTTTTAAATATCATCCTCCTTGGGTCTACCGATACGGATTACCTAGTTTTGCATAAACTATATATATATATATATGTCTGTGAATGATATAATTTAGTTCTTGAAAATATATTTTCAGTTGAGCATTGTTGAATGACAAGCTAATTCTAAAAACAACAGCTGCCTGCGTAAATGCAAAGCTCTTCAGTAAAATGAATGGAGCACTTCAGTTGTTTGGCATTTGTTTGCATTTGTAAAAACAATACACTAGATTTGGCAGACTCATTCTGTTGGTATTAAATAACCCATTGAGGTGTTGATATGCCATAAAACAAAATAAGTAAAACCAAACCATAATACTGCAATATTAAATGTGAAGATGGTATATATATATATATATATATATATATATATATATATATATATGTGTGTGTGTGTGTGAACTTTAATTTTTTGAAAGGAGTTTTTTTTTTATCCAATGTTATTTCTTATTATATAAATATTACAGGGTTATTCATAAAGAAAAAGCATATTTCGAAAATTTAATAAAAAGAGAAAAACACATTATCAGATAGAAAAAGGTTTACACATTATCAGATAGAAAAAGGTTTAAACTTTTAAGCTAGTGTATATATATATATATATATAACATTAGATTTAATAAATAAAAATAATAAAAATACATACACACCTTATAAAAAAAAACCAACACCAATCCTTTATATGTACACCCTAAATCAAATCACCCCCCCATCTATAATTAAACATATACCGTTATCTATCAGTAAAAGAATTAGTACAAATTCAGCAAATGACAAGATTTTCGATGAGCATATCAATTCCTATAATAAAGCTCTAAAAGAGAGTGGCTACAAAAACCCAAAACTAACTTATATAAAAAATGAAAATGGAAAGCATAGAAAAAACAGATGTAGAAAAATAATTTGGTATACGTCCCCATACAGCCAAATGGTAAAGAACAAATTAGGACAAAAGTTCCTCGCATTAATAGTCAAGCATTTTCCTAGTGAAAGTAAACTAAGTACTATTTTCAATAAAAACAGACTAAAATTAAGTTACAGCTGCACGGAAAACTTAGAAAAAATTATTAAGAAACATAATGCTAATATCTTAAATAAACACTGATACCAAAACCAAAAAAATTTAGACAATGGAAAAATAAAAATAAAAATTGATGAAAATAAACAAAAATTATGTAACTGTAGAAACCCTCATAATTGCCCTCTACAAAATAAATGTTGCACAGAATCATTAGTATACCAATGCAATATCTCTTCTGAAAACATAAACATATATATAGGTTGCACTAGCCATGAGTTTAAAAAAAGATTCAACCAACATCAAAGTTCATTTAGGATAAATAAATATAAAAATCAAACATATCTCTCGAAGTACTTCTAGCACCTAAAAGAATCAAATAAAACACCTACAGTGAAATGGAAGATAATAAGAAAAGCTAGAATATGTAAGTCATTAAATGACCCATGTCCTTTGTGCATACATGAGAAACTATATATTACTAAGTTTATAAAAAATAAAAATTTACTGAATCAGAGAAATGAAATAGCTATTTTATGCCGTCATTGTCAAAAATTTTCCTTAAATAATATTTAAAAATAAAAATAAATTTAAAAAGTGCAACCAGGTAATATACATACTTATATTTAACGTGAAAAAATAATTTTATATACTGTAAGTAATTCTATTACATTTACTTGTTTTAAAAAAAAAAAAAAAAAAATAGTCTATTAAAATAACAGTGAAAATATTTTAAAGTTGTATTTAAAATTGTAGTTAAAACGAATTCTAACCTAAACATCTTTTAAAATTGTAGTTAAATAAAACATATTCTAACCTAAGCACCTCTCTCAAAGTACTACCGGCACTTAAATGAATCCAATAAAACACCTACAGAAAAATGAAATTATGATGAAAAGCTAGATGTAGGCCATTGAATGACCCATGTCCTTCCTTTGTACATACATGAGAAACTATATATTACTAAGTTTATAAAAAAAAAAGAAGTTTACTAAATCAGAGAAATGAATTAGCTATTTTTGCCGTAATTGTTATAAATTTTACTTAAATAATATTTAAATATAAAATTTTAAAAATCGTAATATACATACTTATTTGATATGGAAAAATAATTTTACTTACTGTAAGTAATTCTAATACATTTACTTCTTTTAAAAAGAAATATAGTCTATTAAAACTAACAGTGAAAATGTCAAAGTATTCAAAATTGTAGTTAAATAAAACGAATTCTAACCTAAACATCTTTTAAAATTGTAATTAAATAAAATGTATTCTAACCTAAAGACCTCCCTCTAAGTACTACAAGCACTTAAAAGAATCCAATAAAACACCTACAGTAAAATGAAATTAATATGAAAAGCTAGAAGATGTAAGCCATTGAATGACCCATGTCCTTTGTACTTACATGAGAAACAATATATTACTAAGTTTATATAAAAAATAAAAGTTTACTAAATCAGTGAAATTAATTAGCTATTTTTGCCATCATTGCCATAAATTTTACTTAAATAATATTTAAATATAATTTAAAAAAAAAAAATTGTTACCTAATAATATAAATACTTATACTTGATGTGAAAATAATTCTACATACTGTAAGGGATTCTAATACATTTACTTGTTCTTAAAAGAAATACAGTATATTAAAAATTAAAAGTGAAAATATTTTTCAAATCGTAGTTAAATAAAACATATTCTAACCTAAACACCCACCAAAAATCTTTAAATATACAAATAGAAAAAAATGCAGTAAGAATTTTTTGCCGTTAACAATAAAATTTTTAAGAAAATCCAGATAACATGCATTTAATGGATGGCAGATTTCATTGAAAAATACATCCCTACCCCTACCAAAACGTAACTAATAACTGATACATCAAAATACAGTGATAATGAACTCGCAAACACCCCTTGTCTGGTTGAATTGGATTTCTCTGTATCCTTGGAAACGTGAATTATGATTTTTGCTGTGTCTTTAAAATTAGTAATTTTAAAAGTTACTCCAAAATTCGCTTCAGGATGGAATGGGAGTAATGTCTTTAATTTAATTACAAAATTAAATCGGAGCTTTCAGCTTCCATTTTTGAAACATGTTTAGAACTGTGTAGCAAAAAAAAACATATTTTAAATCAATTAATTTATAATATTAATGCTCTGTAAATTTACATTCAGCACTATTTTGTAAAAATAAAAATATCTATAAGAATACCGGATTATATATCTTACTGTTCTTTCTTTTTATTTATACATATATATATATATATATATATATATATATATATATATATATTTGTGTGTGTGCATTTAGTGAACAACAGTCTCTCTTTATATATGCTGGTTTTAACAGCAAAATTGTCCCAATTGGGTAAAACCGAAATTGTCCTTTTGTTAGATTAAGCTCTGAAGCGTTGTATCTTAGAAATGATTAAAGATATCTTACTGGAATTCTCCAAAGTGTTTATAACACTATTGGATCCTCCAAGCTTAACAGAAGAATTATGATGAAATTAATCATAACTAAGGATGGGATGAATTGAGTTGGATCTTTTCAAATTGATCTCTCTAGCTCTAGTTAAAATGATAATCCCTCTTGCTGTTGTGACCTCCTGATCCAGTTTTCCTCTCCACTGTTCCCCCTTTTTAAAATTTATTCACCATTCTTTTTTGTGGCTGGACAATTATACTGTAACATGACTTGGACAATTTTGCTGTTACACTGTATGTGTTTGTTTGTTTGTGTGTGTGTGTGTGTATATATATATATTTAATTTCAATAAAGGTGCAATTAATTTACAAATTCATGAATTATTTATACATAAAACAAATACAAAGGTTAATGATTAAATTAATATGAGAGTATAAACAAGAACACAATCTATTTCATACCTGAGGATGTCTGTAGGAACAGACGAAAGCTTGTAAAATAAAAAGATCTAATGCAACGGAAATTTATAAAACAGGATCTTTTCATTCATAAACAGATTCGGGGTTTTTGTATATTATTGAATTGTTCACAAAGATGGATTTCTCGCCATTTAATCACTAACCTTTGTATTTGTTTTATGTATGAATAATTCATGAATTTGTAAAAATATATATATATATATATATATATATATATAATGGGCGCATGGCCGAGTGGTTAGAACATTCACATTCTGACCATGAGACCCAGGTTTAAATATCACCATGGTCGATGTGCCAGGAAGGAGACTCGAGTTCGATCCCAGCATGCAGCACCTTTGGAAAGTACTTGAAAACAATACCGCAGGTTGACCCAAGCCTTGTGAGTGAATTTGGGTAGACAGAAGACTTGTGGGCCATCAATAACTGTGCTAGCATGAAACCACAAGTTATCATGGGCAAAGGCTTGAGCGTGCTTGGCCTTGTTCAAATTGTTGATTATGCTAGATAACAAGCTCTCTCCTAGAAACTGTAACTAAGGTCTGCTCAGCATAGTTGCACTATAAACCACAAGTGGGCTTTGTGGATGTTGAGCAAACACAAATGTGCCTGAGCAAGCGTCTGCAATAGGGATTGGCTAGTCGCTCTAGTAGACGGGTATCCTCGGCTACAAGTGGACAGCTATTTTACATATATATATATATATATATATATATATATATATATATATATATATATATCCAGGTAAGATGAGAATGAATAGAGTACAATATATACACAGATATATATATATATATATATAAATATACATATATATATATTTAAAGAAAGACTGTTGTTTCCCAGATACAAGGCCCAAGGGCCACTCAAGGTAAAGATTTTGAGGATAGGTAAGATAGATAACATTTGATACTAGACTTGAACTAAAGATCGTAGTGATCAGGGAAGTGTACATTTGAGGGTCTGTTCCAAAAATTAATAGCTGTCATAGTCTGTTTGCCACCTGAAGTTAGAGATCCCAGTTGACTATTAACCCCTAGCTTGAGGAGGAGATAGATTTGTATCTCTCTCTATATTTCTGAGATGAGGTATTATTTACATTATTCAGACTGTTATCCTCATCTTCATTGCCATATTCACAATGTTTCGACCATTGTATGCTCAGGCCCTCTTCAGGTGATTGGAATTTCAAAACAAATCCTTTATTTTATCCACGGGCTAGATTGTTCTAATTCATCAAGGACACATGGCGCACTGGATAAAGACGTTGGTTAGATCCGGTGACTAGACCCAAAGTGTTGTGAGTTCAAAACCAGGCTACAACAGTGTTGAACCCAAAATCTTGGAGAGCTAAGTTAAAGGGAAATACCAGAAACATCCGGAAGAGGCATGGCATGTTGAACTAGAACAACCTACTCTGAGCCTGAGGATTTGTGTCTTTCCAAGGGTACTTGTGTGAAAGCGAATGTCATGTTACGCTAATCATGCATTGTTTAAATATGGTAGCTGTTACATTTTTATAATTAAAAAAATATAATTTTAATTTCTGATAATTTTTAAAATGATTACTTTTAATTATTTTGATTTTGATATTTTAAAATTAATTTCAAAAAAATTATATTTCAAATTTTTAGAATATTGCTACCCCACATATGGTCTGGTACCACTGATATTTATCTTGAGTTCCTTGCTAAATTCCAAAAAAGAATCAGCAATATTATTGGTCCTGATGTTGTGGCTTGGATTCAGTCACTTTCCTGTCGTTATAAGGTTGCCTCTCCAAGTCTTTTCTATAAATACTTTCATGGCAATTCTTTGGATGAGCTCTTCATCATGGTACCTAGACTTTTTGCATTTAAGCTCATTACTAGATTGGTGTCAAGATCTCATCAATTTAAAGTTGAGCTGGCTAGAGGTAACCACAAGTTGTATGGTATCAGTTTCTTTTCTCACACTTCTCACTTGTGGAACTTCTTTCCAGCTCCATATTTTCCAGCCAACTTTAATCTGCAAAAATCTAAATGCAATCACTATCTACTCTTGATTACTCTTTACTCTTCTCACTAATTATTAATGTTTCTGTTCCTAATTCATTCATACCCTGTAACCCATTGTGTCTTAGTGGTGTTATTGCCTTGCATGGGGGTGATACTGATTAAAAAAAAAAGAAAAAAAATTCTTTTTTAATTATTTTTTATTCTTAATCTTGGTTTATAAAATGAGACAATCCCCAAAATGCAGCTATCTTAA